>VZTD01004413.1:975418-1008207 GCA_013397725.1 Rhagologus leucostigma
TGCCGCCCCGCGGCCGCCGCTGACAGCGCCGCGCTCGCAGGTCCCTGCCCGCAGCTCCAGCCGCTCCTGCCAGGATTCTCCCAGGTCCGGCCCCCTCGTCCGCCTCGCATTTGGGATTAACTCGCCTATGGAGAGATGGTCTTAGCTGAATTATTTAAAGTAAGTACGAGATCGGTGCTTGCGAGCAATTGTTAAATGTTTTAAGTAGAAAAAGCCAAGCCTGCTCCCCGAGGGAAAATCCTGCGCTCGTTCTAGATGTGTTCGGCTGCTCCTTACAGATCACTGATCATGAGCATATTTCTGGCTATGACTTTTCTAACAGTGATTAGCTATAATTATATACAGTGGAGAGCTGCCTGGTGCTTCCCAGCCGAAAGGAGACTTGGCATTCTGGAGAAATATCCTGTTTCTTGCAGAATTTCCATTTGTGTCCCTGCGTCTCTGATTTATACCTCTTTTCTGCGTTCTCCCATCAACATCTGCATTTGCTGTACATATATGGCAGGCAGGTTTCAGCACACTTGGGTCGGGTTTGTTTGCAGGCTTTTACAGCAGAATAAAGGGCTTTTTTCTGCTGATGGGATGTCTTCTCCTTCATCCCTTCTTCCATCCCCAAAAAGGAGCATAAATGCATGATCACCTGGGCTGACAAGTCAGAATTGGATATTTCTTGCTTCAGAATGGATTATCCGCATTTCCCCTCTTTTCCAAAGCCCTGTCTTGTGAGTGTCAAGTAGTTTTTAGCTGTCTCCATAATAGGACACTTCAGAAATCAGCCACTCGTGTGTCAGACCTTTCCTGCATGACCTTTGCTCTTCAGCATTTTATTTCATGCAAGTCTTTTTTTCATCTTTTTGGCCTCAGTGCCTTATTCCATCACTGTTCTCTTCCCTGTCTTGCTGTACACTTGTTTTAAATCTGGATGGATGCTGTATTTTAAAGGCTAGATGAGTAATAAAAATGTGTATCTGGAATAACTTCATCTAATATATGAAATATTTCATATATGGAGGAAAAACCTGTGCTGGCTGCTCCTTTCTACCAACTGCGTAGCAAAGATAAGCCAGGATTTTATTTTCTGGTACCAGTCCTGGCGTCACAGGAGAAAGACAAGCCTGGAGACGACATGTTCTGAAAATTCATTATCAGGAGGGGAATGGAAAAAGCAGAAAGGGGCATATAAAAGGCACAAAGGTCTTAGAGGAAAACAGGACTGGGAATGCAGAGCTTGGAAATGGCAGTGCAAAGGAATATCACGGGGGGGAAAGGCTTCCCTCCTTTACCTCCAGTTACCAAGGGTCTGATTTCTTCATTTAAAGCTTTTATAGCCCCAAGTTTTTCTTTAAAGGATGAAGGAGAGAGAGAAAGAGAAAAGGGAAAGCATCCCTGCATTATCCAGAGTGGGAAAGGCATGTTCTAGATTCTTTAAAACTTCTCCAGCTGCTGCCTTTCCTCCATACCATGCCAAGGGGACAGTATGGCAAGAAATTGCTGTTTAATTAGGTAAAGAGAAGCACAGCCTTCCCAATATTAAAGCTTCCCCTCTCTGCCTTTATTTTGGGTTAAAGAATAAAGCTCCAATTTGTGCACGGAATCACAATGATCCTGATGACTGGCTTCCCCCTTGTCCATATAAAAATGAATGATAGCAGGAGGAGGGGTTGTTCTCAGTTATTGGAACCCCACTGGGGATGTCTCGTTGATAAATGTGCCCTTTTCCATGGGCTACTGTGTTTTCCCTTGCTGGAAGGGACTCTATATTGGGATTATAAAATTAAAAGGACCATTTCTGAACACTGCAGTCCTTTTGAAATTCTCCGTGAGGTATGTGCAGGGGAGAAATTATTTGTTCTCCTGAAACAGCAAAACAAAAGCTGTTTTCCTGGAATCATGACTAATTCCCAAATCATACTGGGAAATGCAACATCTCAAAAAGCAAATCCTCCCCCCCCCCAAAAAAAATTCTGCTATCAGACTTCAGTGAAATAAAATTCACATCCCTTACAACACTACAGCAATAATTAATAACCAGTTCTGACAGTTTTCAAAAAATTAACTGTGAAAGAAAAGAAATTCATTCATCATATTGCTACACAACTTTCCAGCTTCAGCCCAGTAGTAAAAACTGTGTTTTTATAGGCAAACAGTTGCACAAGTGTTGTTTTTTTATCCTTTTTAAATGCAATACAATATATTTCCTCAAGAAAATCTAAAACCCGTCTAATAAGGTTATCATTTAGTACCATTAGCTTAATAGATCATATCTGAGCTTAGTTTTCTGCCCTTAAAATAAGTGTTTTTGTCCAGTAAAAGGCTTTGACTGAGAAATTCAAGTCCCCAGAGATCTGAATGCTAGTGGGCCAAAATGTGCTTTATTCACTCGCACCATAGGAACAGACTTTAGCTGGACAGAGACAGCTTCTTGGAAGTCTACAGGTCTCATTTCCTAGCTCCTGAATTTCCATGCTCTGGCAAGAATTTAGTGTCTCGTTTCAAAAATGGCAGGTTTCCCTAATAAGCTTTCTAATTTTTTTCCTCCCTTATTACTTGTAGAGAAGATTCTAGCTGGCCTTAGCTAGATAAGGCTGCTAAGGAGGGGAACAAAAAGAATGAACGTCAATGTTTTGTCAATATTAATACACACTTTAGGGGAAAAAAAGCTATTCTTTTCCTTTTTTTGAAGCATTTACAGCTCGACTGAAAATCCAGACAGCCTAACTCAGTCTTAATGAACTCCAACCTTATGAATTATTCTTAATCCCACATTAAAAACATGTGCTTGCTGCAAGGTCTCTTTTAACTACCTCCGAGTGTTGTCTTTCTCATTAAAAGCTTTAATTGAACCCTTTGGCTTGCACCAGGAGCAGCATGTCCCTTGTCACCGCTGGCAGGCCTGGACAAGAGGATGTCCTTAATCCCAAACAAAGGCAGGGGCAGAATTTGTTCCCTTATCTCCAGCTCCTCCTCTGCTGGGCCTCGGGGAGCAAATCCTTTATTGATCACTTGGGTGGGAGCGAGCCCTGTTCCCTGAGCACCCTGCCCTGTCCCTCAGCATCCTGCCCTGCCCAAGGCTCAGGTGCAGCTCTGCCCAACGCTTTTAGAGGAGCTTTTTACCCAAGCCACCAGAGGAGAGAGACTGGCCGTGACAGATCGGATTTTGCACTGGTTACCATCGATTCTGAGCTGCGTTGCCTCACACAGGCTTTGAGATGTATCTGCCCACCCTGGCATGATACTGCTTTGAAGTGCATTGCTTTCAATTATGATCATTTCTTGTACTAAGACTAAATATTCTGTTGCTTTTCTTGTTTTCTGCCTCTTGCACTGTATTTTCAGAAATTCGTGTGTCCCATACAGCAAAGAAAATAAACCAATTTCTGCAGTGCATTTACTGCAACTGTTGCTGCCTCTGTGTCAGTGTTAATGAGTGACTGTCACAACTCTTCCAGAGACTAATTCAGCTTTTGCATTGATAATGGAGTCATAGAATGGTTTGGGATGGAAGGGACCTTAAAGCCCACCCAGTGCCCCCCCTGCCCTGGGCAGGGACACCTCCCACTGTCCCAGGCTGCTCCAAGCCCCGTCCAGCCTGGCCTTGGGCACTGCCAGGGATCCAGGGGCAGCCACAGCTTCTCTGGGCACCCTGTGCCAGGGCCTGCCCACCCTCACAGGGAACAATTCCTTCCTAAAATTTAATCTAATCCAGGTCTGGTATCAGTAACCGAGAGAAGGTGTGATCCCTCTGTAGGTGCCAAGATTCAGAGTTGTCCGGTGTGACCCAAAGCACATCCCCAGATGAGCAGCTCGGGTCTTACCCCATCCCAGTGCAGGGCTCAGCCTTTCATCAATCCATGGCAATTTCTCCATCCCTTCTTCACAAAAGCTTGTGATGTTTCAGTAGTTGGAAAACTCTTGGAAACCTGTGATTGAAAATTCATGTCGAAATACCACATTTGCTTTATTCTTATGGTTGGACTTGATGATCCTAAAGGTCTTTTCCAGCCTTAACAATTCTGCAGTAAGAAGGTGGTTTTTTGTGCGCCAGTGCTCTCCGTGCCCCCAGCAGCACCATAACCACTTTAATTTATAAGATATAAAATATTTATAATGGTCCTAGAGGTGGCCAGCAGCCCCTGGCAAAGGGCAGCACAGCACCACTGGCAGGTCCAGCAGCTCCCTGATGTTACAGGGCACAGCCCAGGCTGCAGAAAGGAGCCACCAGTGATGTCACAGGACATGGAGAGGACAATCCAGTGCCACCAACCCCAGGAGAAATCTTGGTTTGCTGAGGCAAACGGCTCTTCCTGCCACTGGTGCTGTCAGACACAACAGAAGGGACAGGCTGCTCATGAGGTGTAATTAATTAGAAAGAGATAAAGTAGCCCCTGATCTGGTGCACGCAGCTGACAAAGGACAGAAGGGCTTTGCTGGCTGCACCCTGCCCACCCCGGGGGTCTCTCTCAGCAAACACACCCCAAGAGCACATTTGGGGCTTTTTGGTTTTCTGTGATATTTGAGGTTCCCTTTAGATATTTCCATGGCACCATCTCGTATCCAAAAAGGGTTGGGCAAAACCGTGGGAGCTCCTACCTGGTGCTGGCTGCAGAGGAGGTGCTCATGGAAGTTTTTCCCATTTTCCTGCTGACTGCACTGGGGATGTGTCAGTCCCAGGTTGTCCAGGATTGCTTCCACATCGGACCCACCTCTGGACTTAAGTTCCTGATTCTCATTGTTCTTTTATTATCACAAACATCTTGAATGTTGTTAAATATGTGCAAAAGAACTTGTTAAAATTATTAACCAGTGGGTGACTCAGACAGTTATGAACATTGTATATTTTTAAGTCATCTCACTGGATTTTTAAGTCAAGATCCATTTTGTTTTTCAGTAACTGGAAGATCTGTTGTCCAACTCCACTCTGAAAATAAAGATATTAGAACCTTATTATTTCAAAATTTGTTCCAAAGACATTAATAAGAATGAGCTTTCCTGAGGGTTTATGTGACTTTCTCATGGAATTGCCTACAAGAATGTAGCTTCCTCTAAAATGATGTAGGCAAGCCCAAAATCCTGTTAAAATATAAAATGCCTTTTGTTTTAATTTCATCTGATTTCAAAATCCTACAAAACTTCTGAGTCTGAAATAATACCAAAACACTACAATAACAGTTGGTTTCCTACAACTTTAGGACTTGCAATTACCCAGTACAACAGTAATTTTAAATTGGCCGTATCTTGATGAAGAGATGGAACAAACACTGCAACACGTGTATGAACTTGACTTTTGAGTCCAATTTTACTCCCTTGGAAGGAAGTATATTTTGACTTGAAAATTGTATGTGGTGAGTGGCTGTACAGTCATAGGGGAAGAGAAATATTTCTCTACATGGGAGTTTGCTGACACGTCTGCCTTGAAAAGAACTTCATTGTTTGCCTCTAAAGAATGAAAAATTCCCTATGTAAGAACATAGTCGTGAATTTTTCTTCCTGTTGTCTACTTTAAGAAAATTATCTGTACAGTTGCAACCAGTGAATTTGTGCCTGTGTTAATGCTGTAATATAGCTGTAATTACCTGTGATCAAAAATTAATTAATTTTGTGTGCTGTATGGCTTTTTTTCCTCAATTGAAATGCAATTTAGAGTCAGGATTAGTTCAGTGGACAACAAAGAGCCCCAAGGTTATACCCCTCAGTTCTTGTCCTCTTTCGAGGTCTCAAGTTCTGCCAGGTCACCCCAAACATTCATTTTGAACTGGGACCAGGCTGGGATAAGCTTTATAAATCCAGTTTATAGGATACCAGTGTTGCTGCTCAAGGCAATGTTATCCTTGCCAGCAAACACCCCACGTGTGTGGTGGGTTTTGGAGGGAGGTGAAGGAAATGCTGCCCTGCCTCTGTGTACGCATCAACCAGCAAAGGTCAGCTTGTGATGTCCTGGAGGATGATCCAGGGAAGTCACAAGGACCCATCAGGTATCCAGGCAGGCACATCTCAGCCTGTGACGCTCCACAGGAGCAGTCTGGCTCATTTCCTTCTGCTCCAGCACAAATCCCTAACTTGAGGACTTGACTGGATTCCTCTTTTCCAGGACAGGTGGAACACTGTGTGCCCACACAGCTGCCCAGGGCCCATCCCTGAAGCCTCCCCTGTCCTGGGACACAGGCACGGAGCACAAACAGCTGAGGGAAAGGTGCTCACAGCACACTGACAGAAACTGGAGCGACTACACCATGGAATATTGCCATGGTTGTCATCTGGGCAGATCCCAGGGGAGAAGAGCCTCCTGGCAGGATGAACAACACCCAGCTCACTCTGAGTTCAGCGCTCGAGGTGTTTGACCTGGATCTGTCAGATCTCGCTGCACTGCTGGAACTTCTGGTGACAAGGCCAGCAGCAACAATGTGGTCATGGTCCTTGGAAAATTCCATAAATATCAGAAATATCTGTCTGTTAAGAGTGGCATGAAAGGAAAGAGCAGTTAACTATGGAAACTCTCTGCTCAGGAGAGAGAGGGCAGGGCAGAAGGTGAAGGACCACGTGTCCAAGCACCAAAACCTGTCAGGGTGCACATCTGTGGTGGTTTAAAGGTGATCTTCAGCCAGAGAGACACTGTGTCCAGAGCAGGGGTCTGGGAACTGGGAGAGCTGGGTCTTGTTTGGCTGTTTTCCCTCCAGAGGTTTTATCCAAGTAGATCCTGTACCCAGATATCTGCAGGGTCTTTGAGTTCGCCATGTCAGGCTTCCCTTCCCCTTGTCCTGCAGAAATAGTTTGTCTATTAAAAAGACAATTTGAAACTGTATTACAGGGAAAAAAGAGGATGAAAAACTTCTATCATTAACTCTCCTGAAGGGTGGTGTTTAGTCCAGGGTCCATATCCTTTCTGCAGTAATTAACTGAAATCTTGATTAGCGTTATCTCAGATAAGCCATCTTTAACATCTGCCTGCACGAGGCCCCGTCTGTGTGAGGGGGGTTGGGTGTTTTAGGAGTGGCCTGGCTCTAATCCTTCCCCAAATTAATCTGGTGACACCACTTCCGTGCGATGGCATCACTGGCCCTGGGCCACGGCAGACTGGGCCACCGCGGAGTTAATGTAAAGCCCTCAGTGCCACCTCCAGGGGCTCCCACGCGGTGCCACCAGCGATGCAGAACACGCTGGATGTGCCGCCCTGGGGCAGAGGTGCCGTGCTGGGGACAGGCAGCATCAGGGCACTGCCCGGGCCGAGCAGCTCTGCTCCACATGCATGCTAGCACCTTAAAATAAATGGCGCTCCACGGATCCAGTAGAAATCTGGTGGATGGAGGAGACTCTCGAGAGCTGGTAACAAGTGGGAGTGAGCAGAGAGCCCTAGAGAGGCCGCGAAGGCAGGGCTGGCAGGGCCGGGGAGGAGCAGCCAGGCTGGTAACACCCTGCAGCGCTGCCACCATTTCCTCCAGCTACCTTCCATCTAAGATCAGCTCTGCTGCACTTACTCTTGGCAACCAAAACAGCTGCATCTCTCTCCCTAAAAAAAAACAACCCCAAAAAAACCAGTGGAATCAAAGTCTCCCTGCAAATGTAACACGCAGCCGATACAGAACTGATGATTTTGCTAAACTCTGACTTGCAGCAAATACTTTTTATATCACGACACTGGATTCTGATGCACAAAGGAAAATCAATGCCCCACAGTTGTCAGAATCATTGCTTCTCTTTGTTTTTACATACAGTAACTAGGAATAGACGCTTTATAAACTCTCTTGTTCCTCCAGTCAGGATGTCAACGAGCTATGAATAATGAAATAAAAAAAAAAATCCAAATGAATGGCTAAGACCCAGCAGAGAATTTTAACTGGAGAAGAGAAGCAGCATAGGGGCTGCATGACAATAATCATCATTACTGCTAATAAAGCATTTCTTCCTGCTGGTGTGGTGCAGGGGACAAAGGGGGCCCGGCAGGCCGGACGCGGTGCCGGACCCGGAATGTGCCGTCCTGCCCACGCTCCAGCCACAGCCCGCCCTCCCTGCTCCTGATCCCAGGAGAACTGGCACGTTTCCAACCCCAAATGCCAAGTGATCATTTTTCAGGGGGTAAAAATGGGCTTCCCTTTCTCCTTCCAAAAATGCGGAACCAGTTCATGCTCCAATTTTTGAGGTGTTGCGTTCATTTTAGGGAAGATGTGCTCCTGCAGAAGTGCACACACATTTACACACACACACTTCTCATGCATTATTTGGTTGTAGTTGGATGCAGTTATTTCCTGACTTTTTCCCACTGCTGTGATGTTAAAGTCATAGAATCACAGAATCATTTAGGTTGGAAAAGACCTTTAGGATCATCGAGTCCAGCTGTTAAACCAGCGCTGCCAAGTCCAAATCTTTCACGCTGTTGGAGAAGGTTAATTTGTTTGTTGAACACAAACAACTGGCAATGCCTTAAGCTGTTCACTGCTTCCTTTTTCTTGATACCAGCAGCTTTTCCCCTCCTGCGACTAAGCTTTGCTCACCCCTTCTTTCAACTGATCTCCAGCATTATATTATTTATGAATAAAGGTCACCCCGTGAGGAAATGGCACATCTACTAGAAAACAATGTGCACTTTCTAAATTTGAACTGAGTCGTTTCCGTTCTTTGATTTAAGTTTAGTTACTTCCTGTGGTTTCTTGTCCTACGCCACTGCTGAATCTTTGGATTGACTCCAGGATAAATTGCACTCTTTCAATGAAATTAGAAACTGCGGCAATGACGGCTCAGCCAGAGCGGCTGGTAAACAGCACTTCAGCTAAATATTAGTGCACTTAGTGGGCTGCACGAGTGTCTCATTACCTGTGTGAGGTGATGGATCCAGCCTGAGCCGTGGGAGCTGCACCCTTGGCTCCCACCCTGGTTTGCCACCAGACAAGGTGCTGAGCAAGCAATTCCACCTCCCACGGGAGGGATAAAGGAGCCTTTGGAACCAGCGGCTCCCCGTGGAGAGGGAATACTTCCTCACCAAAATCAAGCCACCCTCCCACAGGCAGATCCTTGGTTAGCAAGGACAGGTGCTCGGCCCCATGCTCAGAAGCACCTTTGTACCAGGCCAGCGCTTCCACAAACCACAGTCCTGCATCAGGTTTTTTAGGGATCAGGGTCAGCTGGGGAAACCTCCAAAGTTTAGATAAGTCATTTCAGGCGGTTTGCTGACAAAACCGCATGTGAGTATGCACCAGTAACCCCAAGATGTGCTTTCCCTCAGTAAAACCATGAGTGGCTCTTCAGAAGCCTGCAGTGACCGCAGTACCCCCCAGGGCTGGAGGAGCTGTAGGTGGCCGTGGTCAAGGAGAGGGACATGGTAGCAAAGGAGGAGTGAGGCACTTTGTACCTGAGTGCTCTGCCTCCCTTGGACACGAGTTTACCTTACAAGACCTTCAGCATGATAACGAGCCTCAGTAAGGAGCCCTGTTGGGCTGGGCTTGCAGGACACCTCATTAACGATGCCCTCTCTCTCTCTCTCTCCCTCAACCCTGTTCTTTCTCCTTCCCTTCCCCCAGGACACTTAAGCACAGATTTTGCCCCAGTAGTCAGACTACTTTCTCAATGGAGCCTCGGATTCCCCACAACATCACCGTTGTCCCCAACTCTGTGATGGTGCAGCCCTTGCTGGACAGTCGCATCCCCTACGGGCGGCTGCAGCACCCGCTGACCATCCTGCCCATCGACCAGATGAAGACCACCCACATCGAGAACGACTACACCGACAACCCCAGCGCCTCCCAGCCGCCAGCCCAGAAGCGTCCCCGAGCCCCCCATGAACTGGGCTTGACCGGCCAGCACCCACAGCGCTGCGAGCAGGATGTCACCCACCCCTGGATCTCCTTCAGCGGGCGCCCCAGCTCCATCAGCAGCAGCAGCAGCACATCCTCAGACCAAAGGCTCCTGGACCACATGGCCCCGGTGCCCGTGGCAGAGCAATCCTCCCCCCGCGCCGTTCGCATCCAGCCCAAGGTGATCAACTGCAAACCCCTGGACCTGAAGGGCGCCGTGTCTCAGGAGCTGGACAAGCACTTCCTGCTGTGCGAGGCCTGCGGGAAATGCAAGTGCAAGGAGTGCGCCCTGCCTCGGACTCTGCCGTCGTGCTGGGTGTGCAACCAGGAGTGTCTCTGCTCGGCGCAGAACCTGGTCAACTACTCCACCTGCATGTGCCTGGTCAAGGGCGTCTTCTACCACTGCACCAACGAGGACGACGAGGGCACGTGTGCCGACCACCCCTGCTCCTGCTCCCACTCCAACTGCTGCGCCCGCTGGTCCTTCATGAGCGCCCTGTCCCTGGTGCTGCCCTGCCTGCTCTGCTACCTGCCAGCCACCGGCTGCGTCAAGCTGTCCCAGAGATGCTACGACCAAGTGAGCCGGCCCGGATGCAGATGCAAAAACACAAACAGTGTCATTTGCAAGGCATTGCCCGAGAGCAAAGCGGCAGAAAAACCCTTTTAATAGTTTGGGAGGACGGAGTGAGAGGATGCTCCGCGGAGCAGGGTGGTGTTGGCTCTTTCTAATAACCTGTGTTCTGAGGAGAGCGTTAGCCTCTTGCCTTCGGAGAAAGCAGAAGCAACTATTTCCACAAACTGAAGCACTTTGGGTTATTCAGGGTTTTTGGAACTGGTCACAGTTTAAATAGATGGGGCCAAAGGAGGAATGTTAATAATGCAGAGTGAAGGCTGAAAACCCATGTACATCATGAAGTACAGCTGCTGAAAAACTCCCGGCTTGGATGGACGGCTGCTCACCAGGCCTGCACACCACAGGAACCATTAACTGCTCGCTTGGCAGGCACCGCCTCACAACCAATCCCCAATCCCAGCTGCAAAAAGCTGCTCTCCGTTCGGATTTGGGGCGGGCTTCTTGTTTCCTCTCTCCTTCCAAATCCCAGCTCGCTCCCAGCAGCCTGTTGAAGGTGACGGGCGAACCTCCCTCCGCCCTCCTTCCCTGCTGCACACCACTCCAAGGGCTGGTTGCACACAAAGTACGTGTTTCTCAAAAGCTTTCTCTGTCCCTCAAAGATTTTTGAACCAGAAATGAAGCTACATTTCATTTGTTGAAGGGTCTTTTGCCTTTTGGGCGTATCCCACCCGGCCTCACTGGTTTGGACTCTCTTTCTGAAGCAAGATGGTAGCAGGGCTGCTCCTCCCGGGAGGAATTGCAGCAGGATGCGTTCAGGCCTTTATATCAACACCGGCTCCTCCTGCCTGTAAACAGATCCACAGCATCAGGTTTCACTCAATGGAATATGAATTTTCCATCACCAGAACAGCCGCGCTCCAGGAGGATGGTGGCCGATCCCGTTTCCCCCAGGCGCGCGCTCGCTCCCCCGAGGCCGGAGCAAAGGAGATTTAACTCACGCCACAAAGCGAAGACGGGCGAGGTTTGTTTCTCTAAACCTCTTAAGCTCTGGTAAGAAGTCTCACAAACCTAAGTGTACGATGCACACAGGTGTGTTTTTGTAGGGATCTCAATCCAGTACCTCCTCTCCTGGAACAAGCTCTTCTTTGCTCATTGAATATTAATATTTGTTTTTGTCTTGGGGGCGAATGGCATTTGCTTGAAGTACAGCCCGTTCCCCCACCCCTCTTGCTGCTGTTTGACTTTTGCCTCTTCTGTACAAAAGTGTCTTTTTAAGTGTAAAGAATGCTTTTAATGTTTATTTTAGTGTTAACACACACTAGGGAAAGCCAGGGGAAGGAAGAGAGCGCAGTTAACAAACGCGCCCGTGGTTTTCAGCACACAAATATTGGCTCTGTCCGTGCACTCATCCTAGGGCTGGTTCTACCTTCCCCAAGGATGCTATAACCCCTCTCTCTTGACAACTACAAGGTGCTAAACAAGGATCTTGGTCCAAACATGCAACACTCTAATGAGTAGGTAGGTACTTGTTGCATGCAGAAAACTGACCTAATCTCTCTTGGTGTTTTTAATTAGAGGAGATTTCCTCAGTAAATGCACAGCAGTGACAGTGAAATGTCATCCCTAATTAGACAAGCAATAGGCAGAGCTCATGTAGCATTTCCAGGAATCCCGCTGGCCTGGTTGCGACGCAGCCGCGGGTAGGGGTCGGCAGGAGCGTCCTGACAGGACTCTCCTGTCTTTGGGTTTCCGAATTCAGCTCAGCTGGATGACTTGGGGTTTAGCTCAGTTGAACTGTAGATATTTATTGAATGGGGGAGTTAAAAAAACAAACAAAAAAAACCCCAACTAACTTTTATATTTATAACATTTGCTAGCTTGTACAGGCTGAATCGTAGAAAAAAGGGTATAAGGTCTGTTACCAGATACCAATTCCTATAGGGTAGCCTCATGTTAACTTTATGCGGGCACCAGGAAGCAGGTGGGGATCCAGAGCTGTATTTATTACCTTGCACAAATTGGAGGGGAAAAGATAAAAGGAAAACCAACCCCAAACTAGCTGAACTGTTGATTGAATGTATAAGATATTGTATTTAGTAATAAATCATTTTCCTAGGATACAAGCAAGCTAGAGAAGGCAGCAGGAGAGGTATCTACCTGCTGCCTTCCTCTGTTGGGACCACAAATGCCCAAATGGCCTCCACCCATGGCTGCTTTGCCTCTTTTACCCTCTGTCCCTGGCTGTTCCTGGGGAATCTGTGCTGAAAATCCGCACTGGCAGAGCCCAAGGCTTGGCTGCATGGTCCTCGTGAGCAAAGACCCCGCTGGAGTGGTCGCCACTGTGCCAATCTACACTCATGTACATACTCCCAGCAATCCCAGATGGACTTCCTCCCATTGTACATAGCTGTAAACTATTTCTCTGTTGGTTTGTTTTAATATCTAAGCCCCGTAAGCCAATGATGCCGTGCTGGAGCCTGTCAAGCGTTGTGGATGTGTTAGAGCAGTGGTCAGTGTAGCAGAGTGACCCTCCCTCCTCCCCTGGCTCCCGGCACAGCTGCCGGACTCTGCTCCAGCAGCTCCCAGCCCAAGGCGTGGCAGGAAGGTGCTGAGCCCTGTCTGGAGCTGGGAAAGGGCCGGGCTTGGCCCGAGCCAGGGCTCTGCCAGAGGGAACGGCTCCCGTCAGTAACGTCGTCATTCCCGCTCTTCCCCATCCCAGTTCCATCCCCTCATTCCCTTTGAAGGTACTTGGGTCTCCTGCCACCCTGGAGATGTACCGCGGGCGCGGTGCCGTGTCACCCTGTCACAGCTCTGCCGTCCTCCCGCGGGTCAGGCGCCCCTGCTAACGAAGGGACAGCTGCTAACGAGCACAGACGCCGCTGGCTCTCCGGCTGTGACGCTGCGGTGGGATGGCCGTGGAGGCAGCAGGGCAGGTGCCCCTGGCACAGGTGCCATGCTCGGAGGAGGATGGCAGGGCACCTCCAGTGCTAATTGCTGCAGCAGGTTCATGCCGGGGTTTGCCCTCTGCCCCACACAGTGAGAAGGGGGACCTGAGGGTGCTGCCAACGCCACGCCACATTCCCAGCGGGAGCAGAGCAGCCCCAAGAGACAAACACACCGTCACCACAGCCCTGTGCCAATGCCCACCAGGTGCCAGGAGCAGATCCCAGATTTGGTTCTCCCTGGGCACCGTCTTTGCCACCCCAGTGAGCCCTCACCCTTCCCAGCACTGGGTATTCCCTTCCCCTCCCACGCTCAGACGCCCTGAGAAATATTTCCCCCTTCTCCTCTTAGCACCCCTCACATGTACACCCTGAAAAGTTACCACAGAAAGTTTTTCTTTGTATAGAATATTTATTTTGAAGCTCTATTTTAATAGTATTTATTTTAGAAAGTCTACTATTGTAAGAGTTCTTCTGTTTGTGAAGAAAAACAAGTACTGATGAATGTACTGATCTAGAAATTATATATATATAAATATATATTGTTAAATATACAAATGGCTGTTGTGGTTCTTTAAAAAAAAAAAATCCCAAGAATGTTTATAGCAATTATTCTAAAAATACAAGCAGAGAGTAGCCCAGAATTGGTTATTTGATGCTCTCCAGCCCTGCCAAGGAACTCGGGGTGGTGCTGGGGTTGCTCTGCCCCACGGCCTGGCACATCAGGGGCTCATCAATTAATTATCCCTCAAATCACCTGCAGTGGGAAGAGCCAGCTCCTCAGTGAGCAGGAATACCCTGCTCTGTAAACTTGTAGGATCAATCCTCTCCTTCCCTGCACCTCTGAAATAAGCCAGCCTGGAAGTCAGGCTGCTCCTTCCACGGGGCTCAGCCCTCAGTGTGACAATGGGATCGACGTTAAAGAGAACCAACCCCAAAGTCAGCGGCCCTGCCACACAGAGGGGTTGTGCCGACCCCATCCCACAGAGCCTCTCCCAGCATTTCAGACCCACTTCCAGCTCTCCTGCTTCTCCTGTCCAGGAGCAGAGCTGTGCTGCCCAGAACAGCCCCATCGGGGCCATGGGTGGGTGCAGAGCATCCCCCAGCCCCGGCCAGCCCACCCCAAGGTCCCCCCAGACATGGGGGCAGCTAGAACTCTCCCACCTCCTTGGAAAAGGGCGAAGAGCTGTCAGGGACCAACTCCCTGGGTCTCTGCTCACGCTGCCCAGCCCCTGAGCCACATCCTGGGGCTCCCACGCACCAGCACCCACCACCCTTCCTGCCCCCAGCTCCTCGTGTGTCACCAGCATCACATTGGACTGCTAAAAATACAGGATCCGGGTTATTTTTCACCATTCCTGTTATTTATTTGCACACACTGTGGAGCTGTGACTCACTGGAAGCCGTGCCATGTTTTGTGTCATCACAGAGGTAACTCGAGTGTGTTACCTGGCCTGAAATAATATTATTGAAACAATAATGTTGAATTAGTCACTGGATCAGATAGAGAGACAGTAACTGCACTGTGCAGATCACGACATCTGATGCCAAAAAATTTGCAATAAGGAAAAGATACTGAATTTGTTATGCTGGTGGTGGTTCTTCTTTTTTTTTTAAACAAACAGGCTGAGCCAGGATGTATAAATTTAAATCGGTGTTTGGCAACACCAACTGATGTCTTGCACATAAAGCTTTAAAAATACCAACACGACGCTCATGTCTCTCTGCTGGAAGCGAACCAGAGCACTCTGCTTGATTTGAGTACTAGATGTTAGAGCAATATTTTTCAAATTGATCAGAATTATCAGCTTTTTTAAAATCCTTTTTTACACCATTTTCAATAACTGACCATCAAAGGAAACCAACTCCAACTCCACAAGCACAGGTTGTAGAATGGCAAAGAGATGCACAGAGCTCAGAGTACAACAGACTTCCCAGGCTCCGAAGCAAGCCCAGCTCTTGGATGTCAGACCTGAAAGGGAATTTCTAGTGAATCAAAACACCCTAAAAATACCCTAAATCAATGTATCAATTCTGAGAGAATGGGCTGAAACTTACAGAAATCATGAACTTACAGAAATGAGTGATGTGATCGAGCACGTTGCATCCCTTGGTCCCTTTCAACCCAAATCATTCCAAGATTCTACAAAATGACATTAAAACCTAATTTTTAATTCCCTTTAAAACTCTTTTTCTAAAATATGTACTTAATAAACATGATGAGATTTTCCCGAAGGTTTAAGAAAAACCCTGGATGAGATGGGAGGTTTGTCAGCACTGCCAGCAATGGGAGGAGGGGATGGGGAGAGCAAACAACGGGGCAGAAGCTGCACCCACCCTCGAAGGCAAACACTGTGATAACGCAGCTTCACACGAAAAATAAATTTTAAACCAATTCAAATAAAATAAACCCTAGCTTCTCCTCCCTGGCAGCCCGAGGTGGGTGTTTTGGCCGGGGAGCAGGACACATTCCTCCCTGGTGAGCCGCCCCCGCCAGAGCCAGGGGAACAATAGGCCTGGCGTGATCCAGGGAGAGCAGGACGGCAGCACTGTCCTGCTCCAGAGCAAACCATTCTCCAGCACAGGGAGACTCTGGCACCTTGCCCTGGGGGCCAGCAAGGTGGGACCCCCAGGCCACCTGCACAGCCCCCCTGGCTCTCAGGCCTGGGCCCGGCAGGGTGTCCCCAGCACACGGCTCAGTGACGCCCATAACACCAACCTGCCCAAGCTTCTTCAGGAAAGCGATTTTTTTTTTTTAATTCTCTGCAGTTACACACATTTTCCCACCATGTGCACAGGTGCACGAAGGGAGCCAGACTGGGATTATTTGGTGTCCCTTAGCACCTCTGCTG
The DNA here is from genome assembly GCA_013397725.1 of Rhagologus leucostigma. NCBI lineage: Eukaryota > Metazoa > Chordata > Aves > Passeriformes > Rhagologus > Rhagologus leucostigma. The sequence continues at coordinate 991,569 of VZTD01004413.1, forward strand.
CGTTTACACAGGAACTGGATAAGGGATTCAAGGGCTGGTCTATCTTTAATAAAAAAAAATGGTTATTAAAAGTCATCAAATCATGCTGGCAATCGAGATTTTCTTTTATCTCTTGGGTTTCCAGGGGTGCTGCTGGGGTGAGCACGGCAAGGAGATGCTGCAGCTCAGGGGGGCTGCCCTGCTCCCACACGGGCACCACCTCCCACAGCGCCATTTCCCAGTAATGAATAATTTCTCTCGCTGGGATTAGCAGTATGTGGATGGGGTGATGGTGGCTGAACCAGGAGGGAGAGCCCTATTCCCGGGCCAGACACAGAGCTGGCTCCTCACCGGGCTCCACACCAGCACACGGCACCCAGGGATCAAGTTTGGCCTCTTAGTGAGCGGCAGACAAATGGCCAGGACAGAGAAATTGCCTTTGCACTTTGTTTTACTTCCTCCCCGTAATAACCTCCCGTGGGAGCACTGAATCCCTGGGCTCCCGCTCCAGCCCCTGCTGAGCGCCGTAAAACTTTAGGGATGTCCTCAAGGAGCTGGGAGTGGCCCCAGCCCTTCAGAGGGGGGGTCCCACACGGGGAAAACTTTCCTTTTCAGGGGAAGGAGGAGATGGCTACAGAGGTCGAGGCAAAGCCTTTCAGCGGGGTCTCAGCCCTCCTCGTGCACCCACACAGCCTCGACAGGCTTTGGGACAGAGCCACCCCAAACAGACGCCGGGGTCCAAGCTGGACACCAGGTTTTGAGGCATAAGAGGGGTGAAGAGGCTTCACAGCAGTTTCTGACCGTGCCCAGGCCACCAGAGCCCATCACAGCCCTGGACACCCAGCTAGGACACAACAAGGCTTCTGCTGCTGCAGAAAGCAAGAAACAGCCAGCAAGCTGAGAAACAGCAGCCAAAGGTGGGACTGGAGGAGATAATCTTCAGAAGATACTTTAAAAAAAAAATAAAAGAAACAAACCTCAAACCTCTGGGTCTCCCTGGTGTAAATAGCTGCATTTACTTCATGTGGGCTCAGCAGCCTGGGCTGCCCCACAGCAGCCTGGGCTGGATGAGGGCTCAGGACCCAGATCTCAACCCCACCACAGCCTATTAAACCCAGAAAAGAGCCACGAACCAGCCAGGATTTTAAGGTTCTAAGGTTTCTGATCACTCTGCCAGACTCTTGCCACATCAACCTCCACCAGCAGTGAGGGACTGGGCAGGACAAGAGTTCCCCCAACACCTCCTGCTCCCTTGCCAGGCCAGCTGGGCTCTGCAAACCCAAGCAAGGTTTGTGCTCCCAAACACAAAGGCACAGGAATTTCTCCATTAAAAGCCTAAAAAATTTACTCTTCGGTATTCCTGAAGAGAGGGAAGAGTGGACCACGTACTTCCCGTTAGCACCACACCACTGCAGCTTCCACTGACATTTTCCTGCCCTTACAAATGGGAATAAATAGAAGTTTCTGCATGGAGAAACTCTTATGAATAAATCATCCAGCCCTGTTCTGCTCAGAGCCAGGTATATCTGTGATTATGGTGCCATTATGTAACTGGGTGTTCCTAATCACAAACACGATATTCTCGGAGCACGAAACTGGGACGTTCTGCACTGCATCCCTTCGCTCCAGGCATGGCTCTGGAGCCTTCAGCCACGTGTGGAACAGCAAAATCTTCCACCCAGAAGTGCCCTGCTCTGAGCTGGCAAGGAAACGATCCACGTTGTCCCTTCAGGGAAGTCGCCGTGTCCAAAGGGATGCTAAAGAATGAATGAATTAATTAAAACTCCATCCTTGTTGGTACAGTATTTAATTGCTTTCCATGGAGAGGGTGAGCCACTAGCACAGAGCCTCCACTTCCAACCCTGCAGGGTCTATGGTCTAACATGTCTAGAGTCCCACCAAAGCAAATTTTTCATCATCTTTCACGTCTGAGGATGAGGAGTTAAAGTTCTGTTTTCCTCAGCAGCAGCCTCATCCCACCACTGCACCATCACAAATTGCTTCAAGGCTGGCACAAACCAGATCTCCTGATATTCCTGTACATGATCCTTAGGATTACAACTAAATTTATCTTTTTCTTTGCAGGAGTGTCTGTATCCACTGCTAAGAAACCTCCAGCTGTATTGGGGGTCAGAACTAGATAATCTTTAGAGTCCTTTCCAACCCAAACCATTCTGTTTGACTCTGTGATTTCACAGTGGCTGAAGCACGGGACTGGTGCACAGCCAGTGGGATTGAATTAGTGCGAGGCACGGACAGGACAAACCCCAGCTCACAGAGGAGCCTCTGCAGCCACGGTGCCCCTGTGCCTGCAGCTCCCTCTCCACACAGCCAAGGAAGCATCAGGAAGCAGCTCCCACCCGCTTTCAGCAGAAGAGAGTTTTGGCCACACAGCTGTGGAGTGAAGGGAAGGTCGGGGTGTAAAATAAGACCAGAGAGGACTCAATGAAGTGTGGAGTTAAAAAAATTACTTGGAAGGACCCCACGCTGCTGGGAAGCAATGGGATTTCCTGCTGGTCCCAAAGATGGGAGCAGAAAATGGGGTTTAGGGCTCCAGGGAGGCAGCAATATATCCTAACGATCCCTCGTTTGCAGGGTGAGCCTGGCTGAACGCCGCAAAGGAAACCCAGAATGACAAACAATTGTAGGAACCTGAAAACCCCAGTTCCTCTGGATTTCATGGGAAGTGCGATTTTCAATCCTCTGACCTGTCTGTCTGAGGGGAAGTGGGCAATAAATAGCAGCCGGGTTGTTATCAAGAGGATGTGAGCTATTTATAAAAAATTCTTGGGCTTTTTGAACTCTGTTTAAAGAGGCAATATCCTTGGCTTGGGTAATTGGGGGACTAAAATGCTAAAGCAAACACGATTACTCAGCCACCTTGGGAAAGTTTAGTGCTTACTTGTGTTTCTGAATTTTTGAGCATATTTAAACAGCTGCACTGGTATTGTCCCCAGATCCAGAGGGGAGCAGGAAGAGGGCTTGGAGATCCCTGTGCACAGCCCAGGGCTGCTCCTGGCTCATCCCACCAGCACTGCTCAGCAATCCCAGCAGCTGATGGTTACATGGCTTAACTAAACTGAAAGTCCAGGCTGGACAGGGCTTGGAGCAACCTGGTCTAGTGGAAGGGGTCCCTGCCCATGGCAGAGGTGTTGGAAATGGATGATCTTGGAGGTCCCTTCCAACCCAAACCATTCCATGATTAATTAAAAATGCCCTACATGAATGAGCTGCCTTGTCTGAAGAGGTTTCTATGTGCCTTACAACACGTTGGCTTCCCAGCAGGATTTAACCATCTCCAGTTCTGAGGCAAGGAGTGGGTGCTAGCTCATGCCCTCTGCAATAGCAAGAGGGGAGGTTTTGGTGGGATGGCAAGGGGAAAACAGATGCAGGATGAACCCCATGTCCACACAAAGCACTAAAGACCTCCTTGCTCAAGGAAACTCATCCCAGCCCTCTGACAACGGATTGTTTTCAACTACATCAGGAAAAACCGCTGGGACAATGAGCACGCAGAGATGCACCCAGCTTTCAGAGAACCACGGCTGGGAGCCCAGGGCGCAGCACCGAGAGCCACAATGGGGCACAGCCACCCTCAGAAGGGCACTTCACTGCCCAGGTCACACTGGCCACGGTGGCCTGACCCTCCCAGCGCCACACAAGTGACGGATTTGGGGTCATCGGACTGCGGAGCTTTGAGCACAACCCTCGGAGCCGCTCCCATGCAGGAGGTCCTGACCCCGTTCCGTGCAAAGCACCGACTGACACGCACCAGGGAAGGGTCCCTCCCGCCCAGCCTCGCTGTCCCAGGGTCCACATGTCAGGATGTGGCACCGAACGGAGTCCTCAAGGGTTTCCACTGGCTGCAGTCTTATTTTTGTGAGCCCAGCCATCAGGCAGACAACATTGCTCCTGTGTGGGAACCACACACAAAGTGTCCTGACAAAATGATGGCATCGTCTAAAATACACAAACATGCTCAAAAGAAGGAAAGCCATGAAATTAAGGATAACAAACAACAAAGAGAAGCTCATACACAGAATCTGTTAGTGTTTATGAGTCACTGAGGCCTTCCTGTCTCCTCTTATAAATTGTGGGAATGCTCTGTGGTCCATCCTCTCCTTGAAAACCACCGAGGTGCTATTTTCCTCGGAGCCCAGCGCCGGGGGCGGGGGGAGACACCGCGCAAATAAAAGATTTTTTTTTTCCCCTTCTTCCTTCTTATTTTTTTTCTTCAAAGTAGGAAACCAAATCTGAGGAGCAAATGCTGTGGGGCGGGTAAACAGAGGCGAGTGCAGAAGCCTCAGTGATGAGATCATCGAGCGCCTTGGCCCAGCGCTGTTTTCCGACGGTGAAGGGCTTAACAATGGAATGGATGGGCAATGCCAGGAGAAGTTAAAGAGCTTTGGACACGAGGTCTTTGTAAAAGCTCATTCTTTATTATTAACAACAACTTCTCCCCATCTTCCTTCGTTGCGCCCTTCAGCAAATGAGGGTTTTCTCTCTTAAATCTTTTTCATCTTAGCATTTTAAGGCTCTCCCACCATGTCTGCTCTGCTGCACCCAGGCTGCCCCACCGTGCCAGGGCACTGGGACACCAGCCACTGCATCACACCTTCACAGCCACCACCAGCATCCAGTGGAAGGTGCCCCGCCCATGGCAGAGGGTAGCACTGGATGAGCTTTAAGGTCCCTCCCAACCCAACCTCATTCTGTGATAACCCTGAGCTGTGATCACTTCGTAGCCAAGGTTGCCCTCCAGGCTGCTGGGGGTTTGCAGGAGGGCCAGTCCCACCCTGGGGCAGGGCAGGAGCTCAAGCCCCAGGCGCTCCCAGGAGGAAGAGCCATCGCCCCTTTGTGAGACAGAGCCTGTGCAAACCCTGCTGTGTCCTGAGGGAAGGATGCTCAGCCCATGCATCCCAGCTAAAACTGGAATGCACAAACTGGAACCAGGAACAGCGAGTTTTGAGGGATTTTTTTGTGAAAACCTCACACACAACAGGATCTCAAACAGCTTCAAGAGAAGCCACCCAGGCTCACTCCAACCAGGGCCAGCCCTGAACAGCTCATCCAAGCCGCAAGTAAAGCACTGGCTACACGTGCAGGCACATTTAGGGACTCTCAGTACCAACTTCACATGTGGAGATAAAAATACAAACAGGAGTGTAGGATAATAAATAAAAATTCTTCCCTGTAAGGGTGGGGAGGCCCTGGCGCAGGGTGCCCAGAGAAGCTGTGGCTGCCCCTGGATCCCTGGCAGTGCCCAAGGCCAGGCTGGACGGGGCTTGGAGCAGCCTGGGACAGTGGAAGGTGTCCCTGCCCATGGCAGGGAGTGGAATGCAATAACCTTTAAGGTCTGTTCAACACAACCCAGTCTGGGAATCTGTGCCCTAAAATGGTGTTTGATACTAAATCCCAACACCCACCCTTGGGAGGGCAGCTCAGAACCCTTCCCAGCACCTCGGCATGACAAACACTGCCCGAAGCTCAGGGAAGACTAAACCTTGTCCTTTACTGTCAAAGCCCCTTCCTTGCCCTTTTCCCGATGCAACACCGCCAGCCACTGATTGGCCGTGTGGTTTCTCAAGCATTAATGGAAGGACAGAGCGGAGCAGGAGCTTCCTCAGCCTGGAGCAATTCCATGAGTCGGAAGTGCTCAGCAACACCTCTGCTGCCATTTCTGCTCAGCACACATGATCCCATCTGTCAGCTCAGAAAACACTGCTCCCTCTCCCTCTGGATTCCTTGGTTTCTGCACCACAAGCACTGGAAATGAAATTATTATAGTAACGATCATGCTACAACAAAAAGGCTACCCCCAAAATTACATCCTTTGGAAGGAACAAGGGAGTTAAAAACCCTGAAATGCCAACTGTAAGTGTTATAATTTGATGTTTGCACCGACTAAAGGACACATCTCAGCAGCCCCTTTCAGCACCAATGACATCTCCCTGCCGGAGCAGCCCCGGGCCGGGGGAAAGGCAGGGACCCTGCTGCCAACGAGGCTGAAAACACCAACAAAAAAAGGATTCTGAGCTACAAAAGAGAGAGAGTGGAACCAAAACAGAGGTTTACAGCTATTTTGTACCACTGCAAGTGGCTGCAGAAGGAGCAGAGCATCTCACGGGCACCAAGATGCACCCAAAGAGAGGATGGTGCCTCTGTGAGATGGGGGCCTGAGGTTGGCTATTCTGTTCAGATTTAAACGATCATTATTGACATAAAGGGAACAACTTTCTCGAAGTCTCTTTCACTCCTATCTGCACTGCCAAGCTCCTCAGGGGGTACCTGTGACTGCAGAGGCAGCCCCAGCACCCAGACTGGTGCTCAGACTGGGCAGCGCTGCAGCCACGGACGCTCATCCAGCCAGGAGCCACCGGCCCCTGAGTCTCAGACTTACATAAAACCCAGTGGAAAAACCCTGGTGTGGGATGTGCTGGTGTCCCAAAGCCCCTGTCACACACAGCATCTGCTCATCCCCACCGCAGAACTTCCAGCCCATGTGGCGGGGCCGGGAAGGCAGCGCTGACAGAGACCATGAATAAAACAATAGGTGCCACTCATCGCCCCGAGGGCTTCCTCATACCGGGACCCGGCTTCCCTGGAAAACAAAGAACAATTCCCTGCATCATGTACTGATGGGTCTTGGGTTTGGTCCCCACTACAAACACACACACATACAATTTCTTCTTTTACATTTTTGCCTGATGACTTGCATGACAAGCCTAATAAAAGCCGAGACAAATAACCCAAAACACACAAAAATGTGATACTGTTTCTTATTAACATCCAAAGCACTTCTGTGACCGTAGAGAGAAACTGCATTAAAACATCAGAAAAAAAGAAAATCAACCACATATGGAAAAAATAGATACGTAAAAGGGGAATATATACATATATATGGGGAGGATAGTGGGGCACCGGCCAGCGCTGCTCCGTGTGGGCACCCCCGTGGGCAGCTGCCAGACGCTGCAGCTTCAGCCCCAGCTGGCTCAGCACATCCAGGATCTATCCCTGCCCTTGAAACCACCACAGCAGGACCCTGGAAAGCCACTGGGTCCCCACCATGCGGCTCGAGACATCCCTCCCCATCCCGAGGTGCCCACGAGGCACTGGGCAGTGAGGGCAGCATGGTGAGATGGGCCCTGGCACCACAGCCCCGCACATCCCACTGCACCCTGCGCCTCATCCCCTCCTGCCCCGTGGCCGGGTCCATCACCCCCCTCCTGCCCCACAGCCTGGTGCTGTGCCCCACAGAGGTCACTTTTTGGGAGCATCACCCCAGCAGCTGGCAGCAGCGAGAGGCACCAGGGAACTCCCACAGCACCGAGCGGCAGCCTGGCCCCGGGGCAGGAGCCGGCTCCGGCCCCAACCTGGGGCCAGCCCTCGCTGAAAAATAACCCCTGTGCCGTGAGGGAGAGCGGCGTGAAAACCATCCGGGCTCAGCAGCGCCGGGAGGACGCTCCGGAGAGGTTTTTCTTGGCAGGAGCCGATGGGGCTCTCGCTTCCTGCCCGGCGGGGGGACATCCCTCCCCAGGGACGGCACATCCCATTCATGTCCTGCCTCCCGGCTGCAGAACAGGCTCTCCCCTCCAGCTGCACGGCTGTGCTGGCCAAAAAAACAAGGAAAACCCAAAAACTACCAAAAAGCACCAACAAAACCTCTCTGCTGTGACAGGAACACGAGCAGCACACGCTTTAAACCGGGAGCGCTCTTCTCTCCCCTCGATACACTGATGATCTGCCTGTGGGTCTTGAAAGATCTTTTGTCATCAAATGACCCCAGTGGCTGTGGGAAACCGGCACCAAAACTTAAAGTTATGGTCTATACATGAACAGCTTTGTACAGAAATGGGAACGGCTCTTCCAGAAGCTGATAGCGGACTGAAAACAACCTTTTCTGACTCCAGTTGTGCCAAGCAGCTGCGAGAAAGAAATACCAGCAGGAATGGAAAAATGTTTCCATGTATTTTCCTAGGCTGACTGCCATGGCAGAGCCCGGGGCGGGGGCACAGGGAGCCCCCCCAGGTGCCTGCAGTGGCCAGCGGTGAATGTTTAAGGATCATCTTGCTGCAAGGAGCAGCCGCCGGCCGGGCCGGGACAACGCGAGTCAGGCGAGTGGAAACTGGCCCCGCTCCGCGAGGCACAATCCAGGAGCTCCACTTGAAACCACTTCCTCTACCTCCCAACAATGCACAGAGGAATTTCCACAAATCCCAAGGCTGCCCTGACTTCCATTTCTAAACTTGGAAAAAGAAATACCAGGACATTCCTTTGTTGTTCCAGCTCACTCGCTGTTTGATCTGGGGTTTTTGCTCCAGCTGAGCCAATTAAAGAATCCCAATTTCCCCTGGAAGAAGAAAAAAAAAAAAAGCACAAACCAGTAACAAACAATGCGTTTGCTTCTTTGATTTTTAACTAATTGTTTTCAAGTTGAACTAAAACCTACCACCTCATTTGGGTCCATGTGGTTTGATGCTTAAATAGCATTTTGGCCAGAAAGATGAGTGTGATAGAGGCATTTCCAACTGCATTCCTGCCCTCTGGAAGGAAACACGCCGCTGCTGCATTTATTGGATGTGGCTATTTGGAATCACATAAGCAGCTGGAAATACGAACATCCCCAGCCCAAACCCATGGCCAGCACCCACCAGAGCCAGCACAGTCTGACAGTGCCCTGCCAGGGCAGAAACTCCTCGGCACTCACTCACTCCTTGGAGACATCTCTGTTCTCATTTTCTATACATTCTATCTACTTTTCTAGATTTACAGGAATTCCTATTTCTTTCTTATTTTATTCACTTCTATTTTCAGTGGATTTGCCCTTTCCATGTGCTGTGCCACCCTATCCTGATCCCTGCTGCCTCAGTGCTCTCTTCCTGTCTCCCCCCTTGAGAACATCACGGGAGTCTCAGTAGCACTGAGGGTCAGATCCAGGTGCCAAAACTGAGCAGGGATGAACACCTAAAGTGCTCAAGAAACACATAGATGTGGCACCTGGGGACATGGGCAGTGCTGGGGGGATGGTTGGACTTGATGATCTCAGAGGTTTCCAACCTAAGTGATTCCATGGCTTTGTCCTGACTCGCAGAGAGTGCAAGTGCTAATCCCAAACCCTGCCACCAAAAACCATCCCACAGCCACCAAACCATGAACAAACTGCAAGGCTGGTGGGTGACTCTGGCCTCAAGAGCAAGGAAGCATCTCTTCTTCTGCCAGGAAGAACGAGACACAAACCTGGAACTTGAGGAGGAAGGAGCCGGTTCCTGCTGTTCAGCTGGAGCAATTAATCACATGTGTAACGAGAGAGGCCGAGATGGGAAATGCACACAGGAGCTGGGCATGGGGAGGCGGCGTGGAGCCAGTGCCACGGACCGGGGGGACAGAGGCAGGGAGCGGCAGTGGCTCCATCCCCTCGCAGAGCTGCTGGCTGCAGACCATGGCCATGGCCCAAACCCCTCTGTGAGCCCAGTACAGCTGGGCTGAACCTCCAGAGGTGGATCCAGAGTGGACACAGACCATCGTGTCCCCAGCAGCCCATAAAGGAGATGCTGCAGTGCAGCATCAAAGTGATGCTGGGCATCATTAGGGAAATTTTCTTCTCATGCTACAACAGAAGCAAAGCTCAGACTTCTTTTGCCTTCTCTTTTTTTGTAGTATCTTATCATCCAAGAGCTCATTAGCCAGAAATTCCTCATGCTGTTTATTTTCCATTTGTCCATATGTTCCCCACAAGCTCAGCCTCGTCTCTGTTTTAAGTTTATACTTAGCAGCAGTAATTGGAAGGGCTGAACAAAGGCACGAAGGAAGGCAACGCACACACAAACAAACTGCCCAGATGTTTTGGATTCCTGCATTTCCCCAAGAAGCAGGATCCTTAATGTTTTGATCGTGTCATCACAGCACAGAGCTGCAGTCCAGAGTACCACTGGCTCCTCTCTCCTGACTCTTGGCCTCAGAGACAGGAATTCAAGCCACCACAAGTGACCCAAATCTGCTCATCCCACAAGCGAAAGTGAAAACCTGGGATGAGCCCAATCAGCACCAATGCCTGCAGTGAGCTTGTCCCAGGATGGATTCAACTTCAGACTTTGAAAGGACCAAGCCAAACTCCTCAATTCACACCACCTGCTCCTAACGAGGATCAAGAGCTCACGTGCCTCCCAAAGCATTATTTGAGCTGTTTGTTATTTCAGTGGTGCTTTTTTTAAGTTTTATGCCAGTTAGAAATCAATTTAAACTCAACCAAAACAAATTGGTTTTATTATTGACAGGACAAAGAGGAATGGCTACGAGCTGAGAGAAAAGGCAGATTTAGGTTAGGTGTTAGGAAGGAATCCTTCCCCGTGAGGGTGGGCAGGCCCTGGCACAGGGCGCCCAGAGCAGCTGTGACTGCCCCTGGATCCCTGGCAGTGCCCAAGGCCAGGCTGGACGGGGCTTGAAGCAGCCTGGGACAGTGGGAGGGGTCCCTGCCCATGGCAGGGGTGGAATGGGATGGGTTTTAAGGTCCCTTCCAACCCAAACCAGTCTGGAATTCTACATAATACAAAACACAGCTTTGCACTGGTTAAATTAAAGTGGCCTATGCTCGCTTGCAAATAAGGCCTGTGTTTTCAACACAGTTATTGCAAAACTCTTGGGACAACACCGAGATACTCCACAGAGTGGAAAGAACTAAAATAAGAAGTCCCAGGAGTTGTGCAGGGCCCAAGGAGCCACGGACAGCCTTGAAGTTCCCATTCTCCATCTTCCCTCCCATGCAGAACACAGAGTGAGAACAGGACAGAAGATTAATGAGAGGAAAAACTGTGACCACAGCAAATAGAGTGACTCATGCCCACTTCATGGTGTTCATTTCTAATCTGGAATAGTAATTTACTGCAGGACCAGATTAAATATATTTCTCCTCCTGCTGAGCCTGTGGCCGCGGGGATGCAGCAGCCCACACCGGGAGCACTGGCCACTGCCTGGATGAAGCCAGCCTCAAAACTATCCCAGCTCTGCCTCAGCCATGCACCAGGAACACAGGCTGGGGATGAGGACAAGCAACACACAGCAAAGAAACCCCTCCTGCTCCCTTTGGTTCCGAAAGGCAGCAGAGTCCTCCAAATGCCACCTCTGCAGGCTGGCAGGAATCAGCTGGATCCAGGGAACTAATTAAAGGGAGAGCACTAAAAGCAGACTAAAGACTGGAAATCATGTTCTAAACTCACATTAGGATCGGAAGGGGAACTTCCCAATTTGATGGCAGAAAGCAATTTACTTCAATTAGCAGGGACATAACCGGAGCAGTTGCTTAATAGGAGTATTGCATCTCCAAAAAAAAGCAGCTCCCTTAATTGCATCCCTTGGCACTTGGGAGCTTCCACAGCCTGCTTTAGGTGAGATGGGGTGAAAGAACCCCTCGGTTCTTTCTTTCGAATCTCCTGCTGGGATTTGAGCCCTGTCCCAGTGCAGAGGGCACACTCTGGACCAAAGGGGAGATTGGCCTAGGGGAAAGCAGCAGGAAGAGCCTTTCCCTGCCTCCTCCTCCCGGCACAGCCCTGCCTGCTCTCTCCTGCTGGCAGCTGGCTCAGGCTCTGCCAACGTATGGATGAGTCATTCCCAGCAGCCTCAGGAAGTTCAGGCCTGTAAAGTGCTTCTTCCTCTGTGCTTCCAGCTGGGAGGTTTGGGGTGATAGATCCGGGTCTGATCAAAGCCTGCCACAAACCAGCAGCGCTGCAGCGCCAAGGACAAGGGGCTTTGGCACCCCTCACGCCTGTCCCCACATCCCAGCCCCAGGTTTATCCCAAGGGTTTTGGGGCCACTTTATGTCCTTTGAGATGCAGATAGAGAGGGCTGTAAAATTCCTCCAAGAATTTAGGAGCTTTTTTGCTCCAAACAGACTAAAACCAGCAAAAGACACTGACACCGAAATAAACACCCACACGACGCAGGAATTAAGCACAAGGGACTCATCCAGAAGCCCCAGCATAGAGTTCTGCACCCCACGCCACAGGAAACCGCTCCCTAGGAGACATTTCAGACCGAAACACCTGCCCAGGCTAAGCAGCTGCCCCTGTGGGGCCAGGTAACCCCCTCTGGGACTGGGCAGCCCCTTTAGAGCTGGGTAAACCGTGCCCAGCTCTCATTGCCCATCCACCAAACTCCCCGGGCACCAGGAAACAGCACCAGAATCTTTTCTTCCCAACCCCAAATTTATTTAATCAGTGCAAGATCCAAACCCTCTCTCCTCAGGGAACTGGAAGAGAATTTACCCTCCCAGGCTCTGTGGTCCCTCTGTGCCCAGCCCCAGGTCTAACCCTTAAGCCAAGCGCCAGTCTGAGAAGGGACCTGTCCAGCTCCAAACCCCGTCCCACCCAAAGGGACAAATCCCAGTGCTCCGTGTCAGCAGCAGGACTTTGTGCTGCTCTCACTTACCCCGGTGAGCTGGGAAATGGAGCAGTAACCCAGGCAAGTCTCTGCACAAACCAGGAGTGCACCCCATGGCAAAGGATGGTGCTGGCACAGGTTTCAGCTTATCTGGGGTCCCAGAGCAGGGCTGGGGTGCAGTAGAAGTAGGGATTTTCCCCCAGAGAAAGCTCCCACGACCTGTTGCAAGCACAGGAGCCCCAGAACAAGTAACATTCCCGCAGGGCTGGGGCTTTGGGGCACCACCACCCACTCGCAGCTGTGAGAGGGAGTGGGAAGTGATTGCAAACGCATCACAGCTGGGAGCACTGAGGGCTCAGGTGGGGTGGCTGCAGCTGCTCCCTTCTCCCCATCCCTGGAAGTGCCCAAGGCCAGGTTGGATGGGGCTTGGAGCACCCTGGGACAGCGGAAGGTGACCCGTGGCAGGACGTGGAATGAGATGAGCTTTAAGGTCCCTCCCAATCCAAATCATTCTGGAATTCTGTGATTTCTTGGCAGCTCCGTGCTCCTGTTGGAAGTGGCAGAGCCAGTGGCTGGAGTCCCATCTGCCGTGGCAGTGCTGCCCAAGAGCTCCCAGCACGATCCCGGGCTCCTTTCGGCACCGGAGTCTCACTCAGAGAGGCAGCAGCAGGGTGGCCTCAGCTCCTTCATCCTGGGACACCCGCAGCAGGATGGGCTGGTTTGGGACAGGATGATGCTGCACAGGGGAGCCACGTGTCACCACCTCACTCCCAGCCCAGAGCTGTGTCTCCATCCCGTGCAGGAGAGTTTGGCAAACGTGGCAACCTCGGGGCAGCCCTGACTTCCATCCCGCCTCGGCATGGGAATAAACCTTCCAAATGAAACCCAGCGCACGGTAACACACCCAGATCCCTTTAATCAAGCTGCTACAATGATGTGCGGGGGCTAGCGGAGAGAGGAGCAGGAACAAAGATCCCAAAAATATTAAAATGACACAATCTGCAGGCAAAAGTTACCGGAGGCGTCACAGTGAGGACAGGCAGGGAGGGCCGGCCCCACGCTCCCGCTGCATCCCGGCCCCCCGAGCTTGGCCTTTGCACATCTGCAACCCCTTTGCTTTCCTTTTTACTTTTTTTTTTTCTCCTCCCAGATCACTTTAAAGGTCCAGCTTAGGGCATAATTAGCAAAGCAGTTAAAGTGGCGACCTGGCGAGGGCAGTGACCTTCGGCGGTGGCAGGAAGCGGCAGCCGTGGGTGGGCTGGGGGGACAACACCCGCCGGGCGCCCAGGAATCAGCACCAGGTTGTAAAATAATTACTCCTCCTCCACCCCCCAGCACAGCCTCGGTGCCTTCATCCGCCCAGAGAAAATGGGCTTTTTGGTGACATTGTGATGCTGAGCTCCCGTCCCATGGGCCGCACTGGCACCGCTCGCTCACACGATGGCCCATCCTTGCTCCGTCCCACGGCACCCGGGACAACCCATCACCCGTGGCCAAGGACTTCCCCAGCCTCACTCAGCCCCCAGCACCCAGCCGTGGCCATGGCACTGTCCCCATTGTGGGGGGACACTGTGGGGCCACAGGGCCACGTTTCCACGCGGGGCCGTCTGAGCTCCCGTATCAGCACCACGACCTTTGCTGGTCACAGATTAGGGGCTGGAGCCGCTTGGATTTGTTTGATTTCTGTTGATGGTTATTAGGCAGAGGAAGTGCCAGAAGGGATTTTGACCTCGAGTTTAAACCTACTCCAATTAGAGCCACTGAGCCTTTAATTACCACGCTCCGGCCACTTTGGTTAAAGCAACAACAAAAACAAACACAGAATCTGGTTGAAGATGGGCTTTTCTTCTCATGGTTCCTCTGATCTGCCACCTACTTTGTCCCTGTGCTGTGTGACTGCGGCATGAGGCAATCTGGCCCACCAAGCCCCTTGTGCTGCCTCCAGACCCAGAGGTGACACTGCTCTGAGGTGACTCCCACAGGCAGGGGACACCCTGCCCTCACCCACTGCCCCTCATGCCACCCATCAGTGCCCCAAGGATGCTCCAGTATTTTCCCTGGGGTTCCCACCAGAGCAGGCAGAAGAGCACGGACAACAGGCAGGCCCCACTCCTTTCCTCTGTGGTGCCCCATCCTTCTCCACAGGCACATCTGATTTCTTCCAGCACTTGCTGTTCTCCCTTCAGCTGAGCCTTCTCCCCTCAGGCTGCTTTTCCTTCTTTCATGGAAACTGGAAATCAGATCTCAAGATGCACTTCCTACCAGTTTGGGTAGGAAGGGAGCTTAAAGCCCATCCAGCCCCACCCCTGCCGTGGGCAGGGGCACCTTCCACTGCCCCAGGCTGCTCCAAGCCCCAGTGTCCAGCCTGGCCTTGGGCACTGCCAGGGATCCAGGGGCAGCCACAGCTGCTCTGGGCACCCTGTGCCAGGGCCTGCCCACCCTGGCAGGGAACAATTCCTTCTCAATATCCCATCTATCCCTGCCCCCTGGCAGCGGGAAGCCATTCCCCCTATCCCATCACTCCGTGCCCTTGTCAATAGTCCTGGGGAGTCTGAGCTCTCTTCCCACCGTGGCACAGCAGCTCCGCAGTCGCGTCTGCCCTCCACAGCACCCAAAGCCTCCATCCCCAGCCTGGCTGGCAGGGAAGGCCAGAGGTGTTTATTTGGTCACTGCAGGTGACCACAGCCCTGCCACTTAGGTGGTGTGAAGTGGCCGAGCTGTCACAGACCCAAACCAAGTATTTGAGCCTGGAGTCGCTGTGAACCCACACCAAACACAGCGTGGGTTCTCCGGACCCCGGCACTCACCCGTCCCTCTCCGCACTCCCAGAGCCTCTGTCTGTGCAGGAGTATAGAGCTGGAGGTGTCTGCAGCTTCAGGCCACCGGAGGGGGAGGAACAGGAATGCCAAATATTCCATTTCTCTGGATATCCAAGCCCAAATAAGGCCCAAATGCCAAGAGAGCAAACACGAGGCTGATCGACCAAGTTTGGGCAAATGTGATTCAGAGTTCCCCAATGCTGCAGATTTTGCCTTGTAGGATAAAATTCCTAATTCTGTGTTCACTTATTCCTGTTTAAAGAGGAATCTCTGGAACCTCTATCCATCTCTGTCAGCCCCAAGGGCTTGTTTGTGGGGAGTGTACATTTGAGCAGTTCAGCTGTGAACCAAAACCAGTTCCATGGGTCAGGTAAGTAATGAAATTACCAAAAAATCCAACAAACCCCCCACAATGGAATCCCAGTTTCCTAGCAGGCTGGCATTGCTTGGTTACAAAAACAATGGACGCCTTGGAGATTTGTGTTACGCCTTCCATGAAAAGTGATGGAATTCCCCCGGATAACACATCAAAACTCAATTAAACATTGTCCTACAGCAACAATTGCTACAGAAGTGACATTTATTGACGTTCTGCTGTATTTACAGGTTGAACATAGTAAAACTCAAAAGTGAATGACCACTTGGCAGAAAGCACAGGAGTGCACATTAAATCTACATTTCCAACGCATCAGAGTCTCTGCTAACACAAATTATAAAAGCAAGAATTACAGGTATGTTAGGAATTGTCTCAAAAGTCCCAAGCCAAAGAAAAAAAAAAAAGCCTTTGTTTTGCAAGATGATTTTTGTACAAAGTTGCAACATGATCTTTCCGTTTTACACTACGGACTTGTTCCGTGAAAACCCCTGGAGAGCCCAAAAAGTTGGTGGTGCGAAAGGAAAGGATACTACAACACCGAGAACACAGACTGTTAAAAATTAATACTTGTGCCACCTCTAAGTTCCCAATGACACCTCGGAGCCTGGACTGCAGCGACCCCTCTTCCTCCACAGGCCCCCGGGTGCTGAGGGAATCGCAGGAGCGCAGCCACCCCGTGCTGTCACCTCAGCTCCTGAGTCACCCCTGCGCTGCCGGCGCGCGGCTGGACTGGACACGGAGTACAGGGGGTGGACAGGACACGGAGTACAGGGGTTCAGGGGGTGGACAGGACAGGACATGGAGGACATGGAATACACGGGATGGACAGGACACGATGCACACAGGCTGTACAGGATGTGGCACATGTGGACTGTACAGGACACGTTGTTACATGGGCTGTACAGGACACAGAGCACACACAGACTGCCCAGGACACGGTGTCACAGACACTGTGCAGCACAGGGTGTCACACACACACTGCCCAGGACACGGTGTCACACACACTGCCCAGGACACGGTGTCACACACACAGACTGCACAGGACACAGTGTCACACACACAGACTGCACAGGACACAGTGTCACACACACAC
>VZTD01004413.1:1008435-1024525 GCA_013397725.1 Rhagologus leucostigma
CACACACACACACTGCCCAGGACACGGTGTCACACACACTGCGCAGGACAGGGTGTCACATACACACACTGCCCAGGACACGGTGTCACACACACACAGACTGCCCAGGACACGGTGTCACACACACAGACTGCACAGGACACGGTGTCACACACACTGCACAGCACAGGCAGAGCCCGGGCAGCTCCCAGGCTGGAGGAGGAACTAAAGCAAGCCTGGCCCCTGCTGGCCCCGGGACGGCTCCTGCTGTCCAAACACCACAAACTCCGGCTGCACGGCCTCATCAGCACGTCACAGACTCACTGCACGAGCTGCTTCCAACATTAGCCACTAATGAGTCAACAATTACAGAATTCTGCATTAATTATTAAAATTTTACACCTAAAAACAAATAGAAAGAAATGCTTCTCCTATTTTTTTTTTCCTTTTTCCAACAGTACTTTTATTTATTTATTTTAAAGCAGGTGATTATTTTTTCTTCTGCTCCAGAGCCTTGATTCACTTCCTGCAGGTGTCCTGCTGCTTCTTGGGGGGGATTTCACTAACGCAGGAAGACATTTGCCAGAAAACATCTGTTGGAGAAGGATATTGAACACCGAGACTGCAGTCAGAGGGTTATTTTGGATAACAGGAGGATGTCGTTCACACAGCACAGGATGTCTACGGGCTTATGAAGTGTCTCAGCACGCAATGATGTGACTCCAGCAAAATGCTCAGGAATTTGTGCGTGTTTTACGGGATAATGCCAGGATTGCGCCCGTTCCTGCACACGCAGCTGGAATAGTGAACTCCAGCTTTCCACCGGATTCATTTCACCACGTAGTATTTTCTGGTTTGCACTCATTATTCCCCTCCTAATTTTCTAAAAACGATCCCTGCTCTAAAATAAAAATAACGCCTCACTGTGCCCTTTTCATCATGCCCTGAAGAGGAAATCTCAGCTTAAGGAAAATAATACACTAAAAATCCAAGTCTTTTGTGGTTTCCTCACTCAGAATTCAGGATTAAAGATTTATTTTCCGGGGAAGTGTCCAGGTTGTAATATTTATTAATTATTCGGGACATTTATCTCAGCACATCTAAAAGAGGAAGTGCTTTTCGAAAACGCTCTAAAATGACACATAAATAAGAATTTAAACACTCTACACTTCCACAAGCAAGGAGTGAAGCCAGGTCTCTAAAACTGTAATTTCAAATTTCAAACATAGGAAAAGTCTGTGCAAAAAGAAACCACAGAGTTCCTTTAAGAAATAAAAAATAAAGTTTTGGTAAAGAAGCAAAATTTTAAAAAAACCTGTTCAGTCAGACAAAATACAGAGATAAAGCTCATTTTAAATGCTCACGTTACGTGACCATACACTGGGGGAGATCAACCCTCTGGTGACTCAGCAGGAATCTGGGAGGATATTACAGATCCTGGAGGACGTCACACACCAGAACTTTGTTAAACAGAACCGAAACAAGAAAGTAAAGAAACTGGCTGAACTATTTTTACACACTACCAGCAGAGGAAAACACTGCACAAAGGCTGTTCTGTGCTGCAGGTTCTCCTCACAGACTGGAAACGAAGCGGAATCGTGGGCAATTTGCAGTTTCTAATAAAAGGGAAGTGCATTTGGAAACCCAAGGCTCGGTTTTCAAATCTCAACAATTTAATGACCCCCAATTTAAACCTGGGGTTGGTTTGGTTTCTTTGACTGTCCCAGCTGCAATTGCCTCTGTCTGGGGAAATGGAGTGTTATTATGATATTTCTAAAGGGAGCGTCATGTTGCATTTCCCAGCTGGGAAGCAACCTATTCCAGGATTTCCTTCCCCCCGGGGAGGGACAGTTAATGCCAGGCCATTATCTGCTGTGAGCAGGAAATTATGCTGCAAGGCTTCAGCTACTTAAGCCTCCTCCTTTGAAGCCCCATTAAGGCAGCCAGGCCGAGGTTCAGCACTAAAGCAAAAGACTCCCAGGCACTCAGGCTTTTGCAAGATGCTCAGGCAGGGCAGCTCAGGTGCGAGGGAGAGGTCTGGGGAGAGCAAAGGCGTGCAAGGGTGTCATTTCTTCAGGAACCTGGCAGCAATTTCAAACAGCAGAATTCAGACAAATTGCTCGTTCTTGGACAAAAGCCAAAGGCACTGGTACATCCCTCTGACAGCATTTTGTGACCTCTCCTCGGGTTTGGGACCCACCACGTGGTTCAGGCACATGATTTATTCTGAAAGACACTCGCCAAATACACTGCAGTACACAGGGGCAAAGGTCTTGTTCTCACAATATCTAGTCATGGAATCAAATGAATATCCAGCTCCTCACAGCAAAAACTCAGGGAGAAATGTCCAGTGTTCCTTTGCCTCCCACCAGGCCAGGCTGGGCTCTGCAGACTCAGGAGCTGGGCAGGGGATACCAAGAAACAACTGTTCCCTGCTGCCTTGAGATCTAAAAATATTCAAGCAATGGGAAGTGTAGCCTAGAAAAGTCACTGAATAGAGTTAAAACCAAAGCAGAACAAATTCAGGAAAGCAGAAAATTTACCTTTTAGTAAATAAAGAGAACTCTGGTTCTGGGGAGAGTGGAAAACGTATCTGGCATCTTCCTAACCTTTGCGTAATTAATAAATCCTCTGAGAAACAGCAGAAAACCTGGAGGGGAGAGACACATTTGTCCAGTTAACACAGGTGTTGCTTCTTCAGTGAGAGGGAGCAGCTGAACTCCCTGCCACCACTACAGAGGGACCTCCTCGCTGGGATGCACAGCAGCTGATCACACACAGCCATTATTTTTGGTAGCAATAACACCTCATCTTTCCACTTCAGGCAACTTCAAAAACAAAGTTTCCTTGGGCACTCACAAAACTTTTGACTCCAAACAAGACCCAGTCGCTCCCAAAGCAGGAAAAAGAAAATAAAATGAGGAAGACAACAATCCACTCTTCCATTTAAGATGCAAGAGCAGACACATGAGTTACAAGCGTTCTCTTCTTAACTTCTGGATGATATCAGGATGCTGCCACCAAGAACTGGCAACAGAAGGACAATGTTTACATGTGCCTTTAAAACCCGAATGTGTTCAGTCAGAGGAGTATGAGGGTCACATTTCATTTGTACGTCTGCACACACATAGTTAACAGCCAGGAATGCTCACCAAACCCTAACTGCACTTTACAGAGTTTTTAAGCATCTTTCCTCCCCCAAACACTCACCTAGTACAAGGAAGACCCACCAAAGCCAGTACTGGCCATCGAAGTAACCGGGAAAATAGGTGGAGAACTGAAAAACAGCCAAAAAAAATACACAACTTAGAGCACATGGAAGTTTGTGAACCCAAGTCTATTCCCACCAATTTCAGCAGTAAGCAGACGAAGGCTGGACACAAAAGATCTCACAGAACGCTGCATTTCACCAGCTGCAGGAACAGGTGACCTCCACGAACTGTTATTTATGGGTTTTCTGCACCAGCTCTGACAAGGGGAACGGGACAGATTCAACACCCAACTATGAACTCTGGCAATCAGTGGGGCACAAGGACACTACTGGGCAAATATTCCTTTTTAAATTGTGTCCTGATGCTTCTAAAGCACAGCTGCAGTTTCTGAAAGGGCAGAGCAGGCTTGCAGCAGTGCAGCACATTCATTACACTGTCAGGTTGGATGGTGTAACAGCTGGGAAAGAAATCTCAGATCTGTGGAACCCACTGACAAGATTCCCAATTGGGAAAATTACTGCTATAAAATGAAAGGTACCGACACTATTAGAGCACTGAAGTTCACAATTTCAGTATAAATACAGTATCATTCCTTTGGGTTTGTTCTATTCAAGTTTAAAAACCTAACAAAAGATAAACTTGCTGTGAAAGTTTAAATCAAATCCACAGTTAATGTCACCTCTTTCTGTCACCCCTCCTAATCCAGCAAATAGTTCTTAACACCTCTGTACCAAGATGACCACAAAAACTGTCTACAGAAAAGTGAAGAGATGCTGTACTTACAAATTAGAATTCCCAGCCCCAAAAGACAGGGTAGGAAGTGACAGCTCTGACATTATTGCTCTCTACTTCTGCTTACAGCCAATGAGCAGCTTTGCTTGAAATTCAACTTTCAGCCTAGCATGTCTGTATGCTATCATTTCACAGGCTCCAAATAAAGATTTCCTGATGGAAATATTTTCTCCCAATCCCTCCAAAAAATGTAAGAGCCAAAAAACCCAGAGCAGGATGGCAGCTTGCTCCTGGTCCCTGCTCCTGCGCCGCAGGGAGGCTGCACCAGAGGGCACCCACGGCCTTCTCCCTTCTCCTGCTCCACTGCTGCTCCTAACCTCGCTCCTCCCCACGTCCCTATTTCCCTCTACTCATCAGCCATCCCACATTTTAGAGAATTTCCTTATTTCCAGAGGACAGCCTAAGGCATAGCAGGCTGCAGAGGCCGAAGGCAGGGCTGGCTTTGCCTGGGTTAACGTCTTCCCAGGATCAGAGCATTGCTGCTGCTCAGCACAAAACCACACTCTGATCCAGGACAGTGGCTCTGTCAGACAGACACATTCAGAATGAATCCCAGAATCCCAGAGTGGGCTGGATTGGAAAGGATCCTACACCTCCTCTCTTTTGCCACAGACAGGGACACCTTCCATTATCCCAGGAATCCCTGTCCAGCCTGGCCTTGGACATTTCCAGGGATGGAGCATCTACAACACATACCTGGGTGTGCAATCCTTATTTTCTCTTACTACAGTAATAATTCCAGCATATAAACAGGATATAATTATGAAAAAGTTCTATTCTTAGTGAATAAATGGCTCAAAATTATTTCATTATTAAAGAAACCCTAAATTTATCACTAACTTCAGTATGAGATAAAAACTCACTGGGGAAAAAGAGTACCAGTGTCCGTGTACATGGTTTTGCACCACACAACTCACCCTGACAATCAGGATCCACTTAATAAGAGACAGACCAAACCCAGAAATGGCCCCATATCGTCCTGCAGCTGAAGTAGTCAGACAGAAAGACAGGAAAAATCCAATCCAGTTGAAGAGGAATGCCACTGAGAAAGCAGGAGAAAAGCAGCAGGTCAAAACACCTTTATATTCCAAGGAAAAAAAACCACAAACCCTTTGCACACGGGCTTTTCCTGGTGCTATAGAAACATAGAATGTGTACAGAAATATAGAAACATAAATGAAACGAAACATAATGAAACATAAATGTGACCCAAACTATTTTGGGTCACTGCTTGAAAAAAAGTTCATTCCATCAGGTACTTACTGAAGAAAGTCAGCATGAAAATGCCATCGTTTCCTATCCTCAGCTGGTCAGTGTCATCAAAGTCATCTCGTGTCACAAAGTCATCATCCTGCAAAGCAGAGGGAGGCAGCACACGGGGGATTTAGGTCAGTCTAGCCCATACAGCAACCCCACTTCTGGGTGTGACTCTTCAAGAAAGGGCTGTAATCCTAAATCTCAAAAGGCTCCAAATGCAAGCACGAAAAAATTCCTGTTTCTCATCCTGAAATGGTGCAGGGCATGAAATGTTATCTATATAATAGGAAATGTATCTTTATTTTTAACATAGTCAAGATCCAGCATGTTCTTGTTCTCACTGTGAAGAATTCTTCTACTCATCAAAAAATTATCATCTCAGCAAGGAATGTGGCTTCTGTGAAGAAGTGTAATGAGCAGTGGACTTCTGATGCTAGCAGGGGTGGAAGGAGTGGCTGAACAAGAGATAATGTCAAAAAAACAAAAAGAAATAATTCTGACAGAATGGTTTTATCGTCCTTGTATCAGCTACACTGACCTCCAGAAAAGTCAACCAAGTAAGCAGCAGGAGTATCAAGGGTAGATGTGCCAGACAGCTGAAGAATTAATCCAAAATCTTTTTAAAAAATTAAAAAAAAAAAAAAAAAAAAAACCAACAAAATCCCCAGTGTCAGTGCACAGGGATACAGAACAGGCCCTCTGTCAGCTTGCCAAGCTAATCTGGCTAGCACATGCTGGCATTACTGAGATGTCTGACATCATCACAGTGCTCAGAGGAAAATTAAAAAGGAAAAAAAAAATAGCCACAGGACTCTCAGGAGTGTGGAATATCACCACCCCAGAAAGCTTCAGAAACACAAAAAACCCGACACAAACTTCAAAAGTCATGGCACATGATGGGCAGGAGTTAAAGCTGCAATTGTACCCAGCAGTGCAGGGACAGCCAGGCAGGCAGGGACACTCACCCTGCCAGGAACCAAGGGAATGGTGGCCTCAGCCTTGGTTCTCTCGGCCTCGTCGTAGCTGGGCAGAGTGGTGGCCACGTTGTAGGACGGCGGCTTCGGGAACCCTGACTCATCCTTGTAGTCAAAATAAGCTGCACAGAAACAGTTACACAGGAGGTAACTCAGCACTGCCTTAAGAACACCGGGTTGGGAACGAGCAGTGTTCCAGGCCACTTCCAGCGAGCCCCATTCCCCAGGCTGTTGAAGCCCGTCCCCTCCCCACCCTTCCATCCATTCCAGCCTCCTGCCACCCCAAAGCACAAAGTGAAAAACACAGCAACACCTTCTCTGATAGCCAGCAATCCACAGAACACTCACTGAACATGTCTGGCTGTACTTCTGCTTAAAACAACCCCACATGCTGTGCCTCTGCTGACTTGGATACTCAGAAATAGTCATGTTTCCAGATCCAAGTGGTTATTAAAGTTATTAGTGACAAGACAGGAGGACGATTCAAAGTCCCATCCTTATGACCAAGTGCTTAGTTATTGAAAAGTGCAGGAAAAGTGAATTCTTTAAACCCTTTTAAGTAACAACTCCTTTAGGGAAGGGGCACAGCATCACCTAAATGCCAAATAATGAGACGTGAACCACAAATCCTCACAACACTTTGATTTTTAACGGTCTTCAATTTACTGAGAACACTCTGAACTGTAACCTGAACACCCCTTGATGGGATGACATCAGATGAACGCAGCCAAACTGCATCTCCTGAACCACAAGCACCAACCGGCTGTGTGGATCAATCCTGATCCCTGTGCCTTGGGAAGATGCTGCAGAGCCAGCTGTGAATGAGGAGAGCAGTCAGTGACAGGACAGCAATCCCAGCCCTCCCCCCAGGTGAGAGTACCTGTGCTCTCGGCAGAAATGCTGCTGTAGGGTGGAGGGGCATCGTTCACCACCGGCACGGCCTCGCCCGGCTCCTCTTCATTCTGCAGCTGAACAGACCCACACACCACGGGTTAGGAGGGTTTCTCAGGGCTCTGACATCACCCCTGTAGCTTTAATAGCACACAACAGACTGTTCCGGAAGGAGACTGTTCTGCAGCACCACGGGACACGGAGCAGCTGCTCAGCCCCCCTCCGAAGCATTCCCACTTGAAATGATCCATCTTCCATCTCAGCTTTAATGTTGTTTTCAAATCCTCTCCTCACACACCTGGACTCCAGCAAAGCACAGCACTCAGCTTTCCAGTACCTCTCCATTTCCCTGGCACTTCCTCAGCTCACATTGCTTAGGGGCAGCAGTTGCATCTGTTTTAGTCAAAGAAATGCAGTGAGATGTCCAACAAAAGGCTCCATTGCTGCCTGTGGCTTTGCTAAGGAAGGGTTTTTTCCATGGATACATTACATAATGATGCACAGAAGTATGAATGTTGCCATTTCCCTTCAACCTTTCACACTGCATGACTGAAAAGGAGCCGGTTTATTTTGTGCACTGTGCTTCCCACAGGCTCTGTATAAATAACCAGGAGCTATCACAGATCCAGCATCACTCGCACGAGGCAGGTGTGCCATGGCAGCTTTGATCAGGGAAGGAGCAGTACCAGGCCAGAAAGGAGGTTACAGCTGCCATCTCGTTTTTCCCTTCCTTCCATTTCTCATCATCTCAGCAGCAAAGGCACTGAGGTTTTCTGCAGAACAACTCACCTCAAACAAGCACCTCGGGACTGAAGCACTGGGCTGAGCAGGAGGCACTGCCCTCGCTCGAAACCACCACTAAACGACGTCTCCTCCAGCTTTCCCTCCTGCAATCCCACACATTTGCTCCTGAAGCCATCCAGGATATTTTGCTTTCTTTTCTTTGGAGAGACATGTTGCCACTCTCCTTGAGCATTTAACACAGGGGATGGGGGCGTAGGGGGATGTTCTTATCTTACTCGTATGTCTTATCAGGGGAAAATAAATCAGCTCACACTTCTAAATGCAGATCCTGGATATCCAACTGTTCTGTGGTTTGGAGTTTTATTCCTTTCGCTGCTTAAGATCAAAGATCACAGAATCACAGAATGGTTTGGGTTGGAAGGGACCTTAAAGCCCATCCCATTCCACCCCCTGCCATGGGCAGGGACACATTCCACTATCTCAGGTTGTTCCAAGCCCCGTCCAGCCTGGCCTTGGACACTTTCAGGGATGGGGCAGCCACAGCTTCTCTGTGCCAGTGAAAGTCTGTAATCTATAGTCTGTTCCGGATCAGACGATATCCACGTCCTCTGTGAAAGTCTTGACGGGGCTTAGCAGATGACAACATGAGTGGTTCTGCTGGCAGGTCCAAGGGGTCAGCCGAGAGGGGGAAAAGGGAGGAAGTGACACTGGGAAGCACCAGGAAAAAATCAGCAGCACTGTCTCCCGTCCAGCTGCAGCAGAACAGCAGAGCACCACAGTCCTGCACTCCAGTTCCTCATCAGCTGAAGCTCACTCTGCCACGAACATTTTCCAAACAGAATAGGTGGGGCGAAAAAAGAAAGGTGCTGGTCAGCTTCAAGCTTTGTGGATAAGAAGTCCTCACATGACAACGCTGAGCCATTTCCTTGAAGAAGGAGAAATCAGTGATCCGGATGAAAATTTAATCCGTGTTCCACCAGGAGCAGCTCCCAGCACAGCTGTCAGCGGGACACATCCCCAGCGCTGGTCCCTGGCCAGACGTGAAGCAGAGCAAACAATCCCAGGGAGTGAGGCCCTGGGGTGGAGGTGGCAGGACCTGCATCACCTGCAGCTTTCCTGAGCCCCAGGGCACTGAGCAGGGACAGGAGGAGCTGCAGCTGCTCCCACCACAGCAAGGCACCTTTGTCTTCTCAAAGCCTTCCCAAGAAACAAAAATGCCTCATTTTATAAACTCCATGGAGCTCGGCATTAGAAGTAAATGCAAACTGACTTGAGAAGTAATTTCTTACTAAAATATGCTTTAAAAATTAAAAAAAAAAAAGAGACAGCACTACTCCAGAAATCCCAAGCCACCCTGCACAGAGCACGAGGGGCAATGAAGGGACAGAGAAATACAGAGCCAAACTGCTTGATTCAGTCTCTGCCCAGAGAAGCTGTGGCTGCCCCATCCCCTGGAAGTGTCCAAGGCCAAGTTGGATGGACTTGGAGCAACCTGGGATAGTGGAAGGTGTCCCTGCACATGGCAGAGGGTGAAATGAGATGATCTTTAGGGTCATCCCCACCCTAACCATTCTGCGATTCCATGATTCTCCCAGCTCTGTAGTTTTTAAATTTTCAGAAAATGCTCCACCACGCCTACTGTCAGTCTATCCATGACAATTCAGTACTTCTTTTCTCCCTCCGCCTGTGCAGGACCTGGTCTATTAAAAGGAGGAAAGGCTCTGGCACACCTGGGACACTCTGGGTTCCACATGCCCTCCAGGTGAGGAGGTGGCAGAAATTCAACCCCTCGTGCCTCTAAGAAAGAAGGCAAGTACAGCCTGAGAGCACACTCAGCAGGGAAGGGGGAGGAAAGCACCACAGGTGACAACACGGGAAGAGATGAAACAAGAGAGGACACAGATATTGAGTGGAATATTAACTCCTACCACTGGTTCTTCTTTCAACAGTAAAAAGAAATACATGTTCTTCCACCAATGTCATGTGGGAGAAAGCAGCTGAATTCACTGCTGCCTTCAAACACCACAATTCAGGTAATGGATAATGACACAAAAAATGCAGCTACTTTCTAAAGTTGAGCTCGAGGCTGTAGGAGGTTACAGTTAGAGAAAACATATTTTTCTTCTAATGGACAAGGTACACAAATGCCTTCCAGCCTTTTTAATGATTCCAGGCATCTAAAATTCAACTAAGTGCCTATTAGGAGAGCAGGGAGGGTTCATGTGACAGGAAGAATGACTCATCAGGCCTTGCAGGGCCGCACTGCTGCCCCGGCCTGGCCCCCGCTCCCACCTGCCCTGCACAGCTCCAGGTATGGACTCGGCTCCCAGGGAATTCCCCGAGGCTCCAGAACCCAGAGAGCCTGGTTAAAGCAGTGTCTGACTTCGGTCTGTTCTGCTGAGGCTGTGGGGTAACTCTTTCCTAGATTCACTGATGGATTTTAGCTTTTCGGGCAAGTATTTGCGGCATTAAAAAATAAGACAGTCTTTACAGCCATGCATATAGTTATTAAAACAACATCTTGGCTGGGATTTTTTCACCAGACTGCTAAACCAACAGAAAGGTGACTGATAAATATCCCATCCAGGGATATTGATTTTCAAAAAAAAAAAAAACAAAACAAAAAACAGCACGAGAAGCCTGGCACTGAGCAGGATATCACCTCTGGCTGCCACTTGCCCTGACTGAGACCTGTCCCATGTAAATACATAGCACAGTAGCTAAAAGTTGAACTCTTACAAGCTGTTTGGAAATATTTCCATGTAAACTTTGAAGAAAGCATTTCCAATAAATACATTGGTTAATTCTTCCAAATTTCCTAAACTGGCATATGGGCCATACAACATAGTTCTGAATCTTTATTTTTTAACTCCCCTTTGCCAAGCTCTGAGGCCGCATGTAAATATTCTTTACACTAAAGCAGCATCACTACACTAAATCAGCATTACTAAAAGCTTGGCCTTAGCAATAGATCACATATCATTCCATATCTTCAGCCTTTTGGAAGTAAATTAAATCACTGCCAATTCTGAAAAGGAGAGTTATTTTTACTGACTTATGCTTTGCTTAATTAAACACACCCCGATTTAAAATCCTGACTTTTGCCCCATGTTGTTGCTAACTCCTATAACTTAATATAATCTTATTAATCAGCAGGAATAATGATAAGCTACCAGACAAGCCAACCCACACGCTGCAGCCCTCTCCCTGATGAGCAAATAACTGTTTTCTCCCATAGGCTCTTCCAGCCCATTTCCCCAGAGAAGTGACAGCCCTGAGTGCCTGGCCCAGCTCCTGCACCTGGCACAGGTGTGCTGAGCGCCTCTCAGGTGACACATCTGGCACCTGTGCCAAGCCAACCCTCCCTGGGGAGATGCTGATGCTCCTGCCCGAGCCCCGCGCTGGGGAACCAGCCCTGAGCAGAGCCCAGCTCCAGGGAGTGACCTCCCTACCCGTGCCAGCCCGAGAATTTCCTCATGGAAAGGGTGCTCAGGCCTTGGAAGGAGCTGCCCAGGGAGGTCTGGAGTCTCCATCCCTGGAGGTGCCCAAGGAAGGCCAGGACGTGGCACTCAGGACTCGGGACAAGGTGGGGATCGGGCACAGCTTGGACTCGATGGGCTGGGAGGGCTTTCCCAAACTGAGTAACTCCGAGATTCTGAGATACTCCTCCCTTTTAACAAAGGACTGAAAACTGTCCCTCCACTCCCCCTCCCAAAAACCCACCTGGTTTTCCCCAGCTGGAGCAGCTCCCTGGCACCCAGTGAGCACACATGGAGCAGGAACCAGCAACAGAATCCAGCTGAGGGGACGACGGCAACGACCCCGTGAGCCACCAAGGCAAAAACACAAATCAAAACCTGTTTTATGTCCATAAAATATACAACCTGTGCTCATGAGGGTGTTGTTCTCTGACTCACTGCAGCCAAGGGCTTGACAACACAGAAATGCTCCTCGATCCTGGGAAACAAGCTGCTCTAATTCCCTCATTTCTGTTCAAACAGGGAGTGAGACTGGTCTGGACAGACTGGCAACAAGCACTTGGGCCAGCACAAACCTGTGCCCACACACTGGCCTTAGACTTGAGAGATCAAGGTCTTAATATGGGAAAAGTAGGTTTTAATCTTTGATAGCTGTAATTAAACTTCCCACACTTGAAGCATAAGGCCTTCTTATAATATTTAGAATCAGATTAATATTTTTCTGGACATTAGGGCATCACAGAAGGAATTCTAAGCATTTTAAAATATCACATTTTTTGAACTGTCATATGAAGAAGGTTAAGTTTATCTTCAATGGAAAAAAATCCCATTGTGCCACCACATATCAAATTTGGATATTTCACAACAGGCAGGAACAGAATGATTGGATATCCCTTATTATTGAATTTTTCTCACTCGTCCCAATGACAAAGGATCAGAATTCACACACACACAGAACTTTTGCTCCTTGCTTTCTGTATGGTTACTTCTAAGTCATGATGCCAAACCCACAGAAGAAGGTTCCTCATCTCCTGGGAGCACTTAATAACCCAAAAGACCTTGGGGATAGTTCAGGGATTACTGAACCCCACTGAATTTCAGTGATGAGAGAAAAGTTACCAAAAAAGCCCAGCTCAGAGTCCAACACCATCCTGATGGCTGAGATAATTTAAAAGTTTGCATGCAAAGCTATTTTCTCCTGCTACACAAGCTGTGAGATGACACTGGCCTGCTGCTGTTTCCCTGCCTTTCCCACATCCTTTGAGTTTTAGGGACAGAATGTATTTAAATTCTATAATTACTTTTTCACACAGAATCACTAAACCCTTGCAAACTCACCTGACAGGTACTGGTGCCTACAGAGCTGGGTGTTTCAGAGGAAAATAACCAGATTTTAGTCACCTGAGCACAGCCCAGGCTGGACACGGGGTAGCTTCAGCACAACCTCAGAGCAGAGGCTGCACAAACAATTTTACTCTGCAATTTTTCTAATCGTTACTGCATTTATGTCATTGGCATCTCCTATTCTACTTATAAATAAAATAAAATATATAAATAAATATGCAAACAACCTACGCTGCAACTTTTCTTACCATTCTTATCTTTAGCCAGCACATCTTGCACACTGCAAGGATCTCACTGAGGAAATAGTCACTGACATTTCTGATTCTAACTGCTGACATGAAAAGATTTGGGATGTTCTCATTTTTTAGTTTCGAGCTGTGTGCCCATTTCAGCTGAAAAATTAAATACAAGCTTAAGGTACACACAAGGCAGCAACTGATATCTGCCTCCCTGTTCCACTCCAGCCTCCTCAGATATTAAAGAAGCATTGAGGTCCTTCATGGATTCAAACTCTATTCCCATTCTATCTCCAGCAATGTATTTCTTCTATAGTTTTCACAGAACGAAAAACAAACAAATAGAAAAATCCTTCTTCCTTATTTTTCCCATTGACACCTCCCTTTATGGAATGATTCATGATCCATGTAAACCTTCAACAAGTGGAACAGGAAGAAATAGCACTTAAAAAGGAATATGTCTTCATTATTTAACACTCCCACCATTTCCTAGGTGGGTTTACATTACTCATACACCTCACATATATTTTCGAATGCTGCAAGTGCAAAGCATGCCTGGAAAACACAGAGTGTAAATAAACCTGTTAAAGCTGGGCTATTTTTTCCAGAATGGAGGGTAATTTCTATTCCAAGGATGAAATACAGTTCTGCCAACTGAACTCTCAATCCAGGGTTATGCTGGAAAGGCTTTAAGCCCCCTAATCCCATAACATCCCTGTATAACTTTCCCAAAGGCAGACTGAAACGACAACAGTGTCCCTTTTGGGGACACAGCACCGCCTGGAATAACAGTACCAGGGTGGGCTGCAGCTCTCTTTCTTCCCAAATCTCTCCATTCCCACCTCCACAAGCACAGCCCCAGCACCCGGCCTGCAGAGGAGGATCCAAATCCAGCAGTCTGACCCTGTCCCAGCCCTGCTCCCCATGGAAGAGACTGGGTAAGCTGAAACCCCTTCTCCAGAGTTTTAGTTTCATTTTAAATGGAGCTGCACTTCCTCAGTACGTGAGCTCAGACTCCCATTGCCCAAAGGCACCACTGCAGGCTGGTTTTTATCAGATTATCTAATGCCTGAACAAAGCCACGGGCTAGGAAGTCGGCTTTGGAAAATAAATCAGTGCACGCCCCTTGCACACTGCCCGCGTTGGTGAACGGACACGGGCGGGGAGTTTGCAGGGAAAAAAGAGGCTGCTGAGGGAGCACAGCCCACATTCCCACATTCCCACCCGCACGGCTGAGGAAGGGGTGGGAGAGGAAACACACAGATTTCAAACTCAGGTATCCAGTTCTGCTGTGCTCAGATCACGATCATTAACTCTCACCTTTTTTTTCTGAAAATACAGGCACTCGAGGAATCCTACAAACATTGTACAGGTTCCATAGTGCCCCCACCTCACCAGTGCTGCTCCCACATACACACAGATACATCAGGAACCCTTCCCAAAGTGAGGGTTACACATCCCTGGCATGCTTGGACAGTCAATCACATTTACCAGTACAGGAACCACCTACCTATATAACCAACTCTATTAATGCACTCCCCCATCACCCAAAAAAATTAAGCTTGAAAAATTCCTCCACTGCATCCAATAATTTAAAGGATTAAATGAGCTTGTTGTGAATTTCTCCAGGCTACCTCCACTGACTGGATCTTGTATTCACCTCTAGCCCTTGCAGTTATCACTTCGCTATCAGTCTCTCTTCCTTGGGACACGTTACATTCATTATTGCACATTCATACACACAGTAAGTTTCAAAATACAGGAAAAAACTGACACATTCAATGCTACAGGGACTCTCCCACTCTCTCATCCTCTCTTTATCTAAATCCCAACTGCATCTCCACAGCTTGCAGGGTTTTTGAAGCAACACAAGCATTAGGAGTCAGTCCAGTGACAACACAATTCACAACAGGAATACCTGGGTTCTGGCAGAGGGTGAGGAAAGAGAAGCAGTAACAGCTGCACAAAAGTAAATACATTTACATGTGAGAATCTGCCTCTCACTCCAGTTACACCAGTGGCTCCACAGGCTTCCATTATGTGCCTGTCTTTAGCAGTGCAAATCCTCTGGCACAGCCTGGCTCCCTAATCTCCACAGGGCTCTGCAGATGAGCCTGCCCTGGCTCTGCCCGAGGTGTGAGCAGACACAACACTGAGCTGGCAAACAACAGCTTTACACACCCCTCTCTGAGGAAACCAGGAGTGTGTGCATCAGCCACGTAACCCCACGGCAACGGGGTCCTTCAGCGACTCTGTCACCCATCCCCATGGCTCCGGGCGACTGGACACGCTGCAGATCCCTGGGGAAAAGGCATTTGTGAAGACACTTGTTGGGGTCAACACCACCAGCAGGACTCTGCCAGGAAAGGCGATTAGTGCAGAGACCTGGTTATCTGTCCCTAGCAGTTCCCCGAACAACACAAAGAGATCTGTCATTGTAAGTGAGCACATCTGTTTTGCACTGAACCGAAAAAAACAAAACAAAACAAAACAAAACGCCTAAGTTTTACTTAACTTGCACATTTCCAGTACATAAAAACACGGAGACCTGCAGCTGTCAGATGAGACAAGTATTCCATCCCATGGGAGGGTGCATCTCGAACTCTGCCGCGCGCGAGCCTACCCACGCTGGGAATGCTACCCAGGAAAAGTCACAACACAGCGATTTCTTGGGAGAACCTCGGTTCAGCAGGAGCGAGCTGTCTGCTGTTTTGAGGGATTTCTCCATTACTTTAAGTGAAGAATTCTCCATGTCCGATGTCAGAAAGGCGCCTGCCAGAACTGGGTCACACCGGGGGGCCCAGCCGACACCCAGCCCTTCCGTGGGGCCGGTACTGCAGACAAACGGGAGGCTGGAAGAGAAGAACGACCCGAATTCCCGAGGGAGCTCTTTAAGGCCAGCCCCTGGCCTAGGGGGGTTTCAGAGGAGTCCACACGTAAAAGATGGAATAAAACTAACGGTGATCTCGGGACGATGCGGAGACCGTTCCCTGCGGGGGGTCGCTGGCCGTGGGGGAAGAAATGACCGGCGGGGACAGCGCCTTGCGCCAAGGTCGCCCCGGGACTGGGCAAACACCGGCCCCGGACACACCCGGCCCCGGGACTAGGCAAACAGCCGGCCCCAGGACAGAGCAAACAGCCGGCCCCGAGACTGGGCAAACACCGGCCCCGGGAGCACCCGG
>VZTD01004413.1:1031258-1042963 GCA_013397725.1 Rhagologus leucostigma
GCCCTGCCCCGGCTGAGGCGGCCGCTCCCCGCAGGCAGCACCCCCCTGGGCTGCTACAGCAAACTGGTGGAGTATTACCGCAACGGGGACCTCTCCTTCAAGTACGTGAAGACTTTCAACATGGACGAGTACGTGGGTGAGTGCCGCAGCCACCTGTCCTGTCGCCTTTGTCCCTGCCCGGGAGCTGCTGGGCCCTTACCGCCGGCAGAGCCTGGCGGTGCCCGAAATCCACCTGTCCAGGTAAGATGGGCATTTCACACAGTCACAGCATCAATTAGGATGGAAAAGACCTCTGAGATCATGGAGTCCGACCTATGACCCCACACCACCGTGTCAGCTGAACCATGGCACTGAGTGCCACGTCCAGTTTTTCCTTAAACGCCTCCAGGGAATTAGCAAAGGGAATGATGGGGACAATTTGAAAACCTATGGAAGAAATTTGAAATTTTTCCATAGGTTTGAAAACATATGGAAAAACCTCGATACTGGGTGTTGCCCAGTATTGCACACACTATTACAGACACTGCTGTATTTTAGCTGCACTCAGGTACTAACCAGGTAAGGAGCAGGTTATCTCTGCGGGCTCAGTGTGCAGCACTAACTTCCACCTTTGCTCTGGGATTATAAAGGTCCCTTAACAAGGTCCAGTGTGTTCCCTGAGTGCCCTCTGGTATCTCCTGCTGAGATAACAGACGACTGTTTCCTTTCTGAAGCCATGGTGAAACAGACTCCTCAGAAGAAAAAGATCCAAAGGTGAAAAACCTACAGGCTAAATATTTGCTAATACTAATTTTACCCTGGTCAAGAGGGTTTTTTTCTGTGAATAATCCCAATCAAGCGACATTAGGGCATGAGCAATCCAGTGTGGTTTTCTAGCATTCAGTGGGGAAAATATGCAATAATTATACAGTAATTATTATTTCCCAGGCTTCTACACAGTTTTTTAATCATTCACACTAATATGTACTGGGAGGAAGGGTGAAAAGGTGCTGACAGATGAGACAGCACACACCTGCTTTTTGAACATCTGCTGTATGTTAATATGGGCACATGTCTTACAGGAGCTGATTTTAATTCTGGTATTTAGGGAAATAAAAACAACTCTGAAAGCTGAGAGCATGACAAAGGACAGAGAGAGCAGTGCTCTTGTAACCAAAGCCACTGCAAGGGTATGGAAGTGCTTTATGTTACAGGTGATACTGTTCCAGCTGGCCTCAGTCTGCGTGTTCTGTTACCAGGTCTCCCGAGGGATCACCCAGAAAGTTACCATTCCTTCATGTGGAATAACTTCTTCAAGCACATTGACATCTCACCAGAAAACGTCCACATCTTGGATGGAAATGCCCCTGATCTCCTGGCAGAGTGTGATGCATTTGAGGAGAAAATCAAAGCAGCAGGAGGCATCGAGCTCTTTGTTGGAGGTGAAAACCCGAGAGCAACGGCGTCTAAACCCTGTCCCAAAGCTGTGCCTGTCCTCTCCAGCTCTCATTTATTGTCAGGATTGTTCATTTTCAGTGGATTTGCAGTGGAAGCCACCCCACATGGCCCTGGGCACTGCTGTGTCCTGGCAGCCTTGTCTCCCAACATACCACTCCCAGCTTTAGGTCTTTCAGTGCAGTCAGTGAATTGTTCAGGAAATGTTAGCAGGAGAACTGGGAAGGGCTAGGACCGTACAAATATGAAGTGTTATCAATTGTCAGTGCTGACAGGAAACTGCTGGGAGTAGCTTTTCCCACACAAGCTCTTCCCATCAGTTTGCCATAAGGTTCTGCCACCTACTTTGCTTTATTGTTGTCCCAGCACAATCAGGGAATTGTCTGGTGGCTTCTGAGGGCGCTCTTGCTGTCGTTTCTACCAGACACACATCTGAGCTGGAGCAAAGGAATTGCAAGGGTTTTTCTCAGGTCTGTGTTCCCGGGAGCACTCACTGGCCTTCTCCTGGGAGAGCTGCTGGCTCTGCTCCCACAGCTGACCCTCTGCTCACACTGTCCCTTCCCAGGTATCGGCCCCGATGGTCACATCGCCTTCAACGAGCCAGGATCCAGTTTGGTGTCCAGGACACGAGTGAAGACCTTGGCCATGGACACCATAGTGGCCAATGCCAGGTTCTTTGATGGTGACCTCTCCAAAGTGCCCACCATGGCTTTGACAGTCGGAGTAGGCACTGTCATGGATGCCAGAGAGGTGAGGAAAAAAGCAGTGGCTTCCTGCAGTTCCTCTGGAGCAGCCAAAGGTTATCCTGGTATGGAGCAGCCACATGTCCTCTGGTGTAGGGTATTCCTGCCACAGAATGCCTGATCCTCCTGTCCTCTTGCATCCTGTAACACCATGGAAAGGCTCTCGCTCTGTCTCTGCTGGCACTTGTGTTTCTGTAACCCTGCAGCAGGTGTTCCCCACAGGGAGCCAGGAAGGTTTGGGAGGGTGTCTTTGGTTAGGAATCACCTGGAGAGTAACTGCAAGAATCAGGATTAGTTGATGTCACACCAGCAGGTCATGAAAACTGTGTGGAACCACTTTTACTGGAGTCTAGTCCTTGGTCTACACTTGTCAAATTTCAGTGTAGAGGTGCCCAAAGGATCATTCCAGTGACCCACCAGGCTGTGATTTCACTGAGAGCTGAAGCAGCCAGAGCAGCAATACACAGAAGTGGCTGTGGGGAGGGTGACAGGGGTGTCCCCGTTCTCAGCTCGGCAGGGTGTGGTTGGGCTTTCCCTGACCCCCTGTGCCAGGCCCTGACTGCCCCTCTCTGTCTGGGGGTGCAGGTGATGATCCTGATCACAGGAGCCCACAAAGCCTTTGCTTTGTACAAAGCCATCGAGGACGGTGTCAACCACATGTGGACGGTGTCGGCCTTCCAGCAGCACCCCAACACCGTGTTCGTGTGCGACGAGGACGCCACTCTGGAGCTCAAAGTCAAAACAGTGAAATACTTCAAAGGTGAATGTTTGACCAGGTCAGGCAGCTGGTTTGTTACGTTTTTAGGTGCCACGAGCCATGCTTTGCGGAGATGTTGCTGTATAATCAACTCCCAAAGGAGTTTATTCCTTAAATACACCACAGTGGTACAAGTGTGAAGGTAAATGCTTAATGCCTGGTGTGGGAGCCAAGGCACAAGGACACCAGTAACGTCTAATTCCATTAGCATCCAATGAATGAGAATTTTCCTTTATTATGTCTACTTAAATTGTCTTTTGACTCTCTCCATCAGGCTTAATGCTGGTTCACAACAAGCTCGTGGAGCCCTTGTACAGCATGAAGGAGATGAGAGCAGAGAGGAGCCAGTCCAAGAAGCCATACAGTGATTAATGTGCTGGGGCAGTGCTGAACCAGCTGCTGAAAACAGCTGGGAGAAAAGGGAACTGCTGCAGAAACTGATCTCATATTTGTTCTTAAATTAGCAGAATGATCATATGGTTCCTTCTCTCCATTAAAGAGACAGATGCCAAACACCTGCCTTAATTAACCAAAGGAGGATGGGATCCAGCATTCTGTGTTCCACAAACTTCTGCCACCAACTCATTCTCTGAAGGAAATGAAGAATGAGTTGTTTGATCTGTGAACTGACTGTAATCATGGACTGAAGGCTGCAGAACTGAAATGTGAGGATAAATGAATGTACAGTGTTGCAGAAACAAGTGGGTCATCACTGTGGGGTGTATTCCTTGCAATTAGGACAAGTACCTCGTGTCATTCCTCCTCCATTAAACACTCTTACATTAGAATCCTGGAAAATAGGATTGTCCAGCTGGAGAAGGGAAAGCTCAGAGCAGCACCCACAGCAACAAGAGGTGAGCGAGAAGATGGAACCAGGGGGAAGATGAGGAGAGACAGTGGGGCCTGAGTGGAGACACGATGCTCACCTTGAGAGGATAAAACCCCACTGTGGGAACAGCCAAGCAGAGGGACAGGATCCCCAGGGCTGTGCAAGCTCTCTGTCCTTAGGAGGTTGCCAAGACGTGACTGGATAAAGCCCTGGCTGAGCCCCCTTTGAGCCACACCTTGGACTTGAGACCCCTCAGCAGCAGAGGCTCCATCCCCCACACAGGGTCCACGGTGCAGCTCAGGCACCTGAGGATGTCACTGTTGTCACACACAAAGCCCTTGTTCATGCTGAGGCCCAGGTATGATTTTCTATGCCTGGTGCTCTCTCTACTCCAGAATTTTCCATTTCTCTGAGGAAATGCCAAACCAGCCCCAAAGGACACACTCTGTTCCTACTGGCTTCAGCCTCTCTTTAATTACAGACACCCCACACAGGTGGACAATAGCCAAGACCCCACCAATTCTGAAATGTGATCCCTGGGATTTCTATCCAATGCTGTCACACGAGGGGCAAGAAAACTGGGCAACATTTATTTTCTTCATACAGAAATTTTGTAAACTGTTGATCTGTAATGTAACTTTCTACACTAAACGTCTTTAATTTTTTTAAATGGTGACACTGACTGTGTCTGGTGCTCGGTCTCACAGTGCTCATGGTACCAAAGCTGTCCCGGAGGCAGTTTGGTGGGAAGAACTCCGGCTGCTCCCCCCTTCCTTGCCCGGTGATTGCTGGCAGGTTTTTCTCTGAGGGAGAGGCAGGGCCCTCGGGGTGGGAGGGCCCTTGCATCCATGGAAATCCCATGAGCAGAACACATCCCGTGCCAGCTCCAGGTGGGAGCTCTGGGCTGTCCCATTCCCAGGAGCACCTGGACACACCTGTGCTGCCAAGTCCATGCCAGAAGGAAGACAAACAGGGACACAGCTGTGTTTACCATCTTAAAGTGAATTTAGTGCATGTGAAAGGTGCAGGAAATACAACTCAAACCATACACAACGTACACTTTCCCTACACACTGACCTAGAGCTTAAACTGAGGTGAGATTGTTCTTCCTTTCATCTTTTTAATCTCTGCCAATTCCAACAGGGCAGACTCCTCCTCTGCAGAAGGAGCTGAAGCGTCACTCATTGGCCACATATCCCAGGATAAATTTATTAACTGTCAGTCAGAACTGAGTGAGCTGTGGTCACACTGAGTTCCTGAGGAGTCTCCGCTCCAGAGCTTGCCATCCAGGCCCTTCTGCTTTTGAACACAGCACATGCAGCTTTAGTTTCCAAATATACTTTTTAGACTGTTCTGCAAGTGGAAAAACTTGTAAAAAATCAGTGGTTCCTTCCAGTAATCATCTTCATACTCACAAAACCACTTGCTGAGAATTTAGGGGAAACAATTTGGTTTCTGAAATAACTTGAAGTGCAAAGCCATTGGAAATAAAGGATCTACTCCAGAAGCAAAAGTATCAACGCTCAAATTTCTTATATGAAGAGTTAGTAAAAAATAAATTACTTCATCTGAGAACACAAGGTCATTGTCAGTATCTTGAAGAATTCAAGTTCATCTCTTCCTGATACTTTTCACTCTCTCACTGGTCACATCCTCAGCTCACTGCCTTGGCACTCATCCCTGCCAAAACAAGGACAGGCAACATGAGGGGATCCAACTGCAACACTGGGAGTCACCAGCCTCACAGAAATCCCTGGAAATGGCTGTTAGTCATTTTCTGCCCAAGCTCTCAGGGATGCAAAGGCTCAGGCACAGCAGCCAGCGAGAGAAGGGTTGGGGATAATCAGCTTTAATGTCATTAGAAAGTACCAGTGACAGAGCCAGGAGCTGCTTTTCAGAGATGCACATCAGGAAATTCAGAAAAGCAACAAACTTTGTTACTGAATACAGAAGAAATTTCCTGTATTGTATAAGAAAACTCCCCCAGTCCAAGCAGCTCCAGAGGGAGCACTACAGCTCCACCAAACCACTCCAAAGCCCACAGTATTCATGATCCAAGGGTCTCCAAGCATCAGTCTCCCTACAGGAAACCCCCAAATATTTCCAGGATTTGAGGCTTCAGTTTTGTCTGTTGGCTTTTAGAAAAGGGGCACCTCCTGGTATGTATTTTTCCAATGGTTTTCCAATTTCTGACTTCTTTAATAATGGACATGTTTGTATGGGCATTCCATGATGCTCCTGATCCCAGGATGGGGAAAAGTCTCCTTTGGTTTTGGCAACAGGCTCTGAGGTGTGAGTGTCCTGCAGTGCAGGGCAGTTACCGCTCTTGTATCGCACAATGGAAGTGAAAAGCAAACAAAGGACACACAAAAAGCATCTGTCTCTGGTTTGTTCACCTTTGGCTGCTGGAGGAAGCTACTGATCATCATCTTCCACTTCCCAGAACTCCCCATCATCGATGTGCATGGCTTGAAACAATCTGCAAGACAGAAAATCAGTGATATCAGGGCATAAAAAAGTCAAATATGTTAAAAAAGTATCACTCTAAATGCAACAACAGTACAAAAGCAGCAAGTTCCCCTGGTTTTTCCAGGATCACAAAGCACCATCCGTGCCCTGTGGAATACACAAGGCTGAGAGGCTGCCACTGCCACCCTCCTGTGACCTGCCTGTCACCTGTCTCACAGCAGCACCTCTGTCCCTCGGCTCTTCCCCAAGGGAATGTGAGGCAAATCTGCAGCTCCTTAAAGCAGCTCTTCCCCGAACCCTCGAGCTGCACCTGAGCATTGGCAGGGAAACACTTCCCTGCAGGCTGTGGCAGCACAGAAAGGGTGGGGTCATGACCTGACCAAAAAAATCAGGAATAGGTTCAGAAGACTCCTCCAGAATTTTAAAACCAAAGTTCTTAAAAAGCAAAACCATATCCTGGATCACGCCTGATTTTTACTGTTAGTGTCAATATTTGAGAGGAGAAACCGTGTCTAAAACTGTAGCTACAAATTTCGGGTAAGAATCTGGGAGAGACTGTAAGGCAAAGTAGACAATAGGTGTTCCAGCAGTGGACCGACCTGTTGAAGCAGGGGGAGGAGGGGTCGTTGAAGTGCCGGTAGGGATTGGCCCGGGACAGGGAGCCCATGCAGAGCCAGCAGAAGTACTGCATGCACCCTGTGCAGGTCATCTTGTTACAGCCGTCCAGTTTCTGGGGGAAAAACCAAGAAATGGTGATAACAGAACCCTGCTGTGGCAGGTTGCAGCCCCTCTCTGCCAACAGCCCTCAGAACCACAGCAGTCAGTGAACACATCCCCCCCGGCTCCACCACACACTGATGTTTTCACTGGGAGCCGGAATCCCAGCACTGGAAATCGGTTAGAATACTAAAAATACTGGAAATTAGTATTTTTCTGAAGCTGGATTTATTTCCTGGCTCTAGTGTGAACCAGCAGTAGCCTGAAACACCTGGAAAACAAAAGGATTCGTAGAGAATCCACAGTCAACCTGGATCTGTTTAGTGTGGGAGCCTGACCACCAGTCACTGTTTGTACTCCAGTCCCTGGGATCCACAAACATCACCTCACCCCCTCTTCCATGTCCCACAGACGGAAAGTTGTCTCAGTATTTCCTAGAGATTTCCCCTCCCTGGTGAACCTGGAGGCTCCAACACACCCAGAACTGCCTCCCTGGGGGTTATTTTCTGTTCCACGATTGCCTACGCTTTCCCACCACACTCACCTCGATGTGGGTCCCACAGCAAGGACAAGACTTGGAGTTCTTTTCCAGCCACTCCTTACTCTCCATCTCCTCCAGGGCTTTCTGAATCACTCTCTTGCCATAGCGTTGTTCCAAAAATCTTTTATTTGTCTCATCTGCTTCTAAATACTCATTTCTCAAATCCATTAATTTCTCTGTGGGGCAAAATCCAACCAAACCAGACAACTTTGGTAAGATATTAGATATAGAAGTCCAGCTAATTACAGCATAAAGACGCTCAAAGAAAACTAACATCATTAATTAAAAAGCAAGACAACTATTAAAATACATAAGATGATAATATTAAAACCACTCTGCCCCAAAATTCAGCAGTTTTACAGTGTTTTATTATAAAAGAGACCTGTCGTTGGAGTTAGAACAATGTAAAATAAACTAAAAATGGAAATATTTACTTCTGACGATATATTTAATGAAATTCTGTCACAGGATTTTGAGGCCAGACAGAGAGAGAAGCCTCCACCTGATTCCAGCATCAACTCTTGACAATACAAAGTAGTGAAAATATAAATTCTTCCCCTGCTACAGCCTCTCAGCATTTGACAATCAGCAAATTAGGGAGCTCCTGAGCTGAGGAGTGTCACCAAAGGAATATTTAATTGCCAGCAACAGCCCTCCTCCAAATGAATGTTCCTTTCAGAAAGCTCAGGGTGAGGAGTTCCCTTGCTCAGCTCTGGACTTTTCCACCCAAGACTGAGCTGTGTCTGGGTGTGACCGTGGAGCCCAGGGTGGGTGACTGACCTGCAGTGACCTTGCAGGGGGACACGCCGTGGTAAGTCATCTTGCAGAGGGTGCAGAAGGCGTAGTTGCAGCAGGAGCAGATGCCCATGGTGCAGCCGGGCTCCTGCATCACGGGGGTCTGGCAGCCAGGCCGGGGGCAATAAACCACGTCAGCCATCAGGTCCAGGCTGGACTGCAGCAGCAGGCGGTCATAGCGGGCAAACAGCTCCTCCCCAACCAGCTCCTTCACCTGCAAACACAGCCACATGCAGGGAAGAAATCCTTTACCCAGATGTACTGAGGCCCTGGCACAGGGTGCTCACAGAAGCTGTGGCTGCCCCTGGATCCCTGGAAGTGCCCAAGGCCAGGTTGGATGGGGCTTGGAGCAGCCTGGGATAGTGGAAGGGGGTCCCTGCCCATGGCAGGGGTGAGACTGGATGAGCTTTGAGGTCCCTTCCAACCCAAACCAGTCTGGGATTCTCTGATTCCTTGCATCTGTAATTCTGAGCCTGCTGCAGCAAAAAACAGCAAGTCAGTGAAAAGGTTCCCACAGCTGGGATGAATCCACTTTAGATTCTCCAACAGCTCACAGGGTGTCAGGATCTGCTCCCAGGGAAGAGGGACAGGACAAGAGGGAACGGCCTCAGCCTGTGCCAGGGGAGGCTCAGGCTGGACATCAGGAGGAATTTCTCCACAGAAAGGGTGCTCAGGCCTTAGCAGGGGCTGCCCAGGGAGGTTTGGAGTGCCCATCCCTGGAGGTGTCCCAGGACGTGGCACTTCATGAGATGGGTTAGTGGCGTGGTGGGATTGGGTCAAAGGCTGGACTTGGTGATCCTGGAGATCTTTTCTGACCTAAATGACTGTGACTGCCAGTGCCCTCCCTGCAGAGCCACAGCCTGGCCCTGAACTCGGGGTAGGTTACGGAGCTTCACAGCCCCCGTGCACGGGAATTACCTGGCCTGGAGTGGCGACAGAAGAACACTTGGGCTCGGGGCAGTTGAGGCAGTGCACCTGTCCATCCCTGATCTGGATTTCAAAGTAGTCCTTCAGGCAGGCTTTGCAGTACACGTGGCTGCACTCGGTGAAGTGCATGCACTCACTGCCCAGCTTCTCACAGAAGCAGATACTGCACGAGTACATCTTACTGTTAAAGCACTTCCTCCTCTGGGCCTGGTCGAAGTCCAAGATTTCCCTGATCAGACTGGACA
The DNA here is from genome assembly GCA_013397725.1 of Rhagologus leucostigma. Lineage (NCBI taxonomy): Eukaryota > Metazoa > Chordata > Aves > Passeriformes > Rhagologus > Rhagologus leucostigma. The sequence continues at coordinate 1,040,716 of VZTD01004413.1, forward strand.
AAGACTCCACGTCCTGCACAGCCCTGGCATCCATGATTTCCTCCTCAGCTGTGGCAGAGCCTGTGGCACCCCCAGAGTCCTTCCCAGCCTCGAGGGGCCCCACTGGTGTCCGGCTCTGCCCCTTCCCCTGAGGGCACATTTTCAGCTCATATGGCGATGAAATATTCAGGTAATTCAATGTTTCTTCCTTCAGAAACTGCATCCAGGCAAACAGGACCACACAGCCTCGGTTCTCTTCCCACACATTGTCCAAGTGTTTGCAAAGAGCGCTGAGCTGGGAAAGAACAAAGCATTCCTGATTTTGGTAAGTTTGGACAACTCCTTACTGGGCTCCTCTCCTCCCACAATCCTTAGTGCAAACTCTGATTTCAGATTTAGCAGGTTTTAATCCATAAAATACACATAAAATAGTTCTCACAGATGCAAGTTTTCCTATCTCAGAATAGTGACCAAGTGAAAACCAGCAAGAGACAAAAGAAGAGCCAACTGAGGAGCAATGCCATTGTTTTTTACTTTGCTTAACTGTTAATTATTAACTTACTCAGCTGTCAAAATGTTAAAAATCTTCCGCAAACCTGGGCCTGGGAGAGCCATTTCCCACTGAGGGTGAACACGGGCGGGGAGGTTGACGGGTAGTCGGGTGGGAGCTCAAAATTCAGCACGAGGGGAGGCAGGAAGCACACGGAATACTCGAACCCGCTGCTCTGGAGGCTCTCTGTGGAACTGCCTGAGCCAGGGCCCACAGAGGCAGTGGGAGAAATAACAGGAAAATGAAAACTAACAAACTGTTGCTGTTTCTAACAGCACCCAATGTCTGTTCATTTGATACGTTTCTGGGGTTAAAATTATTAGTTCGATCCTAAATAACAAAACTCTCAGCGCAGTAAAATGTCACAGGGTTGAAGCTCTGTGATTAAAGCAGTTAAACAGCAGCACTGTGAAATGTCAGATCCTGCACAAACCAGGAGCCTGGAAACACATATCCTCAGGGGAATAAAACCCCAATAAATGAACTTAATTGTTCTGAAGAAGTGCTTTTACTCATATGCGATTTTAAAGTGTACTAAAGAAGTTCTGTGTATGAGGATTAAACCACTCAAACACAATCCCCAACAAGCACAGCGCAGAGTGAGCCACGGCTTTGTCCAGTCACTCTTCCCTCAGGTCACACCTGAGCTTGGTAAAGCCTCCCTTGGGATAACACAAAACATCGCAACTCACCCCTCACAAAAATTTTGAAGTCTTGAGGCAACTCCAGACAAATTCTTGTTTCTCCTCCTTGGGCAGACTCTGCTCTCTTAAACTCATCCTCATCGTAGATGCTGGCCAGAGCCAGCAGCTCGTCCTCCTGAGCCTCCTTGTCCTCTGAAGACATTTAACTTTTCTGTGGAGTTACCACCACTCTGCAACATCAACCAAGTTAATGCATCTAATTCAAATTTTTGAGGCGTCTATTTTATAGCATAGTAAGCTTTAGAAAAAACAAGTAACCAATCTAAAACAATGTGAAATATAATTAACGTATTTTACAGGTTGAATAAAATATTGGTAGCTTTATAAAATAAAAAAAAAAACCAACGGAATACTGAAAAGTCAGAAAGCAAACTGTGTGCTAGTAGGTAAAGACAGCTGTAAGAGGGGAAATAATGAAATATGGAGACGGCACAAGTGACACAGGGACATTTCACTGATGTTTGAAAGAAAACAGACCCCCCAAAAAACACATGAGAAATGAATTAGATTTTACAAGTGTTCTAACGCAAACAGGGAAACAGTCCCATTTGTGATTCAAAATATCATAAAAAGGTTCCAATCCTGCACAGGCAACTTGCAGATGCGCTCGTGGAGCATCTCAGCTCTACATTTGGGGAAATAAAGCCAGTTTGATCAGTTACCTTTCAAGTCAGAGCAGCGCAGAGGCAGAGCCGAGGAGCCGCTCCTTGACCATCCCTCCAGGGCCGGACTCTTCTCCTCCCTCAAGGCACCGACACGGCGCTGCTGAGGGCAAACACCCGCGGCGCTGGCACCAGCCTGGGGCTGCTACGGACAAACAACAACAACAACACAGGCTCGGGGTTAAAGTCCCCTCGGCGCTCCCGTGCCCGACAGCTCGCTCAGGGCCGGGGGCTCATTTCCAGCCGCAGCAGCAGTGACCGAGCTGCGGGGCTGGGCCGGGCTGGGCCGGGGCGCCCGGGCAGGCCGGGCCCGACCCCGCGGCGATGGGTCCGGAACGACCCCCGGGCTCCAG
>VZTD01004413.1:1043020-1062409 GCA_013397725.1 Rhagologus leucostigma
CCCCGCAGCTCCCCCGGCGGCCGGGAGGGCCGGGCCGGGCCAGGCCGCGGTGCTCAGTGCCCGCTCCGGGCCCCGCCCCCGCCAGGGACCGAGAGATCACAGAGCGCCCGCCTCCAGCAGCGGTGCTCGGGCACCGAACGGGCGCCCCAGGGAAGGGGCACGGTGGGAGTGTTGGGGTGTCTGCGCAGGGGCAGGAGTTGGACTCACTGACCCCTGTGGGTCCTTTCTAACGCAGGGCATTCTAGGGTTGTGATTCATTGGAGCTTGAACTCACACCGACCACACCCACCCACACCCCGTGGGCACGGGAGGCGCAAAGCCTCGGAGCAGCCCGGCAGAGCTCCCCGCACACGCCAAAAAGCAGGGACACAGCCCTTCCCTCCACCCCGACACCGCTCTCTCTGCATTGGAATCAACAGCTGCAGCAGGTGATCCAGTAGAATCCAGTGCATTTATTTCTTGCAATATCTGAATGGGTGTTTTTCAGCTTTGGATTTTAACACATACAAATTAATTTTTGCAAGTTTAATGACAATCAGTACTAGAAGCAAATCATTGTATAAAGCTCATAGAAAAAAAAAACAAAACAAAACAACAAACCAAACCAACATATCTGTCAGTTCTTGGTTTTCCTGGAAAAAAAAGAAACTGAAAACAAAAAACCAAGCATTCCAAATGAAGGCCTCGTGGAAGCAAGCATACCCCTGCCAGAAAAAAGTTAGGAACAAGTCAGAATCAACTATCAGCATAGGCAGCTGAAATACAAGTATTCACTCTTTCTACAAGCAGCTAATTTAACTAGAGACAATGAGTTTACAGGGCCTAATTAGCTGGGGAGTTTGTGAGAAACCCACTCCCACATCCAGGAGCACATTCTGAGTCTGATCTGCAGTCTGGGCTAAGGAATAAAGGTGCTGATGAACCACCCCCTGCTCTGCAAACCTCCTGTAACCATCAACTGTTCCAGTGCAAATCAGAGTGAGTCCAGAGCAGGCATTAACACTAAACCAAGGGCAATGGAAGACTGCCTTGGCTCTCCCCTGCCCTCCCTGCAGTGCCAGTGCTGCAATCCGCAGGGAAAGAGAAGAGCAGGGTGCACATCAGACTCCAGATGTTGCTGTCCCCCTCCTTCAAGGGAGGATTGACTCAGCCTGGACATTAAAAATGGAGAAGCAGCTTACGGCTGTTCCTAGAGGTCTAGAGACTACCAAAACTTCTAAATACAATCAATAAAGGCAAACACTGCTGAGCTGAGCGAGTCCTTCGCCACCCCCATGTTCTGACCTGCTGCCCTGCCCAAACCTCTCCAAGAGTTACCAAGAGCGCTGCGGGATTCACTTGCTTCAGTTTGTATTCAGAACATACAAAGTTGACAACTTAAAGCTTTATTGTAGTTTGCAATAATATAAACAAGTGCTGAAATTCAGTCAATGTCCATTTCTGGAAGCTTCTTGTCGGTGGCTGTGGGGGCAGAGCCCTGCTCGGGGGGCTGGGTCCCGCTCCCAGCATCTCCCTGCCCGTCCAATGGTCCGTTGGGTTCCGTCGGCTTCTGCTCCTCCTTCGGCAGCTCCACCTTGGGTTTGGGTTTGTTCACTATGGGATTACAAACACTTGCCAATTCCTAGAAAACACAGAAGTAACACATCTTTAGAAATGGTTTTATCTGCCACAGTTGAACTTCAGCCTTTGAAACCACCGTTGGGAATTCTCAATTTGAGGGCTGATGTTCCCTGGTACTCTTGAGATTTCTCACCTCAGAGTTTTCTGACAGAGCAATAAACACAAAAATTCACAGAAATACAGTGAGTTATATAGAAAAACTTACTTTAGCTTTAGCCTGTATGTCTTTTGCTTTTATAACTGGGTCCAAAGTAAGACTCCTCTTGTTCTGAAGGTTGAGGTTGTTGTTCATCCACTCCATGGCTTCATTGGCGCTCTTCTCCACCTTTGCCACGTCTGCTTCATCAAGATGCTCGTACAGTTCATCCTGCAACACCCAAACAGGAGCAGCTGTGTCAGTGGTTGAGCACAATCTGCATCCTGATTTCCTCAAAACTTAGCTTCAAAATACTAAAGACGATTTAGCCCAGAGCCGTTGTGGTTAACAACTCAACCGAGCCGATCACCCACAGCTCGGTAACCAGAGACCTGAAGTTCTCCTGCTGCCGGGCATTTTGCCTCCATAAGGAAATCAACACCTGATTAAAAAGAGACTGAGATGTGCAAGGCCCAAAATACACTTCTGAAAAGCTATTAAACACCAAGAACTCGAGCTCACTGGGAGGTTGCATGGGATTTTTGTCTCAAGCAGGTTACCTAAAATTCAGAAAATATTTGTACCATTTCCTTGCATTTTCCAGAAATTAAGTATGGAAATACCTTTGCTTTGAATGCATGAACAGCCTTCATGTATTGCTGGATTTGCTTCCCCAAGTCCTCAAATGCTTTTGGTCTTTCCTCTGATTCTTGGAATCTTGCCTGAATAGGCTGACCCAGAGTCTGAAACAAAGCACAACAGATACCAAAACTCAGGGAGCATCACTGAGGGATCCTCAAGGTCTGACAGGATACATCAACCTTCCTGAACTCCTCGGAGCTCTGACTCGGAAGTCCCTCCACTTACAGGAAAGACTGAGCCGCTCTCCGCCCTGTTGTTACAGGTCTGTCAGAGATCTGCTCCTCACACACTTACAATCCAAAGCAGGCCGTTTGCTACCTCAGAATCAGCAGACCCCAGACAGCTCCTCACTGGAACAAAGCTCCCCAGCTTCAGTCAATTCCCATGGGAATGTAAGAACCGCTTACCTTCAGTTCTGTCAATTTATCAATGTATATTTGTTTGGGCTGGTCTTCACCATCTTCATAAAGCCAAATTTCTGTATCTTCCAGCTTCAGTGTGAAGCTATTCCGATCCTGCAGCAATCATACAAAACAGGCAGGTGACATCACTTACTAGGTGACAGATGGTAAATGGTACCTGGAACCTTTCTGGAAGGGTTGTATTTTTAGAACAGAAAGAACTCTGTCCGGAACTCTTTATCCTATTTTAGTAAAAAATAAGAAATAAAATATTCTTCTCTACAGCTTTGTGGTGGATTGCAGGCCCAAGGAAGAACCATCTGTGACAGCCACAGTTCAGATCAATACTGTCACATAAAAGGCTTTTTTGTCCCCTGCACGTTGTCATTGTCACTATACGAGCAAGCCTGAGAACAGAGGGAAACTCTTCTTAAGCAAAGGTGCCATAAATGTCACCTGGCATGTCCCAGCTTGGGCTCTGCAGACACCTGGCTGGCAAAGCTCCATTACCAGCAATGGAGATGCAATCAGGAGCTGAGAGGTTCATCCCTAAAGCAGAGTTAAATTCATTACACACCCAGCTCAGCTCCTCCAGTACAACAGGGGAAGCTGATTAATAATGCTAGGAGATTTTTATGCAACCAGTTCAGATACAGGTGCCCCCACTTAGGAGATTATCATCAGAGCCAGAAAGGTTACAATTATTTCTTCAAATTTGAAGTCTGAATATGTGATTTACGTAAACATAGTATGTGATGCAGGTCAAGAGTTACTAAATCCAACTGTTGATTGTACCACAATGTACCAGGACAATCAAGCAGCAATACTCACATCCTCACTGACGAATTTCTCGTAAACACCGCAGAGTTTGTCTCTCATTTCATACACGTACTCCTCCACTGCATTCTTGGCATCATTCCTCTCCTTCTCCAGCTTATCCTGCATTATCATCTTACCCTGTCAACAAGATGTCAAATTAGTTGGCTAAAAAGCTCATTATTTAACATTTATTTCTAGGACACCTTGTTCGCAAAGGCTCAAACCAGATCAAGATTTTGCAAAACTGTGATTTACAGAACTAACACAGCACATGACTGAAAACTCGTTTCAGTTTTGGTGTGATGTCCAATACAGCACAGGACAATCCTCCTCCAGCTGAGGAATCTCCACCTTCAATGTCACCTGCACGTTGTACCTGCAGGTGATTCTGGAGGTTTCCTGCAGAACAGCCCTTTTAGTTAGAGCTCCACTGACCAGGAGCAATGAAAGTATTCTGCCTCCACGGGGCACTGTTGTTCACCTCTGACTTCCAACTGCTTGTTTTATTCCTTTTCATCTTTCCTTGACCCTCCTTAACCATGTTTAATGAACAACATTTCTGGAGACCAACAAGTGACATTTTTAGCTGGGGCAAGGAAGGGTTTACCTCATTCTCAATGAACAAGTTGAGCATGTCCTTCCCTATCTGCCACACCAGCTGGTTCTCGATGGGAAGGTCCACTGTGGTCGTCTTCACTTTGGCTTTCTTGGCCTGAGGTGGCTGATCCACTTTCTTGTCCTTGGAGTCAGCCTGGCAAGTCTGCATTAAGGAAATACATAAATATATTCACAGTAAAAACAGCATCACCACTCAGTTCAAGGGGAGCAGTCAAGGTTTACACCAGAAGAACTGAGTTAGTGCCTCAGCAAGAGCACCAAGCATTCCCTGCCACTCTGACACCTCAGCTGCTGAAGCCTGAGATAATTAATGCAGCCACTGACTTTTTCCGGGCACTCTGTCTAAATTCCTGGGGGAGGGTGCTCATGGCAGAACACTGTTCTAGTATTCAAGTTATTGAAAACTAGATGATTATTTCTTCCCTGAACAGGAGAGTTCCCCCATTTTATCAGTACCAGGTCACCTGACAGGTCTGCAGTTATCAGTGCCATTTGTGTCCTTTCTAAAGCTCTAACCACAATAGACCACCAGTGCACTGAAATAAAAGTTCAGCTTCCAGAACTATGACAAAGGCAGCAGATGTGTTCACACTCCTCATATTCTCAGGAATCTCATGAAAATAAAGTCTCAAATGCTTCTGTTACCTCCATTTCTTCAGACTCTGCCTTATTTTCAGGCTGGGTTTGCTGTTGCTCTTCAGCCTTTTGTTGCTCCTCGTCTACTTGCATCTTCTGAAATTCAGAGAGATCCAATTTCACACATTAAACAAATGCAGATCACTGCTTCAGTTCCTAGACTGATCCCTTAACCTCTAATGCTCTTTAGGCAAAAGAAACAGAATGAAAACTGAAGCAATAAATTATGAGCTCCCAGTCTTTGCTCCAGCAAGCCACAGCTCCATCATTAAGAATTTGATCTGGACCTCAAGTCCTGGTTTCAAGAGTTCTGTCACTGGTATAACATACTACAATTAGTACTCAATCTCATCCTTTAGTTGTGGGCACGTCCAGTAAATCCTTACACAAGCCCGAGACCCTGGCCAGCTGTGCTTCAGGAGGATTCTGAGCAGCTGGCAGCAGTGAGTCTGTTACCTCTTCCTCCTTTGCGTGCTGATCCGTCTCCATTGGCTCTTCGTTTTCATCAGATTTATGAACCTCCACCAAAGATGCACTTGAAACACTGAAGATGCCATGGATATTTACTCTGACTTTGACTTTCACTTTGGAACTGGATCCATCTGTTTGAGGAGTGACCTTCTGAACCAAGAAGTGAGCTAAACAGAAAAAAACCAAACACTTTTGATTAACTCAAGTGCTGGATGCAAAGCAAGCCCCAACTGCTGCTGACACAGCTCACTGCAATGTGCTCAGGGAATGTTAAAACCTACTCAAGCTGGACAATCCAGTATTTTTACTCAGCAATGCTGGGGCACAGCTATTGGGAATTCTCTATGTAAAACCTGGTGTTACTTTTATCAGAGCAAATGACTGCACAACTCTCCATGTGCCCCTACCACGTTTGCTGCAGTATTAGGATGCTCTTTTTGCCAATAAATTTCATGTTACTCCACCTATTTTACTGAAAATCCACTTGAAATGTTGTCCTGAGAGCATTTGCAGTAGGTTGCATGTCCAGACTATGTAATTAGACAGAAAAGGCTTCAAACACAGAAGAGACTCTTAGTTAAAGGCAGAGAATGGTGCTAACCTATAGCAGGGTCTGGGTAAGGCAGCTCCTTGGGGGAGCTGTAGTAGGCCTCCAGAGTGAAGGGCTCCTTCCTGTAGAAAGTGAGGACCTTGGAAAAGGGAGCAGGATGGTTCTTGGGGAAGACCTCACAGTCACTGCAAGAGAAAACACAGCCTGTGTCAGTACGACAACACAGCTGGTAAGGTAACAACGCACTTCTAGATACTCTTAATGGAAAAGCTTCCTTAAGAATTGACAAGACCGTCCTGATTTTTCAGGTTAAATAACACCAACAGCCATGCAGGAAGTGCCCAACAGCCACTCGACCTTGGTTTTGTTTTCTACCATCATTAACTTCACAAGTATAAAATCTGAAGTGTTAAATGGGCATTTAACCCTGGAAATACCCTGTTCTAAGGGTATTTACTCACGTTTGTTATTTACTCTGATCATCACCAGTAACTTTTAGCTGTAACATGCAAGAAGATTGAACTATTTTTACCTTAGGCCTTCCTCTGCTGGCGAATTCCAACGCAAAGAGATGGGATATGGTATCAAATCTGTGATAGAAAACTCTCTCACTTTGAAAGCCGGGGACAAAATTGCGCACTGCAAGAGCACAAAAGCCACATTACAAATATTCAGACTTCAGGTGAACAAGCATTTCATTCAGCAAGTAGCTATTGATGCTGCTTAATATCCTCAGAGCTACAACAAACAGCACATTTTACCTGCAGTGCACAGCCTCGTGCCACAGCCTCATCTGCATTCAGGGTCGTACTGACTTCTTTGCCAAAAAATTTACTGATCTTCTCTTTTACGGCAGGGATTCTTGTGGTACCACCAACTATCTCTACTGCATAAATATCCTCCTTCTTTAACTCTAGAAAGGAGTCAGACAGTACATGAAATGTTTCTTTTTTACACGAATACACTGACATCATAAACCAGAAGTTTTTATAGACCAGCTCTAGGCTTGTTCTCTAAGTTTCTAAGCAGTAAAAATTTCAGATTCCGGCTTGTGTGAGAAAGTTTTTTAATCCTGTAACTACTAAACAAGAAATTGTTTTGTGGTAAATCCCCGTGTCCAACATGCAAAGGAAGCCTGCACTCTGGCTGGCTCCTGTCTGCTACAGAACACCCCACACACACCCCCACTTACTGGCTTGCTCCAGCACGCTGCGAAGGGGCGGCTCCACTCTTGCCAGGAGTCCTTCACACATCTCTAAAAATTTGCTCCTGTTGGAAGAATCCATAAACAAAGCTCTAGCACACCATAGGCAGCACTGCAAACACAAAAGGATGCCCAAACTGAAGGAATGCCATTTTCACTGTGTACTGCAGGGTTTTCTCTCCCCCAGTCCTAGCTTTATACTTCAGTATATTCTCCCAGACAAAACTTGGTTCCAGTAACCCTGGCACACTTGCAACATTCCTAGCCCTCCCTCCTAACTCAAGGCCACTGACCAGGCTCTAAACATTTTCATTTCCAGCAGCATTCCTGCACGTTGTTCTTTCGTTTCTCACCTCCCTGCAGCCTTAAGAGCTGATGCTTAGTACCAAGTTTTCAATTGCCTGAAAGGCACTCTGAAGTTTCCCGTGTAGAGGAGCCAAGGTTACCTGTTCATGGTTCCAGACACATCTATATCATTCATGAAGCACTCTATGTTCATGGGCAGGTCAGAGGCATTGGCACTCATCAGCTTCTTCAGCCTCTCACACTCCTGGTACAGCCTCAGCAGCGCTCGGATCTTGGACTTGATGTCAAGTTTGTATTTCTTCCCAAACTCCTCACAAAAGTATTCCACCAACACCTCATCAAACTTCCTACCTCCAAGGGTTGTATCGAACGCTGTAGCAAGAACCTTAAAGGAAGGGAACCCTTCAGTAACAGTACAAGGTGCCAGTACTCAATGAAAGCAATCAGCAGTTAACATCAAAGCACTGCTTTGTTTCAAATATAGTTCAACTCTAAGTCAAAGAAATTGGCCTTCCTGGAATGAGGTGACAACTGCTTTAAAAGGAATTTAGGGAGATAGAGCAGGACTTAGCAACACAATCTGTTCCATAGCTTGTGCTGGGAGCAGGCCTCTGTTTCCAAATTCTGCTTAGCCACTGTCAGTTTGAGTCATATCCCAGTTTAATATTTGATGCCTCCTAAGGGTGGAACATGCTCACACCAAGCTAAAAATAAAACAGGAAGAGAATAAACAATATTAACTCTTAAAACAGGTGCTCGTTTTTGATGAAGGAATTATGTGCAAAGAACACCTGTAGCCCACCCACCTCAGTTCATTCTGCTCTGCAAACACACCAGGAATTTATTTTATTAGGAACAGAAATCAGTGAAGTATCACATTACCCTCAATACCCCTTCACACTGGCTTTGGTCTCTACACTGCCCGACAGCCCTCCACTCTAGACCGCCAAGCATCCCTTCCACACTGCCATGGCTTCCAAGTTAAAAAAAAAATCTGAGAGAAACACAAAGGTTACATTTCCTCTCTAAACAAAACTAAGAGAAAACAAATGTTTTCAGAACATTTCTCAGTATTTCACTACTTCATGCTTTCAATTTTGCATCTGTTTCTCCAGCCATGCACGAGAAAGTTACTGTAACTGCCAAGTCCAGATTGTAATAATAAACTGTAATAGTAAAAAAGCCACTAAGGTATTAGTATTATCTGGAAAACAGCAATGCTGTGGCAACATACACTCAGAAGTACACTGTCATCTGCTGAGCTTCCACTGCCAGCTTAAAGCAATCAGGAATGTTTCTACTCTTGGACATGAGCACCACAGTGAGAGTTCAGAAACAATGTCTGGCACTTACACCACTGTAGGAATTCCTGATTTAACACCAGATCTCAAGACTGAACTGGAGTATTTTTTGAAAGCAGCATACAGTCAGATATGATAATTTCTGAATAAACCATTTAATTCAGGTTTTTTATTCTTTGCCAGAGTCTGCTGATTAAGGCATGTTTGCTTCCTCCACACACTGCTCACAAGCTCTCTAGTTCCCTGCCCTACTTTTTGCTCCAGACAAAGTGCAATTTTATGAACATGAATTGAGCTGTGTGGATGCCTCTCTGTGAAGCCAGGCAGGCTTGCCTGCCACAGTCCATGGATGTGCCGATGAATGTTCTACAGATAATTAAAATGGAAGTATAACAGCTTGTTTACTTTCAGTTTGCCTCTGTTGAATGCACAAACAGAAACTTGATATGCAGAATGCCCCATGTCCACAAAAACAACGTTCCGTGGCTTTTCTTCAAAGGCAGGCAGGTCTTGCTTATAGATCCCATATGCAAGGGCAACTACAGAAATAAAAGTATAGTTAAGACATTCAGGTTTATAATTATCCAGAAATAAGGGGTAATTAGGAATCAGCATTAGCATTTCATTGTGCTTCTCAAGCTACAGACACTGATCTCTCATTAAACAAAATTCTCAATGCTAAAGAAACATGGAAGAACATTAAACAGTACCATCCCCTCCCTCAGCTGCATTAAAACAGATATTCACGAAATATCTTTATGCCTTTGTAAAGTAATGAAAACACAGATCAGAATGTAAGAAACTTTCTGATCAACTCAACTATTTCAAGTGTATAAAACCAGCTGTAATTCCAGAAAGCAAGGCTCACTGACAGAATAAGAGCCCTTTGAGGTAGTCAAACTACAACACTGAGTGAGGGAGAGGAAGGAATTACCTGCAGTTGTTTCATTGATTAGCCTCAGACAGTTGAGACCAGCAATCTGGGTAGCATCCATCACAGATCTCCTTTCTGCATCTGTGTAGAAACAAGGAACCTGCGAGGAGGTCAGAGAGCCAGTATTAACATTTACAGGAGCCACCTTTAGGAAACAGTTACAAGTGTGGCCAGTGAGCTCGTGGAGCACAGCTGAGGCCTCCTTCAAATGCTGGGTTCATTTCAGTACCAATAGAGAAAAAGCAAAAAAAAAATTACATGAACAAAAAGTTACTTTTTCCATTCCCTATCCAAACCACTCATTTTTGGAGCACATAATCAGAAATAGGTATCAAATATTACTTATGCTGCTAATTAGCAGCAATTGAAGACCATTAATGAAATAAGTCTAGTTTTCAAGAGATGTAAGAATCAGTTGAAACAGAAAAGAAAGATACTTAGATACTCAAGTTTACTGGGCAATTTAATCAGATTTAATTTAATGCTGCAGCCATTTCAGTTCAGACAGTAACTAAGTTTAGTGTATTCTGTTGGATTTCATACTTACAGAAACAACACAGTCAACCACAGGCTTCTTAAGCGCATTCTCAGCAGTCTCCTTTAATTTGGTAAGAAGCATTCCTGTCACCTGCTCAATTGTAAAGTTTCTTTCTTCTTCCATATACATGGCCTTCAAATAAAAATTGTGTACACTCATTACACTGCAGTGGAAGCCATGCACCATCCCCATTATCAGCCTTTTATTCCCTTCCCTGTTCAGGCTTTCCATTCAAAAGAGAACACAAACTACAGCGAGCAGATTCGAAACAGAGAAATAAAAGGAAACTTTATCAGTTTCCTCCTGTGGCTCTTTCTCAAACATGCCAGACTTACCTTGATGCCAGTTGAGCCTGTTGGCAGCTGGACAAGTTCATAGGCAAGGCTTGCTTTTTCAGCTTGAACAAAGGGATCTGAGAATGCACGACCATGAAATCTTTTAAAACTTTGTACTGTATTCTTTGCATTTGAAATAACCTAGAGGAAAAGAAATCTTTAATACAACGTGGCAGGGAAACATCTGAATTTCAAACAGAAGACCGAGTTTTGTTCTCATGCTTCTCTTGCCAGAATATTTTTGTCATTTGTATCTTAAGAGTATCTGGGCAGGTGCTGGGAGGACACTTCCCTCTGGTTGCTCAGGGAATCTACAGGAATTTGAGATGGAAAATAAAATGTATGCTAAAAACCCAGCCAAGTCTATAAAATATTGATTACAACAGCACTCAAATTTCATAGTGTACGAGTAGAACACTCTTTAGAACTGTTAGCAAAACCTCTTTCCCACTCACCTGTTTTTTGTCCCCCACCTTTGTACAATCAGTGATTGCCCAAACACAACAAGCACATGGATGTAAATTCCAGCTCAGGTTCATCACATGCACATGACACTCAACACACAGATATCCCCACAAAACAGCTCAAGGACCTGCTCAAGAAGCTTTAAAAAGTCAGGAGGTCCCCTAAGATAATACTGTCACCTTGATTTAACTGACAAAAGGTAGACTGACTTTCATTAACAGCAGAGATCAGCACAGAGAAGTGAAAGCCCATCCCAGCTTGTTTCATGTAGCACAAGCGAAGGGAATTCTGTCACTGACACCAGAGCGAGGCACGCACTGAAAACCACAGGCACTGAGAGCAGACAGGCACTGTTCCACAGAGCATTACCTGGGATTTGGGCTCGGGCAGGTGTCTACTTCCTAAGCAACTTGGGCTGGATGTTCTCTAAGTTTAGTCTGTGCAGGACATACTCATCTCTACAGGGCTCTGCACCAGTGGATTTCGTTAAGCTAACAGTCACTCAATTCCAGAAAAACCAGCTGTGTTTGGTTCTAGCACAGTTGTGCTGTTCTTGAATAACATGGCTGTGTCCAGGGATTTTTGTATTTTAGATAATGAATCTTCACACATCTCTAGGCTTTTTAGGCTAAGAAAAACCAACTGTTTGACTAGTCATTTCCTGTAGAAGACTTGAAAAAAATTAATCATCTTTTATAGGGGTTACTTACACAGCAACATTAAATCTGATACAGCAGGACCCAAATACCACAAGTAGGACAAATCAGCTTAACTTCTTCTCAATCCTTAAATCACATTTACCTGCCTACAGCAACAGAAACTCAGACCACGGGCAAGAACAGCCAAGAGAGATATTTAGGTTGTAGTTCAGCCACAAAGGGTCAAGAAAGCTCTATTTGCACTCAAATATGTCCCCTTTCTGCCAAAATCATGCACTTAATGGAACTCTATCGAACAGAGTCACATAATTAAAAGCCATCATAAAGCACAGGAACTGGGACAAGCTAAGGCAGGGTGAAACACCACTGCTTAGCTTTACAACTTAAGTTTGCAACCTGAAAAAAAAATTAGTAGTTCTCAGAATTTCTTAAGAGGCACAGCTTTATTTTGTACAATTCATTACGTGCAAGGATCAACCCCGAGATTTCTCTGCCAGATGACAGAGCTGCAGTCCACGGTGAACAACTGAGGGAAGCTCAGCTGTTCATCAGTTATGGAGACACCAGGGCAGCAGCTCAGGGACATCTGTTATCTGCAGTGATAAACCCCACACTCCTGCTCTGAAGTTGTTTTACCCAAACCCCACGCTCACCTGGCTTTTAGCTGCAGCACCAATCGAGCGATTCTTGGGCCCAAAGGATATACAGGCTCTGCAAGGAAAAGAATGAGTTCAGTCAGTGGCTGTACAGCTGCACTGCACATCTTTTGGGTAAAAAGTATTGCTACTGTTTAGAAGATCACTGGTCTAGTTAATACGATTTGGTCCATTAAGGAAGTCGGTCACTCACTGCAATCTATGCATGGAATGTTCTGTGGATTCTGGGAAAAAACAAGCCCTATAACTGCATTTAAAACAGCAACGGTCCTCCCTGCAGAAGAGCACTAGCCCCAAACTCGTCCACGCTCCTTCAAGTTTCCCCTCTAAGCACTGACAGGGCAGACAGTCTTATCTCAGTAATTGCCCATGTATCTGATGCACTCAAAGATAAGTTGGTTGCTAATAACACGGGAAACATTCGACTGTTCAGCAGACAAACAGGAGGTGAATCAGATACTAAGGAAATCGTTCCTACATGTCTGTAGCAGATGCAAACTAAGCTTTCCAGTTTTAAGGCAAACCCTTAAAAGGCAGGAAGAAAATACCTGCAGAGAAAGATTGGTCTTTCAGAGTTTGATCTGTACCCACTGAAATAACACGGAGCACAGAAAGAGAAATGATGTTTTCCTCCCCACTGCTCTGTGACAGCCTGCAGTTCTGAATAAAGAAATCCTCCTTTTTGGAGAAATTCCTAGGCCGATTAAGCCTCTTGATTTACATATTTAACAAACTGTAGGAGCCCTAACAAAACGAAATCCAGCCCTCTAATCCAAGTTCCTCATACCACTGAGGTAAACTTGGTGGGGGGAACCCTGCCATTAGGCAAGCAGATCTTTACTGCTCACACAACATCCCAACAGTCTAATTAAGCTGCTCTCCATGCAGCAGGTTAAGAATCTGCTTTACAGCAGGGTGATGCCATAGGGCTGCCACAGGAAACATTCCAGCTCAGCCTGAGGTTTGGATGGGTGTTCCAAGCAGAAACTGTCAAAACCAGACCTGAAGGCTGGGGTGATAGAACTGCATTGGGTTTATATCTTCTTCTAATTTATTAATAACTTCACAAATGCAACAAGGCCTACCCATAAGCATGTGCTGCAACAGAATTAACATTTCTGAATAAATCTGTAGTTGTTTGAAACAACTATTCAGAGATTAGTAAGAGATTAGTTTAAAAAAGAAGATAAGTTTGTGCTCTGCAGACCCTCAGGCCCACACCAAGGGAACAGGAGGTAAAAATCTAACAAGCCCAGAGCAGGGAGCTGGTTATTAATTTACTCTGTCTCCTGAAAGGAATTAAGACGTGAATTGTTGCCTTTCTCTTGGACAAAAAAAAAATACCCAGCTACTTCACTGTTGAATTCACAAACCAAGATCCCCTCACCAACACAAATGCACTAATTTAGATGAGAGCCTTGAGGAGTCATGCAGGGACCCAGCACAAAGGTGAGTGAAACTGGCAAGAAGGAGGGAGAGAAGGAAGAATTTTCATCCAGTCTCATTCCCCAAATCAGTTCACAGGAACCAGTAAACTCATGAAATACAAATTACACTCTTACACAATTTCTGGAAGCTGAATCACTAACCAGTGCACTTTAAGTAGAAACATTCACAGTGAAGGTCATAAGAGATCTAATGAAACAACTTTAGAAAGTTAAAATCTCTGCATCACACACCTGGAGGCACCACCTCACCCTCCCACCCACTGCCACTTCCTGGGAAGATCCCCTGTCCCCTGACAGCTCATGTCCTCTGCACTGACGATCAGCACCAGCTCCGAAAGGTCAATGACAATGTTTTCATTTAACCGAGGTCCCTTCATCCCTATAGAAATAATTAAACCATCTCATTTTTTCCTCTCAGTTTCCACTACCTTTCTCTCTACCACTTTTCTATGTTCAAAGGCAAATGTGGTTCGCACAGCTTTGGGATGTACAAGTTCAAATTTTACAGGATTCCAGAAGAATCCGAGTACCAGAGCTGAAAGCAGTGTCATCTGTGCCACTGAACTCAGTACAATGCACTCAGCTGGGGTTTATTTTAACAATACAAATTATTACAATAACACATAGAAAACTCAGTGTTTAACCTTGACCATGAGCCAGTGACTGAGGAAACCTGTCACAACACCTTGCATGACTTCCCCACTGTAACAACTGCTCAGCACTGACTTTTTGAACCAGGCTTCTGATTCCAAGTCACTTAAACACCATTCAGAATTTCTTTTAATAGAAGGGTCTGCTTGTAGAATGGTTTTCTGCATTCCCTCAGAACAGTACCTGAAGATTAAGTCCTGTTAAAACCCTCTCATTTTCATTATGCTTATTTCTTCCAATTCCAGTGCCGACTCCCATAACTGAATTATTTCCCAAGAGATGCACTGTGTCAGATATTTTATTTAGCTCATCTCCTTCAACAAGGGAGATTTGTGCTCACATCTCAAATACGTACACATATTTATCAGCAGAACTTCAAACCCCTGAGGGCCAAATACCTACAGCTATTAGAGCACAGCTCTGATATTCTCTACATTCAATGTTTTCCCAGCACATCTAACCTTTAAACTCCCACATTATTGAGAACACTTACGAGATCTCCAGATACTTGAGCACATGTGCTGAATTCAAAATTTCCTTCTCCATTTATTCATTGCTTAGAGACAGAGGCAGGCAAACAGTGATGTATTGTCTAGCGAGAAACAAGGTCACTCTGGGCTTTCTAAAGTGATACAAGGGATCTAAAAAACCCCAGACATCAAAGATGATGCAATTGTCTCACCGAGGCAGCTACTTCAGTATCTGCTTAAATAAAGCCATGCTGCAACAGAGGGTAAGCTGCAGGAACACTTTTAGGACAGCTTTCCCCACAGTTCCCTTCCAGGTGTGATGCCCAATTCTCGATGCAAATTCTTTTTCCGCTTTCATTTCGCAATTCATTCATCGAGTTTTATCCCAGTTCTCTCTCTCCTTCTTAGGAAGTTCCTTATTAAACGGAGGCAATGCACACTCCTGTTGAGGATGTGTTGGGAGGGATCGTTATACGAGCAGGGCTAGAATATACTGATTGTGTTCTATTGTGGAATCATGGAATAAGTTAGATTGGGAAGGACCTTAAAACTCACCCAGTGCCACCCCTGCCATGGGCAGGGACACCTTCCACTGTCCCAGGCTGCTCCAAGCCCCGTCCAGCCCGGCCTTGGACACTGCCAGGGATCCAGGGGCAGCCACAGCTTCTGTGGGCACCCTGTGCCAGAGCTCCCCACCCTCACAGGGAACAATTCCTGCCCAATATCCAATCCAAACCTCCTCTCTGTCAGTTTAAAGCCATTCCCCTTGTCCTGGTGCTCCAGGCTGCTGAGTGGCTTTCCCAAACTCTGATCCCAAGGCAGGCCATAGGGCTCACACCGAGCCCAGCACCAGCTCAGCCTTCCCCTCTCTGGTCCTGCTATGCTCGGGGCACAGTGCTGGAATGACCGCAGGGAAACGACATCCGTGCTACCAGAACACGGCGTGTGAACGCACAGGGAATTAAGGTCTGGCACTTCCAGCAGCCAGGGATGCTTTTCCCTACACTCACAGCCCCTGTCCTTCTAATCCCAAGAGCACGGCCCCGCCTCGGGGGGGCCAAACCGGCCGTACCGCACCGAAGGGCTGAAAGAGCTGAGGCTGTTCAGCTTGGAAATAAGAAGTTTGTGCGGACACCTCAGAGCATCTTCCAGCGTCTGAAGGGGCTACAGGGAAGCTGGAGAGGGACTCCGCCAAGAACTGGACTGACAGCACAAGGGGGAAGAGCTTCAGACTGAAGGATGGGAAATTTAGGTTAGATATATGGTAGAAATTGTTCCCTGTGAGGGTGATGAGGCACTGGCACAGACTGCCCACAAAAACTGTGGCTGCCCCATCCCTGGAAGCGTTCGAGGCCAGGCTGGATGGGGTTTGGAGCAACCTGGTCTAGTGGAAGGTGTCCCTGCCCATGGCAGAGGAGTAGAACTGGATGAGCTTTAAGGTCCCTTCCAACCCCTTAACATTCCATGATTCTGCGATTCTACGAAAGGCAGCTGAGCGGGTCTCCCGGAGCCCCCTCCGTGTCTGCCGCGCTTTACCGCTTCTCTCTAAGCACTTTACACCTCCGCTCCTCCCGGCCCCGCCACTTCCCTCCCTGCCGGGCCCCGCCACGCCGGGCCCCGCGGGCACCTTGCCGCCGCCTCAGCGCGGCTCCCGGGCTCACTTACGGCGTGCTGCGGTCGCTGTACTCGTTAGCGACGGTCTCGATGCCGCCGGCGCGGGCCACGGCCACGTAGCAGCTCTGGAAGCCCAGGTCGATGCCCACCACGGACATGGCGGCGGCGCTGAGGGGGGAGCGCGGCACCGGCAATTCTCGAAAGATCCCGTCGGGCCGCGGCCGCGCCGGCGCTGAGGGCGGCCGAGATCTCGCGAGAGCGCGGGACGCGCGGCGGGGCCGAGGGGCGGGGCCGTCTCTGAGGGGGCTCCGCGCTCGGCGCCTTTTCCCTTCGGAAAGGTTATTTCCTGGCGTAAGCTTCGAGGAATGGGAGAAAAAAGCGATAGAGGCACAACTTGGCAGCACTGCGAAGGTCGCTGAGTTATTGCCCTCAGTCCGAGGCTGTCGGTGCCGCGGAAAAGCCGTTTACTGAAACTTTTTCCTGCCCATGATGTAACGACCTGAGGGTGACAGATGGGGTGGATGGAAACAGCACACCATGACATTTAGTGATAATAAAATTACAGTTTCTGGAAAGACAATTTTTGCAGAAAAGGACTTAAACGCCTCTTTAGTACTTTTATTTCGCGGTTGAGGCATCCCTGGCAGTGTCCAAGGCCAGGGTGGACGGGACTTGGAGCAACCTGGGATAGTGGAAGGTGTCCCTGCCCATGGCAGGGGTGGAATGAGACGATCTTTAAGGTCCTTTCAACCCAAACCATTCTGGAATTCGATGTTCTGATTGTTTCTGAATTACAACAGAAAGCCCAAGCCTGGTTTTGAGACCCCAGGTTGAAAATCCAAGATGTCATAATTTGAGATTGTGGTGAAAAGATCATTTGGTACCGACCGTGCTCCCAATAAAATTCAGGATATGATTGCTCTATGTCCCGTAGGATTTACAATACACTTGCACTATAATCATCACAAAATATTTTAATATTTTTATATCTCGCTGGGCTCCTCTCGCTGCAGTTTGGATGAGTACAGATACATCGTGTTTTCCACGGTAGTGTTTGGCCACCAAATGCTTTGTGGGAGAAAAGTCCTTTTAGGGATCAGGAATCCCAAAAAGCTAAATAATTTTTTTTAAAAAATCCCTAAAAGTTCCAGCACATTCCACGGTCGCAGCAGTGGAGGGGGCAGTGGACACTGGAACTGCTCCCCTCGGCAGCATGAAAGGTTCTGCCAAGGGAAGCATTTTCGGATGAAAGTACGAGGGATTGGTGGATTCATCCTAACACAAGCCTGATCCTGATACTTACATCTAGGAGTTTCGTGAAACTGAATGTTTGGGAATGCTTTTAATTCCATGATGAAACGCGCCAAAGATGTGGCAGTGCGGTGTGTTATAAACAGTGCGTTACCGAGCCCCCGGCGCTGGATTCACATCGCCGTTCCTTGTTTTAGTGACACGGAAAACTCACGGCAGAGAAACTCAATAGTGCGGGCAGGAAGGACTCCTGCCGCAGTGTGGCTCAGCCAGCCCGGTGATGCCGCTCTGGCAGCTGCCGGTGGGCTGGGAATTGCCGTGGGAATTGCATCACGGTGCTAATGACAGGATATTAATGAAGTGTTTGACCTCGGACGTCCTTGAGCGTAGCACGAGGTGCCAAGGAACGGCCCCGGCTGCTGCTCCACGTGGGGAATGTTGTACAACCCACAGCCCTGTGAACCCAGCTTCCTTTCACGTTTTTCATTTTGCTTTTCCAGAGAGAGACGGGGAGCGGAGCCTGGCGCCAGAAGGGATCGGAGCGCCCCGGAGTGACCCTGGGCTGGGACATGATCCTGGGACTTTGCCAGAGCTGCTGCCCTGGGCACGGGAGGGAGGTGGGGAGAGGGGCCCTGCCAGCCCCACGGACAGTTCTGGTCACCCCCTGTGTTCCTCAGAGCATCCGCACTGTGCTCCACTCAGTGCTTTACTCGCTCTGTGCTGCGGTCACTCCTGATCTCAGCCTGCAGCCCCAGGCTTGCCCAAAACCTACTCACATATAACTCCTTGCCTGGCACACTGCCCACCCTCCTTTTCCTGTGATCTGGGTAAGAAACAGATATATGATTTCAGTGGAAATCCACCACCATGGTGCATCCCAGTGCTCTCCCAGAAGCTCTAGCCTCAGTTTACAGTTCACTGCAATTCCAGTTCAGTCTCGGAATTCATTAACGCCGGCCAAACACGACCCCAAATGTGGGCTTAAAATAATCCCTGGCTGGTATGTGTCACAGGCTCTTCCTTGGGCTGCTCTAAATAGCCCTCACACGTCACCTGATGTAAGGTTCATCAGGCTATTCTGGGATATTCAAATAGGAAAGGGCTTTGTGATCCCCTCAGCAGAGGGAGCTGGGAATCAGGTTGCCCCAAGCTCTGATATGAGTCACACCACAGATAACCCAGTTCTCTGAAATCCCACCTCCCTGTGCTACCAAAGTTACCCAGGAGCCACTTCCACCACTTCCTTTATCTCAAGAATTTGCAGGGAAATAAATATTAAAATTATAAATTTCCTTTTTTTCCGGTTCCATAGTTTTCCATCAAACCTGAAAGATAATTAGATATCACGTGTTTACAAATTAAGCCATCAGAACTGGATGACTGCCCACGAAACCGCAAAGTGATGGGGACAGGGATGGGGACAGGGACAGGGACAGGGCCCGGGCGCTGCAATGACAAGGCGGGAACGGCGGGGGGCATCATAGAGTGCAGTCCCACGGGAACGGCCGCTCTGGCCGTCGGAGGACTCGCTCTCTATGGTCCTGGGGGACTCGTTCTCTATGACCTTGGAGGACTAAGTCTCTATTGTGTTGCAGGACTCGCTCTCTATGGTCTTGGAGGTCTCACATGGTGCCGGAGAATTCGTTCTCTATGGTCTTGGAGGA
>VZTD01004415.1:3466-31498 GCA_013397725.1 Rhagologus leucostigma
TTTTTTGTTCCTTTCCTCTCCCCCTCGAGTGCGGGTGGTAGTGCCCGATGTACGCGTCTCTCGGGGCGCCGCCGCCTCTATAAGCGCGGCCGCCGGGCAGGCGCGGCAGCTGCGCGACTGATCCCGCCCGATCTTCGCTGGTCCTGCTCCGTCCCGCCGGGAGCATGTACCAGAGCCCCGCGCGCTGCCTCTGCTCGGCGNCAGGTGGGTACTGACCGAGGAGGGTGCGGAGCCGCCCCAGGAACCGCGCGGGGTCACAGCCGGGCGGCCCCGGTCACCGGGTGGCTGGTGCCGGGCTGCTGCTGTCGGAGCAGGATCTGGACTGTTCTGCCCACGTCAGCGTGTCCCTTGTCCCTTCGCCAGCCACCTCTTCGGGACTGGACCTGCCCTTGGGCTTTAAGGCATCGGCCGTTCGCTCACTCGGTGTGAGCGGGCAACATCCCGCAGCATTGCGACAGGCGCTGCCGGACAGCCCGCCGGAACTTAAGGGGTTTCTGGTTCGGTGTCTTCCATCTGAGGGATAGGACATCCTCTGCGCCCACACGTAGGCTGGGTGTCTGGAGAACCCAGGTATCGGTGGGGTGACCTGTCTGGTGAGCTAGGGGGTCAGTGTCCATATGCCGCTGTCACGAGCATGCTCTCGGATAGCTGAGCTGTTCTCTTTAGCGTTGCACTTTTTGTAGGATGAGCTCGACTCACAGTGGGGTCTTTTCACGCAAGACAGTGTGTGGGAACAGCCCGGGTTACCCTCTGGCAGGCAGCAGCAGCCATCAGGTCCCTACTTGCCTGTACCGTTACATAATTACATCCTGTTCTTCATTCCTCACATGAGACTTGAAAGTGCCCAGATGCCCTTGTGTGCCTGTGTGGACACCACCTTGGTGTGTGCCCCACACCCTGCCCTCTAACTGTGGCCAGACCCGGATCAGGGCAATGATGCACCCACCGGACCCCTGTGGTCGGATCCAGCCTTAAGTCACCTCTGTTGACTCTGGCCATGGCTCAGAATGTTCACCCGGAGCCATTCTTGCTGAAAGCTGGGGCAGCAGGGCAGCAGCCACCATTGCTCCAAACTGTTGTTGGTGGGAGAGGTAATAAGCACAACTCTTTATCATTGAATGGTTTGGGTTGGATGAGAGCTTAAAGGTCATCTGGTTCCAGTCCTCCCTCAATGAGCAGGGACACCTCTCACTAGACCAGGTTGCTTAAAGCCCTATCCAAGCTGGGCTTGGACACTTCCAGCTATAGAGCAGCCACGGCTTTGCTGGGCGATATGTTTGAGGCTGTATTACATACCTGGCATTCACAAGATCCAATTTTCCCTACTGCCGTCAGCTGGGGTTGGGGTGAAGTGAGTTCATTCCCTGTTGTTGCTGTTACAGGAGGGGTGTAAAAGCCAGGGTGGGGCAGGGTGCTTCCATTCCTCCTGCTGAAGCCATGCCAGGATGCCATATGGCAGGATTGAAGCTTCATGGCACTACAAGGAAGAGGAGCATATGCATCTGAGAGCTGGCAGAATCGAGCTCATGATTAATAAAGCGCTCATGAGGATAAAGGTTTCTAGAGCTTGTGCCAACTACTGATTCTCTATATTACTGGAAGCAGGATTTGAGGATGCCTCTTCTTTCTGGTGTTCCCTGTTGAGAACAGGCAGCTTCTGCCTTGCTCTGATGAACTCTCATTGCTGTCCCAAACAAGGTTGTGCATGTAGTATGATATCTTGTAGCATTAGAATTTGTCACATGGGGATGGAGCCTGTTAAGTTGTTCCTAGAACTGGAGTTCCAGGGAGGGCATCTCTAGCTGCTGCTAGCCCCTGGGGCCATGGAGGCTGATGCAACTCCAGGCCAGACTGCAGGTATGTGGAGCCATTCGCAGGGCCTGGGAAAGCCCTGTGGTAAACAAGGTAGGGCTTCTGGCTGAGGGTGGTGCTGGGAGGTATGACCTGAAAGGAAGGGAAATGAGAATGTTGTTCACCTTACCCCAAAGGTCAGGGCCCAAAACCCTTCTGCAGCCCTCATCTCTGAAGCAAAGTCCTTAAAATAAAGTCTCTGACAGCTTGTTGCCTGAGATCCTAGAAGTTCATCTCTTATGTGCTGGATGAATCAAGAAACCTTCCAACTTTACACCCTGTTCTTAGATTTCATTCACAGTTTGAATTCTTCCCTTGCCCTTACTATGCTGAGGTACCACCTTTGCTGAAAGGAAGGAACTTTTTGATTTTAAGCACCTTGAATAGTAATTGTTGAGTTGATTCTTCCCTGTTACATCACACCAAGAGAATCACTTTCACGTTCACTACCCACTGCTACAGTGCAAGCTCAGGAGTCTGCTTCGTCCTCTGCCTGCACCAGCAGCACAGTGTCACAGCACTGGCAGCACATATTATCCCAGCAAGTTACAGGTCACTTAAATTGTACTGTGAGATTTTGAAGTGGTGAGCTTGTATTGTACAGCTGGACTGCTGTGGACATGGTTCAGTATTGCAGAAATAACAAAATGGATTTTGTGTTTGGAATTTTCAGGTTGTTGGTCTTACCCCTGTACGGCAGAACACCTTAGTCTGTGCTGTCGTGATTTCAGCACTGTGGGGGCAAAGAACCTCTGCAGATCAGCAGTCATCTCAAGCTGGAATCTTCCCAAGGAGCTCCCTCCTTCAGCCAAGACCTTTCAAGCCACCTATACCAGGACTGAATGTGCTTAATGTACAGTCCAGACCCTCTTTCACACAATCTTCCCTGGGTCCTCAAAAGAATACTGAAGCTCTTTTTCCTTCCTGAGACATGACTGACTTTAAAAGCTGTCAGATCAGTTCTGGGCCATAGCACAGGTTAGGCTATGCTTTATGCCCCGTAAAGAGCTGGATACCCCAGGATCCCAGGAATGATGAGATTTAGACAGTGTTCTGGCTTTGTTTGGAGCTTGGCAGATGGAGGCTGAACTTACCCTTGATCCTGCTGTAACAGCTGTAAGCTGCTCAGGGCTTTGCCAACAGACCTTTGACTCCAGCTGTATTACACCTACCTTGTCCCTTTCAACATCATCTGTCTGACTCAGGTCAAGCCACAAGCAGCCTAAGATCTTGCTAATGGCTTCTTGGAGGGTAATCATTTCCCAGTATTCCTTTGCAGAGCCCCACACGAGCCATGTTCATCCATGGCACGGCAGGGGCTGTACTCAGCTGCTAACAGCACCCCTGATGCAGCAGAAAACACTGTGTGCTTATCTCCAGTTGCAGCACTTAGCTATGGGTTGTACCTACCCTAAAAATAGGTGAGTGGCTCCCTGTGGAGCTTCTATTAAAAGCTCTATTGATTTCTTTGGGTTTCTGCATGGCTGCCTGGCAGCCCTGGTTGTGTGTAAACTGCACCCTTATGTATCCAGCACAGAGCGTGCTTTCATTCCTGCTGCCTATCCCCTCACAGCTGTGTCAGGGTCCAGCTTAGAGATTTTGTGTTTTCCCTCACTATTAAATGCCATTTCTTCTACTTCAGCAGTACTTGGCTTCTTGAGAAGAATTGTAAACTGAGAAAGACTGCAGGAACTGAAACACTACACATAGCTTCCCTAGAAAGACATTCGTGTGTGTGAGCTCAAGACCACATCTCAGTTTGAGGAACTCCTAGTACTTTAACTAAAAGGATGGATATAAGGATCCTGTATCTGTATCAGCATCCTATATCTAATCTAAATTCCCACTTCACAACTTTCTTAGAACTATTCCATATGCTTACACATACAAATCACATTAAAGCAAGTAGTTTTTAGAGTCTCTTAAAAATATCTATTTTCCTAAATATGGGGACATGAGGCTTATACTGCAGTCTTTCTTTTCCTCCTGAGTATGTTTATTGAACTGTTAGGGTACCCATCTTCCTGCCTGCCCTTCTAGCCTGTCATCATTGTACATCTGTCACCAGCTCTTAAAATTGGTAGTGCTGTAGTTCAATCTGAACATGCAGGTGTTGGGTAGCACCCCAAATCTGCTGCAAGATGTGAGCACAAGATGACAATTTCATCCTCTTCCTTTTTTAAGTAACTCAAATGTACAAGTAAACTTAAAAACCACTGTGGGCCAACAGTGGTGCAACACTGACGTTCTTTTGCTTAAGATTCCCTTTGCAAAAGACATTCAGAGTAAATAAGTAAGTTGAGACAGCAACAAAACTCAGTCAGCATTGCCTCTTACGCAAGTTGCTGTGGTGCAAGCACTGCTCTTCCTGCCTGTGTTTGAAGGAGCAAAGCCCTCTCCCTGAGAAAGAGTTGGAGAGTTCTTGGGGTACACACAGTGTAGCAATACCACAAACTCTGCATAAGCCAAAGGGCAAAACAGAGCAGGGACACACGTGCACCCCCGCCCCATGGCAGCTGTGACCCCATGTGGAATGGGGGGACCTCCCTGTAGGAGACACAGGGCTGGGCAAGGGCCAGCTGCATTACCAGGGAGAGCTGGGGACAGCAGCTTGTGTGCAAGATGTGATGTGGGTAAGAAAGCCAAAGGAACAGGAGGTGGCTGGGGCCCAGGGAGGACTGCAGGGAGTGCTGGAAACTGCTGAGCTGGGGCACAGCACAAAGGAGTGAGGGAGAAGGGAGGGTGAGGGGAATGAACATAGGGATGTGAAGGGGAGCTGGAGACACCGCCTTCTCCATTCCACATCCTGAGGTCTAAGCCAGCAGAAGCATCTGGCTGCTTCATGCTCATGGCAACATTACTGCTTTGGGGATAAATGAAACTGTGATCACAGATTCCTATTAAATATTAACCTGAGGGAATGAGTCACCCTGCTGGCTGTGCTGCAGGCCATAGTCTGCAGCCTGGAGGCATCCTAGATAGGCACAGGGTACCAGGCCATACAGAGTGCCATCTCCATCAGAAGCAAATGCTGCTCGTGAAATAAGGAGCAGGCAGCATTTGTCCACCTGCTGGGCTCTCTCCTCTGTGAACAGGGAAAAAGTATGCTCCATTGTGTTTTCTACAACATGTGCAGAGTTAATCTTAGCCCTGCTATTCTGGTTGAAAGACTTCTTTATTGCCTTAGAGGACAGCAGCATGATGTCTTAGACCAGGCTGTTTGCAGGCTGCAGCCCTTGATGACAGGCAGAACATGAGACTGAACAGGACTAACCCTATCTCTGCATTCTTCTTTTGTCTCAGACTCAGGAACAGGCTCCTGCACAAACCACCAATGGCTGGCACTGCAACAAGGCACCCAAGTGATGAGAGGAGTTGTGGTGGACCAGCTCTAACACCAGTTTTTCCCTTGCAGTGTGTTCCATGGGAAACAGCACCAGCCGGCTCTACAGTGTGCTCGCCAAGACGCTGAGCAGTGGTGCCGTGTCCCAGCACCAGGACTGCCTGGAGCAGCTGGACTCAGCACGGCTGGATCCTTTAGACCCCAAGGATTTGCTGGAGGAATGTCAGATTGTTCTGCAGAAGCGGCCACCCCGGTTTCAGAGGAACTTTGTGAACCTGAAGAAAAATACTGCCAGTAACCACCGTCCCATCCGGGTCATGCAGTGGAACATCCTCGCTCAAGGTAGGAGATGCTTGTGAGCTCAAGGTATGACCTTGAGACCAAATGCAGCAATGAAAACCCTGGCAGAGCAAAGGGAGAGGAGTGAACTACATGAGATACATGAGATACAACTGACTGAGGGCCAGGGGGAATATTTTGAGCACTTGAAATAGTGGCTTTCCTTCTGTCCCATAGGAAAGGAAAAAAAGGTCTCTCTTTGCAACTCTGATGCCAAAGGTAGCCCTGAATTCCTGTCCTAACTGAACACAATGTATTCTAAGAGCTGTGACCCATCAGTTTTAGATGGTTGTTAACCCCAGAGAAGACTCATCCTTTTCCTAAGTTGTATTTGTGAAGTTTCTCTTCAGTTTCTGATTATCTTATTGGTGAACTATCCAGAAATTCAGATCTGCTATGGGAATTCTTAATGCTTAAAAATAATTTTAACTGGTAGTTTTGAATCAAGGCTGTAAATTGACTTGTGCAACAGCCTCATCTTAAAATCTTTTGGGGTGCGAAATTGCCCTCATAGGGACTGCCTTAACCTTTTGCAGTTAAGTCACTTTTAACCCACTTAATTTTATTTTGGCTTAAGCTGCAGCAGCCACTTGTGGAATTACTTGCCCTTGTGTAGTGGGCAGAGGGGGAGAAAACTTTTTCTTGTATCTGTAAAAGGAACTTAATTTTTTTGGAGTGACCCCAGTGACTTGAGAAGGGGTTCTCACACCCACTGGCAAATCTGGTACCCTTAAAGTCACCAGCTACTCTTGAAAAACCCATGACCTGGCTGTAAACTGATAAAACCTGGAGGATGACAGGCTGTTTCAGCTATCAGTAACTTTTGGGTTTTTTGTCCCCCCTCCCAGCTCTCGGGGAAGGCAAAGACAACTTTGTTCAGTGCCCCATGGAAGCTCTGAAATGGGAGGAGAGGAAGTGCCTCATCCTGGAGGAAATCCTTGCGTACAAGCCTGACATCTTGTGCCTTCAGGAAGTTGACCACTACTTTGACACCTTTGAGCCGCTCCTCAGCCGCCTGGGCTACCAGTGCACTTTCTTCCCGAAGCCGTGGTCACCGTGCCTGGATGTGGAGCGTAACAATGGGCCAGATGGCTGTGCCATGTTCTTCCTCAAGGAGCGCTTTGAGCTCATCAACAGTGCCAACATCCGTCTGACGGCCATGAAGCTGAAGACCAACCAGGTGGCCATCGCTCAGACGCTGAAGTGCCACGAAACTGGGAGACTCTTCTGCATTGCCGTCACCCACCTGAAAGCCCGCACGGGCTGGGAGAGGTTCCGCTCCGCTCAGGGCTGTGA
This sequence comes from Rhagologus leucostigma, assembly GCA_013397725.1. Lineage (NCBI taxonomy): Eukaryota > Metazoa > Chordata > Aves > Passeriformes > Rhagologus > Rhagologus leucostigma. The sequence goes on from VZTD01004415.1 coordinate 10,296, forward strand.
CCTCCTCCAGAACCTGAAGAACATCACCCAAGGAGCGAAGATCCCCCTGATTGTCTGTGGAGACTTCAATGCAGAGCCAACCGAGGAGGTCTACAGGGAGTTTTCCAACTCCAGCCTCAATTTAAACAGTGCATACAAGCTGCTGAGCCCTGATGGACAGTCAGAGCCCCCCTACACCACCTGGAAGATCCGGCCCTCTGGAGAGTGCCGGCACACACTGGATTATATCTGGTATTCCCAGCATGCCTTGAATGTGAACTCAGCCCTGGGCTTGCTGACTGAAGAGCAAATTGGGCCCAACAGGCTGCCCTCATTCAATTACCCTTCCGATCACCTGTCCCTCGTGTGTGACTTTAGTTTTAATCAAGATCCTGACAGACTGCTGTAATGTCCTGGAATGCCACCTGGTATTGCAGTGTCTGAACTCACCAGTCTTTTATTTTAGAGAAAACCTTTAAATCTGGATGCTACTGAAAGATGAGGAAATACTGTTGACTAACCATTATTTCAGGCACTTGTTTGGATTTACACTTGCTGTTCAGCCCTCAGTAATGTGCAACCTTCGAGAAAGAAAGATGTTCTCATCATGGTCTTCTTGCCATGTCAGGGTTTGAAAAGTAGAAGGCAAATGAGCTCTATCCTTTCACTAAGCCACCTGTTTAAGGATTTAATCCTCTAATGAATGTGGAGGCCTTAGTACTTAAATCAAAACACTTATGTTTGTAAAACAACTTGCCCTGACAGCTAATTTTATTTATTTCATGTTAAGCTTCTGCAAGTACCAAAGGGAGTGAGGTTTGACTACCCCATGAGATTCTCTTAACTCTTTTTCTGTTGCAGTATGAAGGAAATTTAATGCAGTTTAGACAAAAAGCTAAGCTCATAGTAGTGTGGTCTTGACATTTTTCCATGACCTGAGATGACAAATTCATTAGAAGTGTGAGGAAGGCCCCCTCCAGTAAGAGCAGGTGAGGAAACAGAGGCTGACTGTGACCTAGAGTAATACACTTTTCCAGAACAATGTCCATGTGTCTGTCACACATGTACAGCCTGTAGGTATGTACACAGTGACTGTACCTCCATCTCTTCTGTACTTCGCTCTGGAGGACACAGCTAACCAGGGACTACTTCTTCCTCTACAAATTTAAATAATTTAGAAAAGTAATACTCAAAGCAGTCTTGTCAATCTTGCTGTTTCAGTAAAGGGCCAGTCTTAATGTTGAAAGATTTTCTTTTATTTATCTTCAGAATCTAAAGCTACACTGGAACCTATTGTAAGATAAAATGTATTTGTTGAAAGAAGTTGGTGATCCTGCATCTGATTGGAAATCGTACAGTGACAGTGTTCAGGAGCCTCTTCCTGTGACCCAGGGAAACTCTGGCCAAGCATCTGGGTTACAACAGAGGTGTGTTAGTATAGTAACTCCTGTGATGCTCATTGGTGACATAGGAATTGCATCTATGGATTGTAAACATGCCATTATGCAGGAAAATGACGTAGGAAGAGAGGAGGGAAGAGAGCAGTTGGAGTTGGGCTGACATTTAGATAGTTGAGGAAGACATGGCAGGGCAAATAAAGCAGTATTTCCATGTGAAGTAGGGTGCATAGTAACTCTTAAATGTTCCAGATGTTTATTAATAAAACTTTGGAAAAAAGTAATATCTCTGCTGCTGTCTTTCTCACTTCCCTGTTCCAAGTTCCTGTTGCCATGGAGGTGACCTGTCTCAATTTTAGTTTGAGCTTCAAGTTGGTGCTGATGCTTCCCCTTCCAGACCTCTTTTTCTCCACCCCTAACCCAAATGTCAGGGTGCCATGGTTGCTTTGCCTTCACAGCACACATTCTTTCTCCAACTTGGAATGTCCCAGTTTCACAAGTCTGTAGGGAAGGGCATTACCCTTAGCTGTTAAGCTGCTCACTCTTCTAGTTAGAGAGAAAACCTACATTGTATTACTGTAAATATTCCCCTTTCCAACAATTGTGTGGAGCTACAAACCTAGGTAGTCCTGCAAAGCAAGATGCAAGATTCCTCCCTGAGGGCTGCTAAGTGTGCCTGGGAAGGCTGGCCCCTCACAAGATGCAGCTGTATCTGCCACTTTCTTTTAAAGCATCATTTGAAGAGAAGAAATGCCACAGGTATGAGGTTTACACAGCCCATAAATTACTGTAATTGCGTTGCTAAGAAGGGAAATATGGAGTCTGGTGACTGGAAGTCCCAAATTCCCGCACAAACACACTCCTCATCAGGCAAACAAATGAAGTGCTGTTGCACAGCTGTAACACACTCTGCATATGTTCCTGACCCTTGCAGGATGAGGGCAATGGTCTGCTTCCAAGCAGAGGCCCCTTTAACAAGCCTGGGATTTATGTGGATTTGACTTTCCCCAGACAGAAAGAATTTTACAACCGAGGAGACAATGGCCTTGGTGAATACTCCTACCGAGCACATGCAACATGCCAGCACCTCCTTAGGTTTGGATTTCAGATAGGGGAAATTGTGTCCCTGGAAGCCAGATGGTGGCACTTTTGGGGGAGATTTTGGGCCAGAGATGTAACACTCCCAATGCCTCACAAAAAGACAGACCTCTGAGCATTGCTGCCATGTTTCATACCAACTAGACACTGACAACTTCCTTTTCGTGGTGCTGGCTGCCCTCAATTGCGCAGAGGGGGTGAGATGCAGTGCTTCTCCTTTAGGATTATCTTCTCTTAGGACCTTCTCTCAAGTGGTCTTGCAAGGAGGAGAAATAATACAAAATGCCCATTAATTGACGTCTGTAGTCATCTGCAGCTAAGCACTTCTAAGATCGTGTCTTGGTTTGAAAGACAGGTGTCTGCAAGGAAGGCAGGAGCCTCCCTTGGAATGGAAAATGTAAGCCCCTTCCCTCTGAATTACAATTTTGAAATTAAAGGGCTCTCAGGCAATTATATGAGAAATAGGAATAACAGTTCTTTACTTATATATATATATAACAAAGCAATAATACAGAAACAGTAGCTTAACCTGACAGGATACAACCTGACCCTGCCAGGCAGGGTGGTGGTAGCAGTCTGATTAGGGAGTGGCTGCAGTTCTCTTGGAAGTGGTTCTGTTGAAGCAGTGATCTTGTAGAAAGGTCTGGTCCTCCTCAGAAGGTCCAGTGGTGGTTGTGTAGCTCTTGTCCTCTGGAAACCCAGTAGGTAAGGGCTGCTTGTGCTGTTCCAAACCCCAGATTATGTCCAGGTGGGAATGCTTGGTTCTTCCCCCTGGGTGGAGCATCTCACAATGGGGTGATGTAATTCTATGAGTCATGCAGTGGGTCCTTGATTGCCCATTAAACAGAGGTAGCTTCTGGAGGGAGTTATCAGGGGTGAGTCATGGTAGGAGATAACGAGTACTGCCCCACCTGCTTTAGCAGCTTGTGAAGATGATAATAGAATACATACTTTTGGTTACATCTTACATTGTAACCTAGGACAAATCTAGACTCCTTTTTGGCAGTTTCTGGAAGAAACTACACTTGTGGTAGAAAGCCCTAAACTGAGAGCATAGATCAGGTCTGTATTTAAAAACAAACTAAACCATAACCAAAACCCCCACCACTCCCACCAAAAAGCCCATGATTTCACTTCACTCTTGTGTAAGCAACTCCATTTTCCTCAGGCCAGTCAAGGTGTCTATCAGTGTGGCACCTTTCCCATTGTCAGAGCATAGAGCCACAGGCCTGATTATGGAAGGCTCTTGACCAGCAGGAACTGAACTATCATAGCTGCAGAATTCCCACTGTCACCCTCACAATGGAGTATTTGGTATCTGTATGATTCTTAAGACATTTTAATTCATACCCTTGCCTGCAATACTAACTCTCCTACAAAATAAACTAAACTATTGAGAAAGAACATGATTTGTATGGTACTGCCAACACTGCAGAACCTCTTCTGAAGTGGAAAGGGCTGGGATTCTTCTTTCATCCTGGATGTGTTACAGTAGATGTTCACTGCTTCATCTCCTTAAAGGGTAATTTTGAAGGCAAGGGGGGTGGAATAACTGAAAAGCCTGGGGACTCTTCCCATCTCAAGGAAATTCTTAATACTGTCATACTCAGAAAATCCCTGCTACAGCCCAGCAGTGAACCCTTTCTGCTGTATTTTAATAAAAGGTAGACAGCCCGCAGAAATTAACTGGTAAGTTCCCAGGCAGCTTCACCCTTTTATTCCAGTATATGCCATAACTTATTTTGCAGACTCTTTTGGAAAACTTAAATGGATTATTGCTCTTGCTTTGTTTTATGCAGCAAGAGGCAAGCCCTCAGCACTGAAATACTTTTCCCAGCTATAAATATCAGTACACTAAATATTGTTCAGGAGAAGCAGAAAGGATTTTTTTTTCCTATGTAGCAGTATGACTCTTACAGTAAAAATGTCTTCCAAGCTCTTCTGATGGCTGTGTGCCTTATAAGCACATCAAGGCCAAATAAAGTCTCCACAGATCCCTTGCTTTCATCTTGAATACAGGCTGCCTTGGCTTTAGCAGTGACACTTTTCCCTCATTTTCAAGCAAGCTGCAGGAAGAACTGACTCACTTGTTTAATTTGCTGAAAGGCAGAAGCTGTTGCAAGCTTATTACAACACTATCTCTTCTGGAGAACAATTAGATTCCAAGTACATAGTGTCACTTGGATCTTCTTAATAAGCTTAACACCTGCTATTTGAACTATTTCTACAAGGCAGAACTGCACTTAGCTTGTTCTGGAAGTAACACTCTTCACGTGCAGCCAAGATCCCTCCTGCACATGTCGTGCTGAGTATGAACTGAGGCTTCAGGCACCTCTCCATTTTCTCCTCAACTCCTGACTTCCCCTGGCTCACTCATCCCTGATCACCTCAGGTGTAATTCTCCAAAGCCCTGAAGTTGATGAAATCAATTAGCAGTGGATCCCAAGAGCTCAACCTTCCTTTCAGGAAGCTTTACCCAGACAGTTTGAGTTGTGTCAAGGCCCAGAATCCTTCACTAGGAAAGATGTGCAAGAGAGAGTTAACAAAAACAGTGCTCTCTGGAATGGGATTCCCCTGTCAACTTTTCTTATTTTTGGTACTCAGACATTTACTCGGAGTTGCAACTCACAGTTAAGATTTTTTTTTCCCCTGTGGATTACACAGCCATCACCCTTTTCATTCTATAACTTAAAACAGTGGATTTGAAAAATAAAAATATTTGTATTTATCTGCAAAATTAGTGATACCGTGACTGTGTATGTCTCAATGCCTTCTGTATAAAGCATGCTCAATTCACACGTTTCATTCCACCCACACATTTAAGAGTTACTGCTTGCCAAGGATGAGGTAAGCCTGGACTCTTCTACGAGCCACCGGCTTCAGATGTAAAAGGGAGTCCTGCTTTCACACATGTACGAAACAGGTTTTTCAATGGGATTGCAAAAGCCTGGGAGTATAGCTAGATACTATTTAAATACTCTAGTGTTTGTTTCAAACGTTACAAACCGGACCAAAGCTCCCTCATCCTGAAGTCATATCCTCCAATACCACCAGTAAAAACACAGTAATTTACAGAATCAGGTTAAGTCCCCTTTCCATTTCAGTTACAGCACATCCTCACAGAGATTGAGGCTCTCACAGCACTTCATGAACTCCTGGTAAATATCCTCTGGCAGCCAGTATCATGTGCCACTCACTGGTGGCCAGGGGAGAGAGCCAAAGGACTATCATCAGTTCCGTGGCAAAATGCAGCACTGGCAGTGTCTCAGAGCTGGCTACAAGCTGGCTACCCCACTACTAGTAATGTGTACGCCTTCATTCCTCTCGTTTTTGCCATTACATAATGAAGTCTTGGCATTAAGAGAAGAAGGTCATCAGGTGGAGATCCTTATCTAATTCCAGGAAGATAGTTTGTCCCCATTTGACTTCCAGTGTATCTAAATTAGGCATTGGAAAGGTCTTAATTACAAATACTTGACATATATATTTCATGCTCTGAGATACAGCATCGCTTTCAGATACAATCAAGTAACAGCCATTTAGAAAAGTATTTCTTACAGACTGGATTTAAAAATGTAGGTTTAAAACCACTTGTTTCTCTCTTGTCTTTTGGCTCAGATTTGTTTCACCTGCTTCTTTTTACACTGCTCCATTCCCCTTTACCCAGAACATTAGTACCTCCCAGACTGCCAAATTAATCGAGTGATTCCCCAGCTTCCCCCACTTCCCTTTCCTACCTCTTTCTTAGAAAAAAAAGTCCTCTTCTTTCTCCATTTCCTCACGTGAAGGGGTCTTTGTCCTCTAACCCCACACCAGAAACACAGTTCATGTGTAGGAACCTTTGATTCTTTGAGTTGCAAGTGGAAGGGATTGCTACTTTATAAACAATTTTTTTATCTGCTTCAGCTTCATTTTGTTCTTGAACTCCACTTCCCTGCTTAAGAGTATGAAAAATAATACTTTTTCCAGAAGCCTTTCATAGTCCCCCACATGCTGGCCCGGCTGTATGGAGCTACTTCTACATTTCTTACCAGTTGAAGGGAAGAACAGGCCTTGTTGCTGGGACTCTACAAGTAACTTGGTTCTCAGCATGTAGGTATTTAATTCTGGTGTCTTCTAGCATTATAGAAGACGTCAGTTCCAGACGTCTGTTAAAATTGCTCCTCCAGGCATGAAGTACTTAGACGATCATTTAGACTTCAATAATTTCAAGATTACCCAAGTTCCTGCCCTGAAGATTTTCGAGGGCATAGCACTAGGAACTGGGGGTCCACTGGGCACCTGACTACAAGGAGCCTGATGTGCCAGTGTGGTCCCCATGAAAACACGGTAAGCTACATTTCAAGCACATGGATTGGAAACATGGAGCTAGTATCTGGTGTACCTGGAGGAACAGTTAGGTAGTTCACAGAGCTCATATGTATGCTCACCATGCTGAAAATGTGTAAGAACTAGACCCCTGTCAGAAGTTACCTCACCAGCTACAGCAAGCTTCACAGGTATTTAAACAACCAAGTGAGAGAGCTGGTCAGCCCTTTGAAGCAGTGAGGAGTCCCAAAATTTCACACTGTATCATCCATATCAGGATGAATGCCTGGAAGATTTCAAATAAAAAAAGAAGCTTAACAGGTTAGCAGAAAGGAAGAAGGAAAAAATAAAAAGCAGACCAAACACCATTAAATTTTCTTTCTGTATTTCAGTAAAACCTACTTGAATACACTTTGAAACAAGAGTACAACAAAATAGAATATACTTCAAATGTTGAATATACAAACTATTATAGTTCGTTCTGAACACTGGTACTTCCCTCTTAACTTCAACTAAAAAAAAATGTACAGGTTTAGAACTACCTGACAAAAGCTCATGCTTGGTGTGACCTTTGAAGTGAGAGTAGAGCTGAAACTGAAATGTATGCACAGATGTCAAGGCTAAGTGAGAGACACAGGCATGGTACAGCAGAAGGCAGAAAACCTGCTGCTACTTTGTCCACGATTAAGAAATTTAGACAGACTTTTAACTACCATACAAAATATGTTACATGTCATTCTATAACAATACTGTGCTAGGTACAAGGTTTTTAAAAAATCTGTTTTAATAAAAAAGCTTTACACAAACAAGCCATTAGCTTATTTCAAGAAAGATAACTGAAAATCAGTCTAAGGCTTTCAATTTGAATCTGCTTAAGCTGTATGATACAAAAATCCCTCTAGGCCTCTTTCTTCTTTTAGAAGCTCTTTAATCTCCTTTATTTCACTTCCTACAATACCTAGTAGCATAGTTTTTCACATAGCACCAGTTGAGTACTGTCGGCACACAGTAGTAATCGCTGGTATGCACATAAAATACATCAAATTTGCCATTTGTGTAACAATGAGACTTTCCTCTCCTCCTGAAAACTAAAAATCAAGGCAAACCTCTCACACAGCTCTCTCTTAGTGTTTCAGGTCTTAGTGTAACTTGATAACCAGTAGCGTAGTGAAATTGTTTGGTCCCTTTTTCAGTCCCTCTCTCTTTCCTTCTCCATAGGTTCAGCTGTTTCCCAACTGGAAGAGGCAGTTTTTAACAGCATATCAGTGTGGTTTAATTCCCACTGAAACACAGGAAAATAATTTTTTTTCCAGTAAGTCTTCAACATATGCATGTTTATTAACATTCCAAAACTCTCCTTTATGACTCGGTAATGGCATCTACATCCCTCCCCCAATTATGTCAGTATATTCAAAACCGTAACAGTCAAAAGTCCATGCTGGAAGAATCCTATTCTTCATTTCTCGCATGTGATGATTCTTTCTGTTTTCATTGTTACAGGAAGGGCAATAGCTGAGGGTGTGCTAACTACTACTACATGGGTCACAGTCTTGCTTCCATCTGCTGGCTTCTCTTCTTTTATCAGCTGCAGTGTTTTCACTTCACATTCCTGTTTGGAAGCTGCTGTGTCTGATTTAACTTCTGGACCTTTGAGAACTGCACTAATCACCCTGGGAGGAGTCTGGCCAGAGGCCTGCTGAGCAGGCACCGATAGTCTCATTACTGGTGTCCCGTGAGCTATGGACACTGGGGTTAGTGCTCTAACAGCTAATGGGGCTCCCACAATGTTGATACTTCCTGACCCAGACAGGCCCGTTTTCGTTTGCAACTGACACTGCGTGAGTTGCGTGGCAGGGATTGTGATGATTTTGGCAGGCTGCATTGTGATTTTGTCTCCATTTTCAGCAGAGGTTGGCATCACAGTAGGGATTGTCTGGATTACTACCTTTGGAGTTGTTGCTGTGGTTGGACTTGTGTTGGTTATTAACGGTGACCCTGCACTTACTGACTGCACTGCCACCGTTGAGATTTTCTGTCCCAGAGAGGTCATGACAACGGGCACTTGCATTGCCACACGAACAGTCCTACAAAATAAACACGTATGTTTAGGCCAAAACACAGGGCACCCTTACAGATGACAACAAAGACAGACAATTCTAAGACAGATTTTTAGTTGGTTCTTAAAAAAAAACTAAATCAAACCAAACCAAACCATAACAAAAAAAATGAAAAAGCCAAACCAGCAAGCAAAGAACCCAACCCCAAACCTTTTGTGTATCTAGCAACAGCACTTTGGAAATTTAACAGCCCCATTAACACAAACCTGGGAGCTGTTGTTGCTGGGACAGTAGCAGTGGTAGAAGAAGGATGAGATGAGGATGTGTCATGAGCTGGTGAGGCAATATTCACAACTCTGGTGACTGCTTTTTCTGTTCTGGTACAGCTTAACTGAGAGGAATTTTTTCCTCCACGTGCAGAGGTTGCTGCTTTTAAAAGGTTTTCTGCAGATAAAGACACTCTTTCTAGGGACTTTTCATCTGTAGGCATTGACAAATCTTCACTGCAGGACTCACTTTTGTCATCATCTATGACAACTATATTTTTTGGCATCTCCTTGAACTGATATACAAGCCTCTGTCCCTCAACTTTTGCCAGGATTCCTCTTTGATAGTAGTATCTACAAGGAAAGTACAATTAAGTAGTAAGCAACACAGTGACAGGTTTAAAAAAAAAAATCTCATCTGTGCTAACAAGAAAACCTGAAGCAATCACAGCAAAATCTATGATGTAAGGAGGAATGGAAAGAAACTGTGAGAACACACTGGCAAAGGATCTTAAGGATCTACCTGAAAAAAATCTGACCTTTCAAATACATACTTCAGGAATTAAAATTGCAAATTTCCTGGTAACATAAAAAGTTATAGGGACTGCAAGACTGTAGGCTAAATCTGCAAGAGGGCAAAGTTTTTAAAATTTCAGAACAGTTATATTTCTATGGGCATAATTAAGAATCAGTTTTTAAATTGCAGAAGATAACTTCAGGATCTAAGAATTTTTACCTCAGAGCTCTTCCCATAGTCTCATAGTTCATGTCAGGTTTGTTTTTGTGTTTTCCCCAGAGTTTGGAGACAGCTTTTGAATCCACAAGTTTAAAGATTCCCTTCTCTCTCTGAGTCCATTTAATATATCGAGGACATGTATTTTTGTCCTGAAGAAGGTCCAAAAGGAACTCCCATAAGTACGTTGTATTACCTATAATCAGAAAGCATTTCTGTGTTAGAAAACCACTTTTAGAGGTAATAGAAAGTTCTCCATATTTAGGTGACTCTGTATGACCTGCATTACAAGCAATGTTACAAAGAGGATGTAACCAGCACATATTTATTCATTCTGTTAAGTTTATTGAAGTTTTCATAAATATTTACATTCTGAAAGGAGCTAATCCAAGTGATCTGCTATATGGCACAGGAGCCTGCTCAATCCAACACTCATTCTCAGTTCTTGAAAAGTATGGGAGGGTGTTCCAAGTCAGTACCTACCTATTCAGCAGGACGAATTCAGCAGGAGTGCTCAAAATTTTCTTCTCATATTTGATTAAACACGGCATGAAAATGCCACTATATTTTATGACACTGAAGGACAGGAGGATATAAATAAGTAATTTTTGAAAGGCATACAACCACCAACAGCAACAAACCATCTCAACTGTGTTTAAGTTTGTCCAGCATCTGGGGCTCTCACACTAACTAGTGACAGCCCCATGTTCTGACCCTTCCTAAATATATGTTGCAGAGTGACCAACATCCTTCTAGGTGGAAAGCCAGTCCAACCTCTTGAACAGGCCAGCAATCCCATGTACCTTTCTATGAACAGGGGTATATAAAATGAAGTCAGGCTAAAGAATTTAATGCACTTGTCAGGTATTCAAGAGGTGTACCATCTTCACTGGAGAAGCCCCAAGAAGGGGTTTGTGACAGTGACTATCAGGATGCCATATAACATAACACAGGGTCTGTCTGCACTCTGACCAGACCATGTGCATCTAGGAAAAGGGGAAGAGAAGCCAAAGAAAAAAAGCAGATCACATTGCAATTTGTACAGCTGGAGAAGACTCCTCAAGTTTCTGAGAAGGGAGAACTAAGACAGATCCATAAGAACAATAACCTCAGAACATTAATAACAATTATTGACCTCCAAGGACATGGACCAAATTATATTTTTTTGTGTGTGTGAAAAAAGGTCATTAATTCCTGAGATTTAATGCCCTAGCATACCACTTGTTATGCCATGCAAAGATAATTAAAATAAACTAAGGCAGATTAAAGACCACTGTTGCAGATTTTGAGAAGTCAGCTATCTTTGAAAACCTCAAAGGGTAAAAAAGATCACAGGTTCCATCTTCTGGAAAAGCACCTCATAGAGAAAAACTGTACTTTACAATGTGCTCCAAACAACAGTAAGTACTGACTCAAGAGTTACCAAAACCCAACTAGATTTCAGAGATATTTGAATAAGACCTATATGAGGAAACAGTCAACAGGAGAACTCAGGAATCTTTAAATCATCCTAGATTTTAGGGAATTAATCTCTGGGGTTTTATTTGTTAGCTCCTTAGAAAGAGAATTTCTGGGTCAACCACCAAATGCTGTAGGTTTGCAACAGATTTTTTGCAACAATATTCGACTTCGGGATTAGAAAGCAAACAGGAACTTCAAGAGAATAAATAAAATGCAGGACACACAATTAAATCAGATTTACAGCTGCCTCACTTTGCACCAGAAGCTACCCAGAATGCACAAAGGAAGGAACGCCAACAAGGGATCCCCTTTCCCAATGTGCACAATCATCTCTCCTCCTCCATGACTTAATTCTGATAGCACTGAACTGCAGAATAATTCCTGGTTTTCCAAAAACATGCTGCATATGAAATAGCCTACCTTTGCAAGTGATTTTTTAAAATAAGTAACAAAAATTAAATCCAGTTAACAAAATATTTTGCAGAACATCAAGAACAAAAATTAATTTATTCCAGTTGTAGTATAAAATATGGAATGAGATACTTCACAAGAACAAGAGACATATGCAGGTCATTAGGAAGGGCAATAGAAATAAAATAAATTTAAAAGAAAGCTAAAAAATCCCCTAAAAATCACAAAACAGTACCATCTCCCACTTCATAAAACAAGAAGCTATAGAGCTGAAATCACCAGCACAAAAAACGAGAACAGAGAGAAATACAGGCCTCCTTTTTCAAATTATTTGTGCAGAAAACTAGGACCTGGGACAATTGGAAAGTGCTATTCAGGTAATGGAAAGCTGTAATACTAAAATCTGAAATAGAAGGAAAGGTAAGGATTCAAGAAGGCTAAAAAAAAAGAGAAGGAGTTAAACAAGATGTATTTTTAAACATAGCAGATACAAAATCTGTTATCTCCACCGAAGTCCACTGCTACACCAAATCTAAAGCAACTGTGGGCACTGCAGGGAAGTTTAATTAGAGTTTGCATTGGTTTCCATGAGCAAATATCTCCATGAAGTCAGTCCCATTCTTCCTTGCCCTACTGACATGACTCAGGAGCTGTAGCCAGGTAAGGCATTATGTAAACAGCAGAGACCTTGATTTCAAACAAAATAATAGAGGAGCTGACCACTGCACACTCTTTCAGCTAGCATGTTGCCACTCCAAGTCACTAAACTTTGTTACTCCCAGATATAGCAACATCTCCAAACAACTTTCAGTGCACTAAGTGGAGAAGAGATCCAGATTTTTCACCTGTAGCCAGGTGAAGAGCTGATATATTGCAGGCTACCTCAAAGGTAACCTGTGAGCAAATGTTCCAATCTGTCTTCTTGCTGAATGAATAGCAGGGGCTTGGAGTCCAAGAAAGAAATCTATTTATCAAGAGAAACATTAGGAAAGTACAACTCTCCTGCACATGATCCTCCACTCAACCAATACAGAAACATAGAATCATTTGGTTTTCTCCTTAAACTAAACAGAACCTATTAGTCAAGGAATATATTCCCACTGAAGTTTGTCAATCAACTAAAATCATATTTCCAGCCATCACCTTTCTAAATACTCACCTGCTGCCTCTACTTAAGAGCAAGTCTTACAGCAGTAGCTTAAAGAATTATGCGTGTAGCACTAAGCTGATATACAACACAAAAGACATCACAAGTCAATAACCACAAAGCAAAGCAAATAAAAAATGACAAAGCCTATTAACTGTGGAGGGTCCTAGAGAAGACTCCTACAGCATACATCCTTGTGCTAGATCTTGTACAAACAAATTTGAAGACATCAAATAAAACTCTAATAAAGTCAGTACAATCTCATCCATCACATTTTTAAAGATCTGTAAATTTCCTGTGATAAATACCATGCACATAACCTGCTTATTTTTAAAGACTCAATAAATGGAAAAATATACCTTTGCCTTCTCTAGGTTTCTTCTTTATACCTAGATCTGGAGACCCATCAGATAAAGCTGATTGCTGGGTCTTGGGTTTACGGCCAGCTGCACATAAAACATGGGGAAAAAGAAGTATTAATCATATGCAGAGTAAAATTTTATAGTTTGCCTTTGCTGAAAAAAGCAGTTTGTGTATTTTTCCCCTCCTGTTTCCTTGCTACAGGTATGGATAAACTGAGATTCTTAGATTACTACTGCACATCCAGTTTAATTATCCTTTGGTTGCTTACTTCATAGGCAGATTTAACTCAATTGCAGACAAGTTAATGTGCATTTTTATTAAATCTAAGACTCACAGATCTTGGATTTATATCACTTTATCACTACACTGCATGTGTTTCCCTCTAAATTACAAGTAAATATTCCATCTCAGCATGTCTGGAAGCTCTATTAAATCAATATTGCTAAAGTTATATGAACTGTATTGATGCCTTTAACAAAACTGCTAGACCAGAACAACCTTACCAGGTGCCAACCTCGCATTTGATAGCAAAATGCTTAGAAACCAAACACTGTTCTGAATTGTTTCTCCTCCAAGACGTGCCAATTAGAGGAAAGACAAAAGTTTCACAAAGATCTCATAATGATTTTGTAAACTGATTTATGTTTTTTTAAGTTAGTATTTACCCTGTTGCTTCATTGCATGAACTCCAAGTCTACCGTCTCTCCAAATATATCCATATTTCAGACATCAGTGGTTACCTTCCACAGAAGTCCTCTATCCTTCCTCCACTTTGTGTTAAAATACACAACACAGAAACCATCTTCCTTTATGGCTTGTCAAAGCCCATACTTCTGCTCCCTCTTTTTTCTTGTTGCAGACCCATTTTCTAAGAACTCACATTTCAGACTCCCATCAATCTGTTTGTATGAGCAAAGAGGTCAGACCATCCAATCCATCCTTCCCTGTACCAACTGCACCATCCACAGCAGTGAACAACAGAAGAGTTGCAATCTCAACAACTTTGAGATTGCTCCCATGAAAAGCCGTACGTACCCTTTTTCTTTTTTATTCGTTCATGGATATCAGGGGATGTTGGAACAGGAGATACATCCATTTGTTCAGATTCCTCTGTTGATACTTCCACCACGGTTTCTGTGATCACATCAGGTCTCATGGCTGCGTGGATAAATTCTGGGGTGGACACACAAGGAGGGACAAAAACTTCCACTACAAGAGAAGAAAAAAAGAATATCGGATGAAGTTTCTACCTGATAATTTTAATGTATCTTACATAAAATTATTTTAAACAAAGCATATGCAATGGTGTAGCAAGTTTCTGCTCCAAAATCCTGTCACCTTGAAAATCAATCCAACTCCCCAAAACATGCACGCTTGTCAGTAGTTTTAGGCAAAAACAAGTATCACACCAATATTCTTTAGACCTAAGTCAACTTTAATTTAAACAATTTAGAGCTTCATCTTTGATCATTACTCTGATCTCCATTTCGTATTTTGTAGCTTTTGCATTTCAGTTTGACCATTATTTCATCCAACATATATTAAGTAACTTCAGAAGAGACATCAGTTAAAGTAATCATCAACATTAAGGTTTGGTTTTTTAGACTGGTAACACTTTGAAACACACTGTTTTCAGGTATTCTTTCTAAAACTGGAAGATGAATAGAAATACATTTCCCTTAAAGTAACTATTTTAACAATTTAAAATGTCAGATTCACACAACTCAGAATGCCTGGGGTTAGAAGGGGACCTGGTCCAACTCCTTGCTCAAGCTGGGCCACCTAGAACCAGTTGCCCAGGATCCTGTACTTTTTAGTATCTCCAAGGATGGAGTCTTCACGGCCTCTCTGGTCAATCTGTGCCAGAGCTCTGTCACCTGCACAGTGAAGAAGTATTCTGTGATGTTTAGGGGGAAAAATTAATTTTAAATATGTAGTTACTCAGCTATCTCTTCCCAACAACCCCTCTCAGATAAATGATTTAATCTGTAAGTATACTTGTTGCACGGTGGAGAAATCACGGAAAACTCAAACAAATCAGTAGTTTTAAAATACGCAGGCGAATGTTTTAAACAGCATACAGCTTTCCACAGAAATAGGTTTCCCACTTTGCTTGTTTTATTGATTAGTAGGAGGAGAAATGGCTCCCAGAGCAGAGACTGTGGCTGACATACCAGGACTCCTGGCATCTCTCAGGCAGGTAGGAGACTCCATATGAAGCAAGGCCTCTGCAGCTTCAATTGTCTTATCTGTGCAGTGCACATTACTGCCATGAACTGATGCTTCCACTGCAGAACGATACAAAATATTTATGAGAACAGGTTACTTATAGAAGTCCACATGTATCCCTGTACAACTGTACTTCTCAAACTTTAACATGAAAAACACAAGATTATCAGATGGCTTCACACCTTTTATACATTCCCGTCAACAGAAATATTTAGGGAAGACACAAGACAATCAGAACTGACACTGTTCCTAAAGGACACTGACCTAAAGGTCACCTCTCTTAAAATTTTCAGTCTACTGAAATAGATATATACATATATATATGGATATATATGGATATATATACATATATATATATGTAAATACAAGATTAGTTTCCAAAACATGTATCCTATTTTGATTTCTGACATTAAAAATAATTGTGAGTTTGTTTTAGCAGCTTGGTTGTTAAAAAAACCACAAAGCAAAACAAACAGTACAAAGGGTGTACTTTTATGCAAAAACTAAGCGAAGAAGGTAAAAATAGCTCTTTTTTCAAGTTCTGAAAGTTTAGGAACACTAATTAATCAAAAATAATGCAACTTCAAGACAGCACAGTAAGGTTTGATGCAGTGCAGAGCACAGCATCTTGAACACAGCAGCACCACTAAAAAACCCCCAATGTACCATGTAAAACTGTAATTCTATTCACAGCTAACTCCATATTCCTCACCCTTGTAAAGGTTTTGAAAAGCGGAGACTGCAGAAACACCTGTTGCCCATTATCCACACTCTGGCCAAGGTAGCTGGCTCTCTCCAGTTGCTCTTTCCATTTATGGCCATCTGCTCTAAGCTGAACCACTCCAGCAAGGCAGCCAGCAACCAGGAGATCTATCTTTAGCCTAAGCAGAGTCACCTATCTCCAGTATCACAGAACTAAAGAGGATTTGTGAATAATTCTCTACAAAAACTTCAAGGCACCTACGTTGTTACGGAAAACATCTAAGAAATAACTCAAGGTTTGTTTAGTGAAAAGCAGGGAAAAATAATGCCAGAGTTGCTTCTGACTTAAGGAAACACTGGATACACACAGATTCCCTGCAGGCTCACATGGGGGTAAAAGCCTTCCAGCATACTGCAGTTTTTTCAAATGCAGGGATTAAAAACTTGAAAAACCTACTAGCCAGCAGATTAAACTTATCAACCAGAAGCTGAAATGTGGATGAAATCAGGAAGATGCACAAATGCAAAATTATGGGTGACTGAAAGTTCTTGCTGAACCAGCCTGCTGCCCACCTGCTGTCTGGTTGATGGGATTCCCACCACGGCCTATTAGCTATGGCCTGGGATGCTATTTAGAGGGCTTTATCTTTTGGAACAGTAGATGCCTGTTAAAGCTGACATTCCAACACTGCTTCACCCCAGGCTGTGAACCATAAAAACCTACCTAAGAGCACAGGGAAACCAGGAAAGGGTCTTTATTGTGCACTCTGTTCCTTGGATAACCAGTGGCAACCATCGTGCATTTTGTACCAGGAGCCCTTTACCCAGCTGCAAACCCTGGATGCTCCCCATGCTTGGCCAAATGTTTCCTTCAAAAACAGCTGTTTTGGGCATATCCAAAGTTAGAGGCTGACCACCTGCACTGTAAGAGGGTGGCCCTGCAGGAAACCCTTTGCCTAAATGTTCCCCTTTCTAATTAAGTTTCAGTTGCACAAAATTTGATGACTAAGTTTCCCTTATCTACCTGATAAAAATTTTCACTATCAGAATATAGCAACAATTTTCAGATAGTCATTAAAAATATATCAATTCTACAACACTACTGAAATTATAAAGTCCAAATCAGTATTTAATATGTTATTATTCTAATGCATGCAATAAGATTCAAAGCATGTCAGCAAAGCTTCTCCAACCAGATAGCTGCTTCTGTGCCATTAGGTTCAGTATACAAAGGACTTTTGTAAAGAAGTTCAAAATTAGTTGACAAATTTCAATTTTAAGAGGGTACTGAATTCACTACTCCTAAATGCTTAAAAGTATACAAAATTTTCCTACAGGGAACAGTTTAGATGCTGCACCACAACTAAGAGGTACTTAGCAGAGGGCAGGAACAATGCAAGAAAGATAGCAGAAAGCCATCTATGTACTTTTCCAGTACTAGGGCATTCTGCTGAAGGACCAGAGTGGAGGGAAAGGATATACAACCAGCATTAGGGACTAAGACTGCAAAACTGTAACAGCAGAGCAAAGGAGCCACTCGATCTCTCCCCTAAGCAACTCTTCCATTTCCAATAAAACCAGCATTATCTACTCCACAAAAGCCTCTGACGTTGGAAAATACACACCTCACAAATGCTTTTCCAATGTGAGCTACTTGGGACTCCACTAAAATTGTCACCTAAAAAATATCAAGCAAAAAATAGTAACACTTCTGGCTTTGGCTGGAACAACACATGCTGTTTGTCTATCATGACAGCTAACAAACTAACCTAACATTGTCAAAAGGACATCTATTAAAACACTTACTAAATTCAGTTCTATTACCAAGTTTCAAGTCTTCCCAGCTACCTAATTCTCCTTTAACCAGTACATAGTTTTAGCCTCAGAGGCATTTGTCTACCCAGTGAACATCACGAATTTGCATTTGCTCACAGGCAATGTTACTGCGCCAACAGAGTGGGAAGAAAAAAGTAGAAATTTGTACCTCAACACAAATTTATGTAAAATATCTTTCTGATATGCTAGAAAATGTCTAACAGAAGACAGCATGTCAGAGTGCTCAGAAGACATGATACTGAAAAATACAGCTAAAAAAGACATCGTGAAAGATGAAGTAGGGGAACAAGCTCTCTCAGAGAGGTGACGGGACAAAAAAAAAACAGGCGGCTCTTCTTGCAGATGACTAGATCAAATGTCATCAACTAAATTAGATTTGTATCACAACACTTGGTAACACTTCTCACAATAAAGATGGGGGGAAAAGCAAACCAAAGGAGTAGGCTTCCACAGTTAAAAAAACCACAACTTTCCAAGACTTTGATACACAGGTATCACAATGGGCAGAAACATTTCTAATCAAAAACTGAAGTGTATCACCCATTTCTCTAAAAATGCCCAATTATACTTCTATTATATTTATGCTATCAACTATATGCAAGACCCCAAAGCTAAAACAGACTGTACTGTTTGAGTAAACAACATAAGGTGTAGCTCTGTTATATTATACAATCATTTCAGGAAGAACTGTCACTTGCCCAAATGAAGCAAAGTAGTTCATGTAGATGGAAGTAAATCTTCCAGACTTTGGTAAATGAGCAACACGAGAACTGCCATTTACTGATCTAGAACACATCAGAGCTAAAAGAATGGAATCTTCCATTCTTTTAAACCAAATCTCATCTTACTGCTTTTATGAAAGAATCTGAGTCCATGGCACTTTATTGTAAAATATTTAATTAAAAATTTTTGATCTAGTTACAGAAAAACAATTCTCTTAGAAAACGATTTCAAATCTAAAGTGTAAATTGATAACTAGGCTAGTTGATGTCTATCTTCACTGTTGACCTAATGTCTTCTAGCTCCACTTTCTAATTAAATAGTGTGTTCAGTAGATTATTCAAGGTTCTCAACAGCTGTTACAAAATACCAACCCCAGTAATTAAGTCTGACAGAGCTGTACTTTAGCTTTACAGAAAAAAAACAGTGGCAACATATTCATTTGGTAACAATGTTCCCTCTTTTAATGTAACACTAACAAAATTAATTAAAGAAATTTATGAGACAAAAAGAAGGGACCGAAATTTTCAAAATCGTACTCTTTCGCACTGCAATACAGCCCCCTCTCCCCCCTTCAACCTGAAGTGCTATCAATGTCTGCATTTACAAGGCCAACACTTAACTATAGCACCTGCAATAGCTTGCCCTTTAATACTATCAGGCAACCAAAGGAACATTTTAATGAAGAATTCACAATTCCAAGCATGGAACTCATTCAAGAGTGACTACAAATACACCAACAAACCTCATTAAAGTTTACTGGAATTCACATGCTTGTTTTATTTCAGCATTTAAAAACAGCAGTGGAAGTAACAGTGCTTAAGATGCCTCTTAATTAAAAGCAGTTGAATTGCCTCTACAGGTAATATAGAAGGAAATAATAGGAAGAAATCCTTCTGTATGCAAAACTTGACTGGAAAAGAAAGCACTCTAAGTTTACTGCTTGTTTTATGGCGGATATTTATTCAGAAACTGAAAAACAATTCCTTGGGTTTTCCAATATTTCCCTAAGCCTGGCTCTTTTCAAGACTCTCAGCTGCACACAATTTAAGGATGATGCCTAACCCACTGCATAAAGGCAAATCAATAACAAAGATGAGAGCAACCATCTCAAAACACTCATTCCACTGTGAGCCATATGTTACCATTCCAATATTGACAGAAATATTAGCTACAAAGCCAAAACATATCTTTGTAAAGTCATTTAGGAGTTGCTCTTACAACTGGCAATTAAGATAACACTAAGCAGTAACAATTTTGGTCCATCTTACTTCCCACAGTTATCAAACACTGAAGTTTTCTCAACAGTGAAACCAGCAGCCATTGGAAAAGGCAACATATAATTATCATAATCCCTTAGGATAAAGAATTCCTCACTTAAATCCACGTGATATCATCTACATACAAAACTAAGTAAACAGATATGGTATCTTGATAGTATGATGATAGGAATACTAAACATGCGTAGGTATCACTCACTGCAATGCAAATATGGAAAAAAAAGAATGAAGTTGGTTGGGCTAATGAGATCAGTACGACGAAGGACATCAGAAAGAGCAATGCAAAGGTCATTCATTATTCATCTAAGGGCTGGCTCTCAAGCAATCTAGTTACAGTGACTTAAGAAGGTGTAGACACAATGATCAACTACTTAAAACGTTCTCTATTCATGGACAATCAAAAGTAAAAAACAACTTACTGAAATCTGCAGCAGTGAGACCTGCAAAAATCGGAGATGTGTCCTACTGGCAAAGTGAAGCTACTGCTCCATCGCAGACCCAAATGTCCAAATGCTTAGGACCTACTCCCCTTCTATTATGCAGCAGAACACTTCTTCACTGCTTTGTAGTGGGGTATTTCGGCATGTCTGAGGTTTGGGTCAACCCCCCCAAAAAACCCTGGGTATTTTTCCACATTAAATAAAATAAACGATGATGAAGATTATGCGACTTGGCCCTTTTTGAAAGAGTATCTTAATACACTGGGAAACGACAGAGCATTTACCTCTAGGCCTGCAGAAACCCACTGCCATGTCAATGCAAAGCCAGTATTTTAAGCTTGACTCTCTGAAAATTCATGTGCAGCTACTGCATAATTCATTACCTTTAATGCCCTACACTATACTGTTCATGGTTTCAAGGACTACTTTTAGAAGTTGAACTCCACGTTGTAAAGGCAAAAATAAAATCAGATCTGGTACAACTTTGGCGGAGAACTGAATGCTTGACATTGCATTTGAGGTTCGGGTCAGCTATAACCTTGCTCGTTCTCCAGAGCTTTAACACACTTTAAGACAAGTCCTGGGATCACTGGAGTATCCTGTTGTCAGGCAGATTTAACAAAACGGAAAGAGGCCACATCATACAGGTCTCTGAATGCAACCCCGAAGAAGTTCTACAGCTCGGGTAAACAGCCCGAGTCCCGGCAGCGGCTGGGCCCAGGGGCTGCAAGGTCTGACGGCGCGGGGAAGTGGCCAGAAAAGGCGCGGCACCTGCA
>VZTD01004415.1:31619-50874 GCA_013397725.1 Rhagologus leucostigma
GAACGTGCCGCTTCCGCTACGCGGCACGCGTGGGGGAGGGGGCGCCACCGCCCCCCCGCGTCGCACACGTGGGGCCGTGGCCCTGCCGGCAGCGCCTCCTCCCGCCCCGCCGCCAAAGCAGAGTTTAAAGCGGCACGGGGGCCAGGCAGCGGACTAGTGAGGGACGCGCGCGAGGGTGAGGTGCCCGAGGAGGCCGGGCCGCGGCCCTCCGTGCGGTGAGCGGCGACGCTCGGCCTGCCTGCTCAGACAGCGTGGCGGCGGCGCTCGGAGCGAGGGGAGGGCCAGGGGAGGCGGGAGGACAACACCCTCGCGCACTTCCTGGTTCTCGCCACAGCCTCCAAAACCCCGCTAAACTCCTCCGCGCGCCCCGCCGCAACTCCCGGCGCGGCGGCCGCGGTGGTGCCACCCGCGCCGGGAGGCAAGTGCCGCGGGCCGGCCGCTACCAAGGTGATCACTTCCTGATTGCCCTCCATTGCCTCTCGCCCGCCGCCGGAGCGCGCCGTGCGCCGCGTCTTCCCCGCCCCGGCCCGTCCCCGCTCCCGCCCCGCAGCAGCGCAACTCACCGGCCCGAATGAGGAGGTCGAGCTGGTTCGTGGGCCCCTCATGCACGGACGCCGCCATGTTTACGTTGCCGGAGCGGCTTCACATTGACGGGCTGGCNGCCTCCCCGCACGGCCCCAGAGGCGCCCGAGGGCAAGGACGCAGCGCAGCCCGGCTGTCCCCGCACTGCCGCGAACGCCTTCCCCTTCATCTCTCCGCAGCCCTCGGCCAGCCGCATCTCCGTGCCCTGGTGACACTTTCTCACCGGGGCAGACCGCGTACCAGGATAAGCCGGACAGTCCTCACCGAGGCGACCACTGACGCATTAACATGATTTCTCCTTGACAGATCCCTGGAGCACCTATGTTAGTAATAACTTGCCAGAAAAGCTCGGTGCTCCGTACCTGCAATCCACCTCATCTCCGTTAGAGTAACAGGGCTGATTCCAGTTAGCCAGAGGCACCATCCATCCTTCATCAAATCTACTCTCTGAAAAGACTTGTGGAGTGAAAAAAAAGTTTCATTGCTCTCTTAATTAAAAAAACCCCAAACCACTACCACTACTTTTTAGGGTTGCATCCTCTCCCCCCTGAAGAACACCTGCTTCAGTAACACCACAGCATTACCTGCCAGGCCCCTGGACAGAGGCACCAGTCAGAGAATACACTCCACACTTCCCACCAAGTCCCTGTGCTGATTACTCCCAGGGCAAAATTTCAGAGCTGCATGCCAAGAGCAGCTGCACCAAGAAAAGCCAAGTATGTCTTACACAGCTATGCAGGGAAATTACACACAGGAATTCCTTCATTAACACCATATACACCTGAGGAGGCCTACATTGTTAAGCCAAGGATCTAGCAAACACCTGCTGCCTACAGAGACTTCCTTGAACACAACAGCTTCACAGCTCCATTAAAAGAAGGTGAAGGGCTCTAGCTACAATCTGACAATACACAATCTCTTCCCCTCTCAAGTTTCAGTAATCCTAGGACCTAGATTAGAAGGAACAATTTAGAAGCAATTTTCCCCACCACCGAAATCACAAAATAGTATCCAGCAAAAATCACCTCCAGCTGGTAAATTTAGTGCTTCAAACTCTTGACAAATTCTACTCCTTCAACTCTCGAAAAATTCTACTCCTTCACCAGAACTCTCAAGACGTTTCAGGATACATTTCCATGACTGTATTTATACATGTTTATAACACATGAATATTAATACACAACACACAAATAAATACACAAATGAAAAATCAGGCATTTCGTAGACTGCAGTCATCTATTCCTGGGTATAAGGAATTAAATTTGTTCATCATCTCTTCAGATAAATAGCAACACCTGCAAGCCACATCATTCATTCTCACATTCAGGCCATGATATCTAAGGGTAGGTCTGTGCTAAAATTTTGCCAGCCAAGATCCTTCCAGCCAGAAGCATGGATAAAAAAGGCAACTAGCCAGCTCTGAGGGCAAAAAGCTCTCATGCAGATCCAGCTTTGCCAACAGCAGAGTGCTCCCGTCAGCTTTCATTATTCAGAGAGGTGGAACAGCAGTACTAACAAGAATTCCTTCCATCATTCTACTTTTACTAGGGCACTCTTGTATTCTCCAGCAGAAATTTTCCTAATGGAGACAAGCCCAAGGACAAGAGAAGGCATTTTAGCTAGGCACATACTTAAATGTGCAATAAAATTTAATAGTCCTTCATTAGAACATCCTCAGATTGAAGTGGAAGCCTTACATGGTGTAGTTTAGCAACACCATAGCTTCAGCTTACATACAGAGTACTGCAATAACCATGTAGTCCTGTCACTTTGTCCTGTGTACCTCCTGTTGTTAAAAATTATAATTTACCCACACTTCAAGCAATAAAATACAGTTTAAAAGTTTGTCTGTTTACATCCAGATCAAAAACTGTACTGAGATACTAAATGCCTTTGAAGATCCACACCCATGTCAATAGGAGTTCACAGTACCATACTTTGGAAAAGGTGCACTCATTTTTTCCCTTTTCTGATTGCTGTGTAATTCAGTGAGGATTGTTAACTGATTGCAGCTTTCAGTCACAAACTGAAGTGTTTGACTCATACCCAATAAAGTTTTGCCTGAGATGTGTGGACTCCTTGAATAAGTGCATGCAAGTAATTGGCATTGTGTAACTTTTGACAAACTCCATAGGTCCAAAATGAAAAAGAGAGAGTATTAAACATGAAGTTCTTGGTTTAATACCAGTTTCCTAAGTAGCATTTATTTACTTCTGCAAGCACAGACTTAGCACAATGTTTGCCAGTTCACATGAAATGGACTTGAACAGCTGCACACAGTGTTCTGATTCTTACCTCTCCCTGGTCATACACAGAGAGAAAATCACTGGATGCCCAAGGGATTCCAAGTAGTTGAAAAGAATCTGAGCCTGTGCACTTTCAAGATTAATATGCAAAAAGCCACAACAAATCCATGAAGTGACCTGTGCATACCTTATCTATATAAGTATAGTATTAAAGCATAACACTGTCTTTAAGGAGGGATGCAACTTTGTCCGAAAGTCCTGCAGTTTCATCTGTTTAAATTATATGATTTCTAGTACTTTATGAATGCTAATTGATTTGTCATGCTAATAAAATCTTATTATTTCAGGGAAAAAAAAGACAGTCAACAGGAAAAAAGTAAATGTGCATTTAACTTTGTAATCTCTTTCAAAGCCTCCTTTTTAGGCTAATAAAGACGGCTACAAAATCTACTCAGTGGGTGGCCCAATGAAGCAAGAAATACTTACTGTAATGGAACAGGGCCACAGGAAATTGCAGATGTACTTTCATTTCTCTGGCATGAAAAAAGTAAAAAAAAAAAAAAAGTAGAGGAACACATCCCTGACCAGTATCAGTCTTTGTCAGACAGAAACACGTTTATTTAACCGAGTTTATTCTTGAGGGGTTTTTTGTTTGATTGATTGTTTTTACTGTTACTAGACAGAGACTAAGCTTTGTTGTAATTTTTTTAACCCACAAGTTCAGCTGTCAGGATAGCCAGGTAGACCTACATGGTACACTTACCAACTGCCAGGAAAAATCCCAGTCAAAATGTTTAATAAGCTGGAAAGCTACTGTTCAAAATTATGCTTCTGCTTACTACATTCCTGGTTGTCATAAGTTTTAAGTAACTTCAAGACAAGTGAATAAACACAGGAGTAAAATATCTATCAGCTCATGCTTTCTGGTTACGGGATATGGACAACTTTGTTCACATTAAAGGAAATGTATCACTTCTTCTCTGCAATATACATCAGTTACACCTCATCCTGATTCTTTTGAAAAAGTAAAAGACAACTCAAAAAAAAGCAGCTAGATGTGACTAATTGCATCCAAGACAGCAGAAGTAAATTCGAAGTATGAAAAACTGATGGGTTGCACCAGATTTGCAGACTTGGATTGGAATAGAATCATCAATTATCTTAAGCATTTCCTTGAACAGTCCTCAAAACTAATAGAGCATTCAGTGCTTGTAGAGGAATTGTCATTCTCCACTCTTATAATCTCCTATGCAAAGCTGCCCTTCCTAGAACTCTTACAAACATGATGAAAACATTCTTTGATAAGACTGTAGTTTCTCTTGGAAAACTACTTCACAAGCATTGTAGATTGAAATGCTACAAGTACAGCCTTCCAATGGCACCTTCTCCCTCCACTGACAGCAAGTAATTAACCAGAAAGAAAAGACTGCGTGCGTTTAATTACTTTTAGCCATAGAGAATTCCAGTTGTATTCTAGTAAGACAAAGCTACCCTGGGAAAAGGCAACTGTCATAAAGCAGTTGCTTATTCTTACAGAGGTGATTCGTTTGACTTAATTTAAGTAACTGGAGGGTAGATGGCAATCTATCTGAGTATTTGCAGTCTACACGAGAAATTGCAAATGGTAACAGAGTAACAATCCTAAAATGCCAACCATTTCAAAAAGCTGCAAGTAATTTCAGAAGTCCAGGTATGCCCTGTCCCAAGTGCCCAAATCATCTACTAATCTTAAAGTTACAGAAAGGTCAGTTTTGCCCAGGATCCTAAAGAAATTCTCATCTAATAATTATAGAAGTAGCTGCTGTCTTCAACAGCAGGCCATCAAACTGTTGATAGCTATTACTGCATTGCAAAGGTAACAATACAAAGAAGCATTTTTAACAGTTAAATGTCAGAAAATATACAAGAAGATGCAGTCATCTGTTTTATCAGCACATCAATATAATCATTACCATTGACTGTGGATTCCACAGTAGAAAATACCCAAATAACCACAAAGTGTCCCTGGAAGAAATGGAAATATTGAGGAAAGGAGTCCATAACTATGCCAAGCTTATCTTCTTGACTATACCATATGAAGGTCCAAATACCAAATACCACAATACCAAAGCCATGTGTCTGTCACAATCTGCACCTTTGAGTGGACTCAGGATCCTGATGTCACTATTCATACAGCAATTAATGATTCCAAACAAAAAACAAACATATTCTCAGGATTTGATGCTACCTTTGACAAACTGAAAAGGAGTTAATCAAAATAGCAAGTGCTACATTCCAGCATTATTACTTGTGCATGCAGAGTAAGAAAACTCAGCTGTCTTGAAAAAAAAACGAAACAAACCTCCAACGCACAAACAATCAATATTTACACTTCCCTGCTTTATAAGGAAATTCTTTCTTTCCAGGGCAGTCTATTAGACAATGATAAGTCAGGTATTTGCATAGCACTCTATATGATTTTACAAAATTAACAGTATTTGAGACTGGTAATAGGCTGGCATATCAACTATGCCACACTTGAGCAATTTCTCTGCCCCAGATGTATAATTTTGAAGTCCTTAAGACTTTTCTGATAACAGCAAACATCTATTCTATAAGCCCACTGAATGTTTTTAAGGACTACATGTCCTGCTGAAACACATACGGCTTTACTCTCATCCTTCAGTTTGCTGTCAACTACAGTGTCCCTTTTAATATGCAGATCACCTAAAAATTATTACTTTCAATAGTTTGTCACTATATTTTTGATCAATAAATAACACTAACTCTTGTGCACTCATACCACAATGAGTTTGGACGCCCCATCGCATTCTCATTCCAAGATAAAAACCCCCAAGTTTTTCAGCTTACATTAGTAAAATGCTGTGGCTGAGTCTTAACAGTAACATCCTACAAATTCTCACTCCCAGTTGCAATTGGAGTTGGGAGTTTAGAGGAGAATCCCTCTGTGCATCTGAAGTCCAACCCATAACGCCCTACACTAGCAAACCATTGAATTAGCCTCCATCAGCCTCAGAAAATAAAAATTATGCCTGAATGTGTAGTTAAATTAGGCTTTATTACAAAATAGTCTTGCAGCATGCTTTCGGTATGAATGGAGCACTGAATGCTGCAAGACAGAAACCCGAAATCTAGAAAGAACTGGACACCACAACTAGGCAGCTACCATTACGTTAAAATACTATCGTGCATGGAGCAGTTGTAGAGCTCTTTTCCTTAATTTCTCAGAAAAGATAACACCAACCAAGATGACATAAAATCTAAACTGCAGTTGCATTTTGTTCATGAATTAAGAATGTTACCGAAAACAGATTAATATACCCTTGGCATAACTGCTCCAAGCACTACACAATAGCACATGCAATAGGAGGGGAATCATTTTGCCTCACTGTCATTGATATTTAACTACCAAAAGTGCAATGGATTTCTTGGCAAAATGAGGATTCACATGGATCTGCAGCAGCGGTAGCAGCATGGTGTGAAAAATAAAATTAGTTGACATTCGAAGGACAAACTCTTAACCCATTAATGTGTAAGAGGCATCTAATTTTTGCAATAGAGCAAGCAAAATTTTCTCTTGTTTTTATCCAGCTAATAGGCTTCTTAGCTCTTTGAGGAAGACAGCACCAACTTAAAATGAGAGTTTAATCAAGCTGTTAGAATGTCCAAACTATTTTTTTTTTTGTAGTCAGCACTGTCCTCTAAAGCAAATGGTCTCTCTGCATATGTAAAGTTATCACATTCAGTCAATGGGGTATGTCAGCACTAACAAAATGTACCCCAGATGCTTGCATTAACTCATTTTTCCTAAGAGGCAGTTTAATCAAATAATGTCTGGCCAGAACGAATTATAACACTGTTTTGTCTATCCCTTACACACACATACCATAATGGCAAAGGTAAGATTCTAACTAGATCTAATACAGAGTTCTTAGCACATGATATTTAACCGATGAAAATTTATCATAGAAACTATAGAGTTCACAGGCTCAAACTTCCGTAAGAGACATTAGAAGGAAGCAGTTTTAATCATAAGGGAAGACATATAAAGACAGAAAGAACAGGCAGTAACTAAAGACTAGACATAGAGATGCAAAGCTGATTCCCATGGTGATAACTGTGTAAGTAGTAATCTGAAATTTCCTCTGAAGAAGATGATTTCCCTTAAAGTATGTATTTTATTTATCCATTTGTTTTAACTGGGGGAGAGTTAAGCCTAAACTCCCTGTTGATTCAACATCCCCCCTCCTTAAGAATGGCTATCAATTTACATGATAGTTTCAACTGAACTTCCTGGTCTTTGTAGCCCAATATTTTTCCATCCTGGAAAGGGTCATTTTCAGATCCACATTTTTTTCATGCAGATCTTCCACCACCCTGTGGCAATAACAGTTTTAGAATCAAAACAGATTTTCAACTTTTATCAAAGGGAGGATTTCTAATACGACATGAAATTAAAAAATCTGGTGACAGTTCACAAATTGAATGGTATTTTAGCTTCTTGAAAACAGTAGTTTTGTTTCCTCTTTAATCTTAAAGCTGTGATGAAAAAATAAATCCCAAACTTGTACTTGGTGCTTTGATGATTAATAAAAAAGTAAGAGGAAAAATACTATTCATACAAGATGTTAGATTCACTGAAACAATTAAATCAGGGTCTACAGCGGCAATACTTAAATACTCATGTCTTAGTTAACTAAAAGAGTAGGCATCCTCCATGTCTAAGATCCGCAGACCATGACCGTGTTACCTTCCGTACTGCTCCTATGGTAAATTCCAAAATTAGATTACCCCATTGCTGTACCTACACATCCGCATTACGGGTTCTGTGGGGTGACAAAATAAACAGAACTGTAGCCATTGTTAACTTCAGACTGACTGCTTCTTTAAAGAAAGCAGCTTCTGCTATTATGTAAACTACAAAGGTTTTGCTGAATAAATCCTAAAACTGAAGGGCTAATTACTTTTAGGACAAAAAGCTGTGCAGGAAATGAAATCCCATAAAATTTGAGTATTATTATAAGCTTGTTAGGAAGGATGTGTTTTTTATGATACAAACACTTTCACCGTTGCAGTAAACAAAATTTTAAGGCTGTAACTCAGTCCTCAATAATCTAAAGGTACCACGCCCAAGAGCATCAAACAAAAAGGGAAAGAAATTTAAATACTATGTCAATCTAAAGATTGTATTTCCCCTTCCAATCATTACAAAAGGCACTCACTACTTCCACAAAGAATGTCATAAGGTCACCTGAAACGACCCAAATTTCTATATTTTGTTTTTTTCTAGAAAACTCCTTTTTCTATAAAACTCCTTTTTCTATTCCAAGCAAATAGGCTTTTTTTTTGGGATAAAAACATAACATGAACCACTAAGTCTTTCTTGTTTGCTGAAAGACATTTGGGTTTTACTTTTGTAGTTAATGGATTAATTTTACAGTTAAAGGATTAATTATAAACAATGATTCTTGATTAACGAATCAAGATAGATTAGTGGGAAGGAGACTGTTAGGCAAAAAAACCCCACATGCTCCACTAGAATTAACTTAATATTCATGAGTATTTGTAACGATTACATAGCTAATTTTATTTGAATTGTGGTTTCATAAATGTGAGAAGTTATTTAATTAAAAACAACATTGTGGGTCCTGATTCTGCCTTTGGCTCAGCGCTGACTGTCCTTATAGTCCACACAGTTGCAAATCCATTCACTGAATAGCAAACTACAAGTAGAAGCATTCAGTGCACAGCACAGATCATCTCTTAAGTACCCTAAGTAAATTTTCCCACAGCAGCTTCCCTACAACATTTTTCACACAGGGTACTGATCCCTATCTCTGGAGGCTAGAATAATGGTACATTTTACTAAATTATAAAGCTTTAGATTGACTGCAAATTAGCCCGAGGCTCTTCGAATGTGTGTTGTAATGCTATAAACCACGTAAATCAGTAGTCATTTGAATTACCAATGAACTGTCACAAGAACGGGAAAAAAATCAGGTCCATGGCCAGCAGGAAAGATACTGACAAAGCGCGGGTGTATTATGAGAAAAGGGATCCTTTTCAAGTACTGCCCAGGATTCTTTAAAATGGGTTTTAGTATTTACCATGCTGCCTGTAGAGTCTAGAACCACAAAAAGTATTAAATCTACTCATTCTTGGTGCAGTAACGATACATTTATCAAATAACATGAAAATTTTTGTAGCAATTAATTCTGTCATTTATGAAGTAGAATCTATTAAGACTATTTTAGCAGTAATAGATTTTTCTTGTAAGATGCACAGAAATCAAACTGTTGCACCTCTCTAAATTGGAATCATTAGCATAATAAAGATATGCACTTCAAAAAATTAACACCTTAAAATGCTCTTTAAACATTATACCTTGTTTACTGCCTTAGCCTGCTTCCTCATTAACAATTACCATGGCACCTGTTACCACCTCTCCTACATTAAATTGCTACCTACCCACAGCCCAGTATCTCTACTACAAAATTAAAATTAAAAACCAGTGCACTCAGATTCACTGTCCTGCAATTCATTGCTAATAATGGTGCATTACCAAAATGAATGTTTCTTGGGGCTTTCATACTTTCTCTCCACCCATCTTACCTCTCTGTAAGAAAAAAAATTCAGGAGGACTCCTGGCTGTGCCAAAACATGTCAGTCACAACACATGCCCCATAAGACTGCCTCCCTCAGAACAGCCTAAACCAAGCACTCCTTCACCAACACTAGACACAAGTTCTATGCAAGGACCTCTACTCATCGTCATGTATAATTACACCATGAAAACCACACTGGATTAATGGTGCATACACTACACAGTACTTAAAAGACGGACTGTAGGAACTGGTGTGCATTCCTGGTTTTTAAAATCTTCAGGAATTTTAATTTCTTCTCCACTGTTTATTGGCTTTGCACTGCCCATTAATTCTTAGATCAAAACTATTAACACAAATAAATATTTGAACTGATTTTAATATGTCATTATCTTATCATACTAAATTTTTAAGGACATATTAATGTCAAACTGTGAAATTAAAATAAAAGCAACACAGAAAACATCAACACACTACATGCAGTCAAGACACATCTCTTACCATCTCCAGCCACAGACACCAAATTATCATATCAACTGCCCTATAAATTTTAAGACTATGCTTTCAAATATCATGGCTTGGAAGCATCCACATCCCTTTCTTTGAACGGTAGCTTACATAAAACTATTCCTATAGAAGAGTTACAAGTTTTTAATTGTAATTTCCCCCAGTTTATTACAGCCATAAAATTATGCTTAAAAACATAAAGAGTTCATTTGCAGCAGCTGTTTATCCTAAAAGAACTGTTCTGTTAGCCATTAATCTACAAAAATCCTATAAGAAACAGCATATTTAATGTTTAAAAAACAACTTCTGAATACAAAAACCTTCAAAGTATAAGGTCCTAAAGGTTTTCAAATATAAACTTAAGTTGTAAAACTCAGTTTGGGAAGAATACCCTCACATCTTACTTACCTTAATCTTGTAAGTTTTATTACCATAGTCAAAAATTAAATTTAAGAAATACATTATTTCATAACTTCTCTTTACATTAATTTGTTGAACTTCTAAATAGCATATTTATTTCAAAACACATTTCAGTAAACTTGAATTGTAAGTATTGTCCCAAAACCTGAATCATTAGTTCATGCTCACCTTGTGAAGTCGATGCCTGTGATTTTTGCTGCAGTGCTACAGGATAACATCCAAATTGAGAAGGATGTATGAGCAATTGCATCCACTGTTTACTGAGAAATCTGCACTGAAGTGCCTAATCTGATGGGAATACACATAGACTTACTGGGGTGCCAAGTTAAGAAGCTGAGACAGAGCTTCTCACCTTTGTTTTGCTTTTCTGACATCATGAATTTAAACTCCAGCTCTAAATTAGGCAGCCCCAGGATAGGAACATATGCTACCTATGTCAAGTGGGTCTCACTAGTTAAGAATGGAGTGCCCAGGAGGACCTGTCCTTTGGTTGCAGTTTCGCCGTATTCCCTACCCCAACACTCTGCTAATTCAGCAGAAATTTAACTCAGCAAAAATACAGAACAGTTGAGGGTCTCCTTGCTATGATTCTTCTTGCAAAGTTAGCATAGAGAAGTATGAGAAGCTGTGAGAGACAAGAAATCCTGTTCAGTTCTGTTCACTCTTGCTCAGCAGAAAGCACTCTGGGAAAGGTTCAGCTAACAGCGAGGTAAAAAACAGGTCACGTGACCAGAGATCAGGTTGTACGGTTGGCGTGTGGTCGGCCTCGTGCGTGAGGCAGTGATAGTTTGGGGAGATGCGTGGACACAACGTGATCAGAGAGCTGATCAGGTAGAAGGCCGCGTGAACAATGACACCACAGTAGCAGGCAGCCAATGCGTGCTTCTTTTGGTTAAGTTTAAAACATAAAAAGGCTTGGTTTGTTACAATAAACAATCTTCTTCGGAGCAAACAAGGAGATCTGTGTGTCTTTGTTCTCCATTGCTACAAGAAGTAACACAAGAGAGCAAGAGGGAAGAACAGCAGGACTCACAGCCCAATAGTCAGATGTAACTAGGCTGCCATATAGCAGCACAGCTTTTGTTTCCGCAGACACTTTAAACGTACTATGTTGCCCCTCAGAAAACGCAAACCTCCTGATTGTGTTCTTTGGAGAGAGGGTGTACAGAAAGATTTGTGCTTATCACTAAACAGTTCAGCTTTCACAGGAAAGTTCCACTCCTTCCTTCATTCCGAACTTGTTATTTTATAGACAGATGAGTTAATTTCAACCTTTTAGGCTTTTTGCCCATAACAGGACAGCCCAACTCCATTCCCCCTAGCCACCCACTCCTGCCACCAAACCAGCCATAATACGACTCTTGCACCAAAAAGGCAGGATAGGAAGGGACAGACAGGAAGGGGCAAGAGTTGGAAGATGGGGTAAAAAGAGCCATGCAGTCCCCATTTCCAGCTGCCCTGCAGTTGTGTGGCTCACACATAGTGTAAAACTGAATTCTAACCAGCTTCCTGGCTCAGCTGATTTTTAAAAACTCCAAGTTTAGTTGTCTAGCAAACTCCCTGCGTAAGTACACAGCAAAGGCATAAATGAAGATCTGCCTGCTAATGAGGGAGGAAACACAGTGTTACAATGCAGCACCATAAATCGTAATGTGACATTTGTACCTGCCAAAATAATCCTGTCACCACTGAAGCCTAAGCAAAACTAAGCTTACAGGAAAGAGATGTGAACCCAGGTCAAGACCTCCATCTTGTTGGTAAACACAATGTCACATTCCTTGGGGATTTCTAAAAGTACAAAAACCTCATGGAAGAAAAAAATTAAGTAAGTCTACCTGTTTCCACAGTTTCAGTCTCAATTTCTTGTTCCTCTGCTACATCTTGCATCAAGTAAGTCTCATCATCATAAACCAGGACCTGAGCAGCGTAACCCTGTTCTAGTCTGGCACTAGGAACTGGCTCCACAATCACTGCTGGGAATTCAGAGACTGGCTCATTTTCCTATAGAAAGGAAAAAAAAGGCAAAGCAAAGAAAAAAAATGCTCTAAATACTGCACTATTGAACTCTACGCCAGTATTTTCCCGTTCTTACACTCTTTATAGAATAATGATAATAATTTTAAATATTTTTAAAGGAAATTTTCTTCCAAAGGAAGAGATTAAAGGAATAAAAGATAGCTATCAGCCATCAGAGGGTGCTTTCTAAATCTCAAAGATATTTTCCTGGGTTTAAGGACTTAAAATTTAAAGCAGCAGACAGCTTTAAGATATTAAAAGAGCACACTTTCTAACAAAGACACTCAGCTACGGGAAATGTTTCTCCTCCCTCTGCTTGATGAAATGTAACAAAGGCTTTGACTATGCACTGCAAGATACCTACATCTGACCCGTGTCTCACAAACACACGTTTTGGGTTAAGTGCGTAAGTTATTACAGAAGAACTGACTACTTCAAAGCCTATATGCTCATCTCTACTTATTTAAGGATCAAAATGTCTGTAAAAGCATATATAATCAGTTAGAGTGTTGCAGAAGTAGAACCCTGCCAGATTTTCTTTATTAAAAGCTACAAGAGAGTAGAATATATTTATTACTTGTTGATAAGAATGCAAAATACAATAAAATATGCTGTACTGCCTAACTTTAAAAGAGGTCCATGTATTGTTCTGCTCAACTTGTTCTATACCTCATGACATGTCTGAGATCTTTAAAGAAAGCTTAGTATAGAATATAATTTTGTAAACCCAGTCTACAGTTGTACTGCAGACTTCAAAAGTTCCTGCTTCCACTTCTGTGATAACAAAATCTTCTATTAAAAGATATTTGAAAAACGGCTGCACTCTTCCTCCTTATGCAACAATCTCAGATCCATTTCATCTGTTTTCACAGCAAGTTTACAGTGAATTTTTCCTCCAAATTGAGATAAAAGGTTTCAAAGTTTGATAGTAAGTAAGTGCTATTAGTTTTCTAACCTCTTGATTTTTTATTCCATTGCTGTCAAACTCCAGGGCAGGGCCTCCAGTGTCAATCACTACTGATGCCATGGTGCATCCCTTGAAGATTCTTTGAGAACTGTTATCTCTCTCGAAGATAGTAATGCTGATAACCTCAGGATATCAAAGGCTTGAATTCACAATCCACTGCTCTTAAACAGCTAGGCAAAGGTTCCTGAAACACAAAATAATTTTAAGTTATTTGCATACTTTATACTCAAAAGTCTTCCAATATTTATGAAATCTCTTGCATGCTGCATCTCTACATCAAAATAGGGCACCAGCAAACACTTGAGATCAGTGCTTTATAATGAAAGTCAGGATTTGGCCCAACATTTTTAATAAAACACATCCATTAGAAGGCTACAACAATCACTGAGGTCTGCAAGAAAACAGGATCATCTAACACATATTGAAGACAAAAATTATAATCAATACTCCAATGGGCAAACTCAATGAGTCTGCTTTTCAATAGCAGGAAGCCAGCTTAAACTAAACTAATCTTGCACATTAAGGGAAAAGCTTGTTTGGATTCATGCAGAGTAAAAGGGCTTCCTACGGGCAAGGTTACACCAACAAAAATTACAAATGCTGATCTCCCCAGCCAGATGCAAACTAAGCAAGGAATAAGCACAAGATACATTTCAAAACAAAGAAACAATATACACAATTTAGAAAAAAACCAAGGCTTTTTTTGCTCACACATGCAATCCACTTTACACGACAAAGCACGACTCATACCTATATTTCATTTGTAACAGCACAAAAAAAACCCCACAGTTACTACTTTATTTTCCATTGTTTCATTTGTAAAGCTAGAACCATTTTTTGATGAAAAAGAAAGCCAAGACCTCCTCTGCTCCCCAAACAAGACTCGGGCTGTAAAGCCTTTAACAGGCATCCCTTAGAGCCATATACACCTGTTACCCTCCAGATTTTTAGAACAAAAAGCCTACTCCTTACCTATCAATTATTTCAAAAACCCTTTAAATTCAGGAATATGTAAAGCAGAAAAACAACTGTTTATGAGTACACTAAAATAATCAACCAGAAGAAAAAATTTTAAAATCTGTTTTACTGCAGAAACCTTTTCTTCTTCTACAATTTTCCATTTAGATACACAATAGAAATATTGCCGATGAGTCATAACCCAAAATAGAAGTCCAAAGAAATTAAATGGCATTTTCATTTGGAAGCACAAACATTCCAACCTGTGTCAAACATCAGCACTATTCCTGCAACTCTGACTTGTAGCTACGTAATAACATACAGTGCTTCATATGGCACCTCTGCTTAAGCATGTCACAAAGCTAATTTCATTCTCATGCCAAATATTAATGCAAACAAACAATCAATAATAATAAATAAATATTAATGCAAATAAACAATCATATACTAGACCACATCTACTCTATGTTTATATTTTACGTACTATAATCCCGCACAGGTGGCCAAGTAATTGCCAAATTGTAGCAACTGAAAACCACTTAATACTGTTTACAAGATCAGGTTCTCTCAAAAACATGTTATTTCCCTGTCCCGGGTTACAAAAGGTTTAGATTACTGTTATGCTGACCTATCTCTACATGAATCACCAATTTCCTATAAAAATGAAGTTAAGGCGATGTGGCAACATAAATGATAATCCTAATCTTCCAGTTGGGGCAGAAATCCTAGTAACGACCTCACAGGGGAAAGGAAGTACACAGAAGAATGCATGAGATGCTAAACCACAGCATTCATTAAAAGAATGGTATCTTCAGACTGAATATGTGGTATAGTCCAGCAAGGAACCCAAAGTCTTTATATTAAAAGGATTTGAACTTCATACTGTCATTCAGTCAGCAACACTTTCAAAACTCTGCCAGGGTAGAGAAAACAACAAGCCCACTCATCAGCAAATGAGAAGGTAAAAGAGTTTCAGTTCAGTCTGGTTTAGAAGTTCTAAGTTAAAGCAAACGCTCAAACACACCCGCACACCTACATGTATGTGAGAATGCCACAGACACAGCCCTTTCTGAATGAACCAGCATTTGCCTTCTCCCCTTTCCCTAAGCAGTATGTCTCTATGGAAGACTTTTTGCTTCTCCCTCAAATTTCAGTAGAACACTAAATCTATTCCCCATCTTCTCTCTAGCAAGTCCCAACTCATTTGACTCCTGTAAAAGGAAAAACGTGCCTGGTCACTTCCAGCAATCAGCTCAGAAATTCACATTTCCCAAGACTAAGTGAGCCAAAAAGGCCAAAAGACAATTAGACTCAGACTCTTTAAGTAAGAGATGATTCAGGTTTGTAAGAGATCAGGCTGTCCCCAGTGATACAAATAGCCAGCATGGAAGCTGGTTCAAAGTACAAATAGTTTTGAATTACAGAACAACCTGCAGAAAGATTAAAAATAAAACCAAAAAATGCAGACTGCAAATTTAATTCCTCTCTGGATAGATGCTTACAATAAAGCAAAATACAGAATAACATTAGAGAAGAAAAAATAAATTTAACACTTCCAAAAGAAATTACCAAATCACAGTTCACAGTTGTTATAGTTCTGACATCCACTCCTCTTCTTCCTGGTAATGGAAAATTTGGAGAAAAACTAGTTCTGAAATATTTGGAAAAACTCTTACCACCACAAAAACATCCTTGCTGCATCATCTGTTATTTTTATACATATCTCACGGGAAAACAAAAGTAAGTCTAGATGCTCCCATCACCAAATAATAAAAAACAAAACCCCAACTAAACAGAAAATTCTGAATCTTGAATACTTTGCCTCAACAGCAAGAAGTTTCTATTTACCACTACAAAACACACAAAAAAGACTCAAATTTTTTATAACTTTCACTGGTCAAGACAACCAATTAGAGCAAGTCTTCAGAAGCTACAGGGTACTTGTCATAAAGGCTGCAAAATACCAGTTCATTCACATACTGAATAGTACATTTATCTGAGCTACATTATGTATCCAAGTGTGTGCCTACAAGAAATCCAAACTGTTCTCCTATGTTGCTGGCTTAAAACTATTGCAAATCACAACTATGATGAACACATCCCACAAAAAACAGCATCGTAAGTTGATTCCTCTGTGCACAACCACCTATCAAGTTAACAGGAAAGCAAACATGCAGCTCAAGAGAATAAAAGATAATAATTGAAAACCAGTGTGGAAAGGACGGCAGAGAAAGTCATCTCTTCTACGCCAGACTTCAAGTGAAGTTATTTAGGACTGGTTTCAAAACAAAACTCTAAATATAAGTCTGCAAATAGCTTTAGCACACTTCCATTTTAACTGTAAAAGAAACTAGCAAAAAAAATCCCCAAAACACAATGCTTGAAAAAAGATGCCCATACATGAAAACAAGACAAACACGTAGAAGTCTGGGCAGCAGTGACCAGAGGCAGCTGCTCCCACAGCACTCAGAACCACCACAAGAGTACTTGTAACAATGTCCCCCTTTTATTCAGCTGGCATCCTAAATCCTGAGGAGAGATTTATGCGAATACCTATACAGATGCAACCGCAAGCACAGGACTCCAGATAGCAGTAGCATCACACACAGCTTTTTTTTTCAAAACAGCCTTCTTTTGGTTTAATCAAAGAACAGTTAAGAATGTCGGCTTGAAAATGAAGGTAGTTATACGTGCAGAAACACACCGGCCAAGATCACTGTAGAATCCCATCAACAGGAACAAGGCTTCCTAAGGGCACTAGGGTGTTCTTTCACAGGCAGAACCTCAAATACAGCAGTAAATGCCACTATCACTCTGATACATATAAACCATAGCACACTCTCTAAAACATTTCATGTCAACTAAAAAGTCTTTTAAAAGACGTTTTCCCAGATCATATTTACAGCTCTGGCTACGTGATTCACACTGGCACGTGCAGAAGAAATGGCAAATTAGCTCTCTTTTTCTGAAACTCAACAAGTCTAAGAACTGAAAATTTACTGAAAAAGCTGTCTGAGCAGGAAAAAAAGCCCCTAAACTTGTAGCTAAAGTTTGTTGCAGGGGTTATACCAAAATTAGGATACAAAGGAAATCTTTGCATTCACAAGGTCAGGAGAACATGCAATCCATGAAGTTTACAGTACCTTACAATTTACACCAAGCACTAAAATTTACACAACACAAATCAAAATAAGGAATGTGCAAAGTAGTCCTACCCACACCATACTTCGTAGGTTTTCAAACAAAAAAGCAATAATTTTATTGCTGAATGCACAGAAACTATTATGCTGAATCAAATTACTGATGCATCAAATCCAGTAAAAAACTAGAA
The DNA here is from genome assembly GCA_013397725.1 of Rhagologus leucostigma. Taxonomy (NCBI): domain Eukaryota; kingdom Metazoa; phylum Chordata; class Aves; order Passeriformes; genus Rhagologus; species Rhagologus leucostigma. The sequence goes on from VZTD01004415.1 coordinate 49,248, forward strand.
GACCTCCTCAATACATATTTAATTCGATAATCTGAACATCCAAAATTTGCTCTGAAATCTCCATAGCTAAAGCTCATGAGCTTACAAACATGTAAGCTTATAGCCACTCAGAAACTATCAACATTCTGCAAAAAGCTTTGTGGCTTCAGCTGGCTTCTTCCCATATCTCATCCGATTAGCAGGTTCTCTTCCCACTGCTCTCTATTTCAAGATATGCTGAAACCTTCTCTTCCCTCTGACAAAAGTCTCACATACTTACCCTTAATTTGTACCTCTCTTTCCAGTGAGTTGATTGCTGGTCCTTAACAATCATTTCCACTCCCCCACAAGCCAGAGTAGGGAGGAATTATTCATCATTTTACATAATAAAGTAGCAGATATGATTAAATTGAATTGTGAGGATGTACGTTTAAAAAACAAACCCCAACACACACACTCTAAAAGGAAGCAGTGTGCGCAAATTCCATAATTAGCTTTGATAGGATATTCTCGAGGTCAAAAACCTGTAAGATTTAAGTTAGACAGCTTTATGAACGTTAAGCCCCTGAATGGTTTATGAGACTATTGAACATAAAGATGTGTGTAACAGTCTAAAGTTTAGGCACCTTCTGAACCAGATACTACCAAAACCTGAGAGATGAAGTGTGTCACTGATGGCACCACACAAAAGAACCATCCTTTTCCCAGCACCTTTCCTAAAGCAACTGATCCTGTCCACTGTAAGAGATGGAGTGAGAGGAGAAGGAAAAGCAATAAGAACTAGACCCAGAACCTGTTTTTAAACTTACAGTAAGGTTATGCTCTTTGCTAAAGAAGTGAAATGACTAAAAAACGTCACAAGAAAGATAACAGTGATTAGCCATAAGGGAGGTAGCAGGCAGAATGAAAAACTGAATTATTCAAGTGGGGAGAGACAAGAGAGAACACATCCAAAAAGGTAACAGATAAAAACTAACTGGGCTCACCCAGCACAAAGTTTTACAGTCACAGTATAGTGAAAAGTACGCCAGACTTCTGCTGTTTATCCGTGGTGCAACCAGCGCAGGGTGCACAGCAATCCCAGGGACGAGGCACAGGAGGAGCGATCACGCATGACATCGAGTGTCCAACACGCCCGGGCTGCCATGTTCTCCCGACACCCTGTGTAAACAAGGCGCTGCCCCTTGGCGCTGCCCCAGCCGCCTCTCCTCTCTGCCACCGCCCCGCTCCCAGCACAGCCCGCCCCGGCCTGGGAGGCTGCGGGCCTAGCCCGGGAGGCCGCACTGCCTCGGGCGGTTTACACTGACAGCGCCAGGCACCGCCCGCCGCCCCCTCCGGCGGGCGTGGACCCCACGGGGAGCCGGGCCAGGGGGAACGGGGCTGCTCCAGCTCCTCCGCCGCGCCCCGCGCGAAACCGAAAGTGTAGCTGCAGAGGCCGGTGGGTGGGAGGTGCCGCCGGAGCGACCCCCGGCACCGCCACCTCGAGGCCATCCCACACACCCCGGCGGCCGCCCCCGAGCTGAGACGGCCCCTCGGCCCCTTCGCAGGGCAGCTGCCGCCTGTCAGCACCCGCCCGCCGCGGCGGCGGCAGGAGCCGACACTGCACCCTTACCGTGCCCGTGCCCCCGGAGGCCGCGTCTGTCGCCCG
>VZTD01004415.1:50956-87083 GCA_013397725.1 Rhagologus leucostigma
GGCCGGGCCCGCGCGCTCTGCGGGGCACGGCGGGGTCGGGAGCGTCCCCATGAAGGAGCGTTCCCTCGTCCTTCCCTGCTGTCGGCCGCCGTGTCCCGAGCCGATAAGAGTTCAGGCCGCAGGGAGCGAGGCTGAGGGGAAGAACGCACCGGGGTGTCGCTGTCCCTCCGCTGTGTCGGAACAGGTGCCTGCGCCCGCAGCTCACTCCGATCCTGCGGACGGGGTGCTGTCCCGGCAACGGTTCTGTTGCCGTGCTCAGGAGAATGAACTATCCGTGTGTCTGGCCAGCTGCGGAGCCTTAGGCGTGCAGAACCAGTTCCACGCAGTGTCCTGTCAGGGCAGTGCTGAAATGCCGGCCCCCAGTTCTACTGCGCCGTAGCCGCCTCACAGAGCGCGTGGGTTTGAAACCAGTCAAATTCGTAATCCAGCTTTTGTTGTTCCCTTGGAAGTACGAGACGCAGTCAGACTCTGCTCACGAAGCAAGCGTGCATCGAGACTGTCCTGATCTAACCTGGTCTGAAGTTTTGAACGGAATTGATCTTCTTTACAAACACTGGGCTTCAACCATTATGCGCTTGTTGGCATTTCACAGAAATAAACAGAAGAGCTTCAGCTGAAGAGGAGGCATTACATTTTCATTACAGAAAGAAAGAAACCCCTACATTGCCAAGGAGATTTTCTGCACTGCAAAGCCACTTCCTGTAAGGAGCTCTAGGATGAAGGTTTCTGTTCAGACTGATTTGGGCCCCCTGTGCCTGTACATTGTAAGGGTCTGATTTAAGGATCTCCCTTCTGACAGGAGCCCAGCCCATGACAGGCAGTTCAGCTCTTCACCTCCATCTGCGTGCAAAAGTACCTCTGCTACATCTCAATTTCCATCTGACCATCCACATATGCTGCTCCTTTGGCACTCTGTGCATCTACTTCACCAACTCCGATTTCCAGTCTTCAGCTTCTGCCTTTATGCATGTTACCTACTGCTCTGGCTCCTCTTCCTTATGCATTTGAACTGAATACTTCTTCCCTCTGTATTTTCAGGGCATCGGCTTCCTTTCTTAAGGAAATAAAATCTTTCAGGGGTCTTTAAGCTCTGGAATCTGACTGACTTTTACAGGTGACATACAATTTGAGTTTTCCAGGATAAATAACACGGGCAGTTATTTTACTCAGGGATGGCACAAACATCTCCCTGACAATAAAGGTAGCCGTAAAATATCAGTCCTGTGCCCTGAAGCATGGAAACATTGGTGATTCTTTCTTTTGAAAAACATGTCAGGCATTACTAGTAATAGGTGGTGCTACCAGCAGCCTCTTATGTAAGTGGCCACTACTGAGGTGTAAATTTAAATGAGCTGTGGCTTTGTAGTAAAGCACACACCATAGCAAAATCGAGCTTTTACCACACACTAAGCCTGCCAGACATGTAATAACGCATACACTTGGATGTTGTCAGTTACAGATTTTGCTCCTAGTTTGTATTAACAAATAAATTTTCAGTTGTCTGTCTGCTCTTTAAAAGGTAAGAGGTATCACTTTTACGTCTTTCGTTTGCCTTTAAAAACAAGACTCAAATTATATGGGGGAAAACATCATTTATTAACAATATAGCTGACAGCCCTGTTGCTGCTAGAAGTTATAGTATTCAGTGTTTGCACATTAGAAAATGTAATTATTTTAATAGTCTAGCATGTAAATAGTATCAAAAATGTAATAAAGATGTAAAGTTAAAATCTCATTAATAGTGGATGATAGAAGATAGCAGATGACAATTATAAAATAAATGGAAGAAAAGAGCAAGTCAAGAGAAGGGTGGGGTATTGGGAGGAAAAGATTAAAGACTTCCTGGCAAAAATTGCCTTGTTATAGACTGGAAACGTGTCCAGCTGGATGGGAATTTTAGCCCTCAATGACAGTCTTTTTGCAGCCTGGCAGACCTAAGTGCTGTCAGTTTCATCTTTAGTGCTTAATTAGTCCTGACTTGATGTGCTCTCTTTTTGGGGTTTGATTTGGGTTTTTTTTTCCTTATTCTTCTTTCCATGGGTCCAAGTTAAAACTCAGAAAAATTAGAAAACCTCTTTCCTTGATCCTTTTCATGGAAAAGAGCAGACAGCTTCATTAAAACACAGGCTCACTGTCAGCTGAACAAAAGCCTTGTAAACCAAAGCTGCTTCGCACATCTCAGTAGCTCCTTCATGAGGTGACACGGCCATTACTTAGAGGTGCTCTAAAAACAGATTCTAAGTGGTCCTTTCTGTAAAGCTGATGTTCATTTTCCTGCCACCTGGCCTATGCAGCCCTCTTAGGTTGTCTCCACACTCTGGATATCACAGGACATAGTGCTGTTGCTTTGCGCATTGCTGAAGCTGTGCCAGCAGGAAAGAAATCTCGGATGGGCTCTTTGGGATGAATATTTTGCTGCATATACTTGTCACAAAAGTGGTCACTTTGCTAGCACAACTCGGAAACATTTGAGTGGTCTTGCTTTTATAAAAAAGATGTCTAAGGCCCTACCAAGCCCTCGCAGGAAAAAGAGAGGTGTTACATTGTGAGCTGAGAGCTCAAAGATTATTGCTGGTGGAAAAGTCCCAAATGGAGATGGCTATTTTGACACACTACTGATAACTGGAACAGGTCTTTAGTAGCAGTCCCAGGCAACATTGCAAACGCTGACTCCAGAAAGGGCCACTGAATATCCACTTTGTACATGACAGAGGAACAAATGTTTTCCCAAGTCATGGGTTCATAGAATGGTTTGGGTTGGAAGGGACGTTAAAGATTGATCATCTAGTTCCAACCGGCTTTTGGAGTTATTTTTGCTGGGATATGTGACCTAATTAGAGGTCTATAAGTCTGTTGAGTCACATATTTCTATTGCCGAAAATAAATACCACATAAATAAAAGTTCCATCTGTGGAGAATTCCAGATCCAACAGAATTAAGGCAAAGTTTCAGACTTGCTGCAAGGTTTCTGTGCTATGAAGACACGTGACTAGTGTCAACTTAACTCACATTTACTTCAAATTCATATCTATGCCCCTGATTTTATTCATACTGTAGGCCCCTAAAGCAGCTTATATTTTACTGTAAAGGCCTTTACATTGCATGTTTAAGCCTAACATTTTCTGAATTCATTTCCTCTCATTTATAATTTTCCCTTAATAACATACAACCTAGAATAAAATACAACAAAACCTCAAACAAAGAGAACCAAACACATACCTTCCTTTCCTTGAAGCTATAATGTTACTTTGCTTGTAAAGTAGGTAAGACCAAGAAGCTTCTGATCCTCAGCAGGGGCTGTAACACCACTAATTACATGGGAGTTATGTGATTCGAGCACAGGAAAAATGCAATGCCGAAACAAGTCTGTTTCAGGCAGGATTTTATTCTTGAATAAATTTATCTTGCTTTTAGAAAAGAAAGAATTACATAGAAATAAAGGACTAAGTGGTTTGTTGCTGTATGTTAGACTTTAAAATACAGCAGTTGCAATATTTTAGAAGGAAAAAGTTAGAATCAGCGTGAAAGACGACTTTACCTCATTTTCACTTACAAAATACATGGGAGGTACATGGCATGTTGATTTTCTTAATTTAGAGGTAGCACAAAACAGAATACCCCCTTCTTATACAGGGAAACCCTTTGGAAATTGTGGTGGTTTACAAGAAATTCCATACAGAGACTAACCAGTTTGTTTTCAGTTGTTTTGGTTTAAAGAAAAAATAAAAAATAATTGTCCTCAAAGACATTTTTGTTTTTCATAGTGTAATATTTCAGCATTGAAAACTACTTTTCATTTAGGAACAGCCAAGATCTGCAATTCACATTGACAGTGGCGAGTGAGGATATCTCAGAACTGGTATAGAACACAAGACTCTGGGAAGAGACATGCGGAAAGGGAGTGGGGTAGAAATCAAGCCATTAAGGGTTACTCATAAAGTAACAACTTCAGACACTTGAAAGTCTTTTTCTCTTTGTTTATAATTAGAACTGAGTACTTTGTGTAACTTGCTGCTTCTGCCAGTACTTGTAGTAAATGAAGAGGGGTGAGACTGCAGCGATTTTGATTTTATAGAACTTAATAATTTAAGTGGAAACAAAGACATTCACATCCAGCCTCATTGTGTTCCCACAGGCAAGAACTGTCAAGCCATGAATAGTTACTCCAGATTTGGCTCCTTTCACTTTATAAGAGCCTCAACACCAAATACATTGCATTGGAAATTAGTCACTTACTAAAACAGTGGAATGAAAAGTAATTGTATGATTTGGATTTTCTACAAACCACAAATAATAAAAAAACCCCAAACAACTCAAGCCAATATTCTGCAATGGGAAAAAAGCATACATTATTAATTTCTTCCTGTATTGATCAGCTCTGGGTTTTGGGGATGAGGGAATTCTTTCTCTGTCCCAGGTTTTAGTAATCTTACTGCTTTTGATTTACTGCCCCCTTCTGCTTGATGATGTGAGTGCATGTTGTCCAATGGTTAATTATGCTCGATTAGCCCTCACTGGAGAATAACATTTCCCACTAACTACTCAGGAAAAAAATAGCCTTATGCAGGAAGAAGGAAGCCAGGAAAAAAAAAAAAATCACATTATGAGGGGGTGATCAATGAACCTCCATGGGCCTCAGTAATTTAATTATATTATAGAGATAGAAAGAGGAAATATGATCTTGATACATATTACTGTCTCTCCTCTTCCACTTCTTCTCTATATTTCCCTCTTTAATTGGTTTGCATACCACAGTCAATGCTGAACTAAGAAGAAAACACACAGGCAGCTGAACTTCCTGAGATGAAACACAGTAACTACAACAATGTATAACACTTTTCCTAGGACACAAGCAGAGCTCACACATATATTTTTTTAAAGATCTGAGTCATGAAGGTTTTTAAATAAGGAAAACTATTTCTCACTAAAAAAGAAAGATTTTTAGGTAATTAAGTGACTGGATCTGCACATGAAACTTATACAATAGTTAACTGACCACACAAAGAAGAGTTTTCTATTGCTCAGAAGCTTCCCGTTTGTTAGGCAGGAGCTGTTGAGCATTAATCAAAATCAGCATTTCAGAGCTTGCTAAAGCCATTATTTGAGTTCGGTAAAATGTCAAGAGAAAGTGGAGAACATCTGCAGATAGAGAAATGTCCCATCCTGCTGTAAGGAGAGTCGGGGAGGATTCTTTTTGATAGATTTCTTGGACGAAATAAATCACAAACGTGGCAATATTATATCTGAGAACTGTTTATTGATAAAGAAAGATAAGTGTTCCTACTGAAGTGGTATAGTAAAGGGAGCAGAGACAGGAAAAGAGAGAAGGAGAGAGAAACAGAAGACAAGGACAGAACGTTACCACTGTACCCTGGGGCACCCCGTCAGCACCTGCTCGGCAGATGGAGTGTGTGTGCTGCAAGCTGCAATGAGTCTGCGCGGCTCTTATGACTGACTGGGCACGACTTCCAAGTGGCAGCAGGCTGCGTGTCTCCTCTGTCAGCGAATGATGACTGCGGGCTGGCTGCTGGGCAATGTCGGAAAAGCGACAGCAGCAATGGCTGCGGGCCGGGTGCAAGCGGCTGCAAAGCAGGTTGTTGTGGGGACAGACTGCCTCGGGGAGGTGCGGACAGGAAAGGCAGGCAGGGAAGAAGCGGGACAGCAGGGAGAAAAGGGGGGGACCGAGCAAGTTGAACCTCCGGGCAACCCCCTCCAAGAAACAAACAAAAAAAAATGGTGAGAGTAATTCTCTTGCAGTTAACTGCTTTTATGTGTTAAGATTCCTCCCATACCTGATTTCTCGGGCATTTTTTTCCTGGTGTCTTGGTTTGAAAGACAGGTGTCTGCCAAGGAAGGCAAGAGCCTCCCTTGGAATGGAAAATGTAAGCCCCTTCCTTCTGAATTATTATAACTTTGAAATTAAAGGGCTCTCAGGCAATTATATGAGAAATAGGAATAACAGTTCTTTACTTATATATGTATAAATATCACAAAGCAATAATACAGAAACCCTGGTTTAGCCTGACAGAGTCAGGATACGACCTGACACCCTGCTGTGCAGGGTGGTGGTAGCAGTCCTATTAGAGGGTGGCTGTAGTTCTCTTGGAAGTGGTTCTGTTGAAGCAGTGATCTTGTAGAAAGGTCTGGTCCTCCTCAGAAGGTCCAGTGGTGGTTGTGTAGCTCTTGTCCTCTGGAAACCCAGTAGGTAAGGCTGCTTGTGCTGTTCCAAACCCCAGGTTATGTCCAGGTGGGAATGCTTGGTTCTTCCCCCTGGGTGGAGTATCTCACAATGGGGTGGTGTAATTCTATGAGTCATGCAGTGGGTCCTTGATTGCCCATTAAACAGAGGTAGCTTCTGGAGGGAGTTATCAGGGGTGAGTCATGGTAGGGGATAACAAGCACAGCTCCACCTGTTTTAACAGCTTGTGAAGATGATAATAGAATACATACTTTTGGTTACATCTTATATTGTAACCTAGGACACCTGGCATGCGGAGGTCTGCCCCATGGGCAAGAGGGTGGTCGCTTGCAGCCCAGTGGTGGAAGCTTTCTCTGCCCTGATTGGTGGTCAGGTGAAGTCCCTTCAGAGACAGGGCTTCCCGCCATTTTCTAAAGGGGTTGCCTTTTAAAAGACTGTAATGTCGGCGGTCTCCTCCCCCCTCACATGTCCTAGCTGCCTCCTGCATGTGGCAGGTGTTAAGACTCCCCACGTGTGTACAGCCCCTATAGTAATTTTTCACCCTGTGTCAGAAAATGGATTTATAACATATGTTAAGGTGTAAATAAAAATTAAATTGGTTTCTCTCAATAAACCACAAGCAAATCACACTGTTTCAACGACCTGTTTAATTACCTGTAGTTCAAGCAAGTAGCAGGAATAACTCCAGCATAGAAATCTACAGTTTTAGCCCTTTTCCCCCTTCAATAAAGTTGGAGGAGGCAAAATCTCCTGCAGCCTCCCAAATAAAGCAGTAATGCCCAGAATGCAGGAGAATCCAGTTACCCATGGTGATGCTTGAAGCCTGTTGCTTGGGAAGGGAATTAGCTTCCATCATCCTGCACAGCTTCCATCTTCTGCAGCAGGTAAGCAGGGCAAGAAAGAAAAGCACACAACCAAGTAACACCTTTCCTAAGAGCAGAATTGTGTGTGTCATAACAGAGATGGCACTCCATGGAAATGGGCCAACCCACGGGCAGCATACACAGTGAGCTCCTGTGTCCTTTTACATAAAATTCCTTCTGTCCCTGTTTGTCTTCCCTCACCCTCTATGTGCTTCTGTCCTCTCAGCTCCCCTCTCAGTCTTTCCTAACCACCCACAGGGAGGAAACAGCACCTACAGTAGCTGATTGCAGCCACAGAAGTGCCACAGAGCTGCATCATATATTTGCTTATCTGCTGCCAAACACTACAAGTAACCTATTTTAGATACTGATCTCAGTTATCACACAGCTGGTAGAAACTTCGTGTTCTTCTCAGCTGCCTGGTAAAGCAGAAGTTGGAGTGGCTAGTTGGCTCAAAAATTTTGAGGGAAAGAGGCCAACAGGTGAGGAAAAGAATCACAGCACATTCTTGGCTGGGTTGGAATTCATTGGGTTTTTGTCTTTTTTTTGGGTTGTGGTTTTTTTTTTCCAGAAAAACAGATTAAAAAAATAGTATCAGATCATCAAAGCTTGTTGCACAGACATAAGAAATCTTGATTAAAGTGTTTCACTCTCGGATTTTCCAAGTGCTGAGTGCCAGCTTGCTGTTTGAATTATGATTTTTAGTAATTGTCGCTGTTGTACCGGGGATGGCAAGAAACAACATAGGCTTGATCCAGGAAGAAATGGAATGGAATTCTTTATTAATTTACAGACTCGTTTATATATCTTAGTTCGCTTGAATGACATAAGGTTATTGGTCCTTGACCATTCACCTCTTAGAATGATTGGTTAAACCCTACAACACCCATTTCAAAATATTTCTCCAGTCAGTATCACATCAATACTGCATAACAATCTTGCACCTGAAAGATAAAGGGATTGGTTTACAAAAACCTCTTACTGTTTTCGGCCAGCATCCATGTGAAAGCAAGGACTTTCACACGGACACTGGCAGAAACCTGGAAAATCTCCCCGCGACCAAGCCTTCAGCATCCACAAGTAATTGTCTTATGTTTTGAAGAAGCAAATGCGCATAAAATTGAAATTCTATATCTACATCAACACAGGCAAAGAGTAAAACTGAAACTGTTAGATGGACTTTGTTGTCTCCAGAATCTTCAGCTTTGTGAATAGCTGCCAGCAGCAACACGCTGTCACCCTTCAGAGAGGTGAACTAGAGGGACTAACCGGCACTAGAGGGAGGTGAAAATCCTTGCCAGCTGTTTTCACAGATAGTAGCTGACAGCAAAGGAGCAATGTGCAGTTTGGACAAATTCTGGAATCTCAAGCTTTGCTCTGGCTTATGAAGTGTATTCTTAAGACCAAACCTTTCCTCCCATCTCCTTTAATCTTGCATTATGTCTGTTCTCTGCTGTGGCCTTGTTCTCTGTAATGATCCATTTCAACAATATCTTTCAGCATTTTCCATGGTTCATCACAGCCTTTGTGTAGCTACTCAAAAATTCACTTTTTTGAAAGTGAAGGACAGAAAAATGTTAATTTATGTGGTATTCAGACTCCAAACTAGCAAGACTGAATCAACAATGGCCAGACCTCTGCAAATAGCAAAATATCGCTGTTGTTACTCTAAGAGAATCAAGTGCTGAAGCAGATCATACTGTGCTACATATCATCACAGCTAGAGTTCATAATATATTCCTAATTCCTCTGGTTTTCAAGAGTAGCTTCTTTTTTTAAAATTAAAAAAACTGAACAAAACAAAAGCAAAAAAAGAGGACATAAAGCACATGTACAGGCTATTTTGGGACTCTCACATTTTTTTGAAATTGGATGGAAAGCTTTGGAAAGCTCACCATAGTTTGTGATTCAGTCCTTCAGGCAGCTGTTCCAGAGGGCTAACATATTTTGCCATGTACCAGAGCAGTTCCAGAGATAAAGAGCCATTCAGAAAAGCATACAATTTCAGAAACCCTACTGTTAGATGCAGTTAAATAACTTCTTGTACTAAGAATTAGTGAAAATGAAGAAATAGAACATTTAAGTGCATACATCCATCACAGCATGTTTAATCTACCAGATAAATAGACTCTTATCCAACAAAATAGTGGTCTAAGTTTTTTATTCCAGTAGCTTTGTCTACAAAAATTGCTTTTAATCACAGAGGTTTTATCCTTTAAGTAGAAGGCTGTGGTTTTTCTTCTTGAAGCTCAGGAGCCTGCTTTTGCTTCTGCATTGTTCCAGTTATTCCTAAGTAGATCTAGGAGCAACATGTCATATTTTTGTTGGAACACTATTATAATTTGCTTTATGATGGGGGAAGGAGCATATGTTGCTTTGTGCTACAGGTAGGAATGTCGTAATGCTGTAGTTTTTCTGTCAACATTTTCCAAACTTCTGCTTGAAGAGAAAAGAGTCAGACACACCTTATGAAACACACTTTCCATATAAATAGTACATAATATACCTTATTTGGCCCTGGTTTAGAACCATTGCCATTCTGTGATGGCTGCAAGGGGGTCTCAATATTTTGTCTTAGCACAATGGAGGATTGGGAGCACAGTGGCGTACAAACCTGTTATTAATAATAAATGTATTTTTTAATGAAGCTAATACTGAGAAAAAAGGTTATTTAGCTGTTTGGTTCTTTCTTAGGCCCTAAGAATGTTTGTCCATTTGAACACCTGTTGCATAGCCCTTCCCAGGGATTTTGCGCTCTGTCTGCAAGTGCTTGGAGACAGGCTTTGCCATGGCCTAAAGGCTTGTGGTTTGTACCAGTTTGAAGGTTTATACCAAACCTTCGTGTTGTTACACTACCACCACATGCCACTGCAAAGACAGAGCAATACAGAAAGACCACAGCAAGCTGAATGAGATTTGGGAGGAGCAGAGCCCAGCCCACCCAAAGCAGGAGCCACCACTTTGATCAATGATGACAACACCAACCATTGCTATTTTGATTGTCATGCTATAAAGTACCTATTGCTACTGCTTGCAAACAGGTTTTCTTCCCAAAGCAGGAGCCTTAAAATGTTTACTCCTGGATGTTATTAAGCAAAGAATGGTAGCATCTGAAATGTTTATGCAGGAGGAAAATTAGATCATGTACAGCCAGATGTCCTATGCTTACAATAACAAATCCAAACTCAGGAGCAAACAGGTTGTTACTTTCCCTGTGATTCAATTAAAAATGCTAACAGGTACTTTTATAATATTTTGACTTGATTTTAAAACCTTTTGCTTACATTTTAGCATGGAATGTTACAAAGGTATAACTATGCACAACAGTTTGGACCAAAAGTAAGAAATCAGTGTACATATCAAGACAACAAAGACATAAAAGGAGTTCATCTGGCATGGTTTAGTTAAGTCTACTGCTTCTCTTAGCACATGTATTTAGGACATGCTGAGTGGCTTGACTGGATGCTACTTTCTACAGCAGAGATGTTAATCACAGAAGCGTCTCCCTAGGCAATGTAAATCATCTCTTGCAGCACTGAATACTGGCCCTAATGACCAGTGTGTGGTAGGACAAACTGCACAGTTTCTTTTATGTCTCCAAGGAAGAGTATGAGGTTTCACACAGGAATCAGCTGGTTGCCACAAATATTTGCATTAAACTTTCCAAAGGCTTCCGCACTGCTTACTGGGAAAAAGAAAAAAGAATCTGATTTAGAAGAAGCAACAATAAATGATATTTAGCAACAGACACAATTCAGCAGGTCTTTTTCCTTGCAAACATTCAAAGCACACTGTAGATTTGACTGCAGGTTACCAGTTAACTGAATTACAGAGTATACACAGGACTGATGTGTAAATCATGCTTATCTGATGGCTTATGGAAACTTGCTCTGTTGCCATCACCAAAGCCCAGTTTCAAGGAATCTGTCATGTTCATTCACATTTCTCAGGCATAAGTGAATTCCCCTGCACGCTGGACTTACTTCTCCAAATAGTTACTTGCTTAACTTTAAGCACAAGGTAAACCAATTGTTTTTGCTGAGATTACTTATATAAGTAGTTCCATAGCAGCGTCAATTTGGGCCCAATAGCCACACTCAGTAGAACAGCTGAACATCTTTTCTCACCTTTCAGGCATTCTCTGAGCATCAACTTAGGGCTTTATCTGAGGATTTAATCCATTACTACTTCCTCTATCCCTTCACCAAATAATCAGTATTTAAAAAAAAATTAACTAGATAGTGATTTGATTCTCACATCAACGTTCTTTTAATTTAATTTTCTTTGCCTTGAATTCCTTAAAAAGTATAATGTGTTTTAATGCAAAGTCAGAGTTAAGCTTCATACTCCAAAGTGTTTACAATCAAAACACCACAAAAAAAAAAAAAAAAGAAGAAAGAATTCTTTCCTGACTGGGAATGCAGTATGGTTCTAGACTTGTAAATTGGTCAAATGACAGCCAGTAATCTTCCAGCACCAATTAGTAAAATATTTCATAAATCTTTTTCCCCCTGCCAACAAGATCAAATTGAAACTCAGTAAGAGGCCCTTTTGTAACCTTGTGCTGCTATACTCATAAAACGTAATTTTTTTTGTCAAAAAGAGTCCAAGCAGTCTAAACAGAATGGAGCAGACCTGTACACTGGTAGGAGATTAATCTATTTTTTCATCTATTTTCAACTTGTTCCATCAAAGATGTTTCCTACAGCTTGCCTTCCCTGCCACCCCCACCCTTTTCACCCTTTTCAGTTACCACCTTTGCCTTCATTAATTGAGTTGGCTATAGAGGGTATTTGTTGTCTAAATCAAAATTTGGAATAGCAATACAACAATTTGTAGGGTTGCCAGATGTTTACAAGAAAAAAAAAGATTCCTAACGCAATTGCCTTCTCTATACCACAGCATTTATGTGTTCTTGGTTACTTGGTTTTCTGTGGTGGTACCCTCAGGTACCCTCGGCTTTCAATTTGAGCAAAAATAAAAACCTTGAGAAGCACACGCAACTTTTCTGACAATAAAAAAATAAAGCCAACTGAGAAAAACTAGCAAAGTAGAAAGAATATTACATCTAGTATTTTTTGTTAGCTCAAACTGAAAGTGCAGAGAGACCAATAATGAAAAAATTTATTTAAAATAAAACAGTCCAGAGGGCTATTGCTTTATTGTATAGAACAATAATCCAGAAGTCCAGTAGCCATATATAATTTAAACCAAATAGCCAAAGAACATTTTTTTGCTTGGAAGAAAGCTACAACTCTCAGGTCTTTATCCAGTTTGCATGGGACTAAGATAAACCTATAAATAAATACACAGCGTGACAATTGATACAGGATTTGCTCCCTAGCCTCTAAAAGACACTGGCAATGGTTCCCAAAAAATAAGAAATACTTCAATAAAGTTTTTTTTTTGTTGAGAGCAGAAATACAAATTCACCATAACAGTGCATGTGCACTTACCACATGCTGCAATTGCCACTAACTGAGAAAAAAACATAGGGGAAGAGCAGAAAACCACATTCTGCAACTGTACTGTGTACCTTTAGGGGTCTTTAGCAAGTTCTTCAGTTGTCTTCTCCTCCTCAGAAACTGAATATGGAGACAAAACACCAATGAGAAACACTGGAAATTACTTCTTCAATGGCAAATAGTTAAGTAAGTCGTTTCCCTTAGTCCAAAGGATCCTTGGACTAAAGGGATAGAATTTACAAATCCGTATTAGGTATGCAGACATTTTTCTTTTTAGCTTTTTAATTCCAATTTTAAAAGAGTTTAGAGGCCAAACTTCTAAACTCCTTTTAAAATCTCCACAATGATGATTTTAACACACATTTTTCTTTGCATTCAATTACATCATTCAACTTAAAAAGCAATATGAGATTGTTTATAGTTGCACCAAAGCACTGCAAGCTTTATTCATACTAAATGCTCTATATTTGTCTTTACACCAATGCAGTTTAAGAAAATTCTGTCTTTCAAATCAAGTCAGATGTTGAAAAAATGTGTTCTATGCAGCACAAGGAGAATTTCTTGTTTTTAAAGAAGTTCACATCCAGCCACTTACAGCAGGGCACTGAGCAGGGCACTGAGCTCACCAAACTGCCATGATCAAATTTAGCAACCTACTTCTACTGCACAGCACATAATTTCAAATGAGATTTTCTGCTAACACTGTGATGCCAAACACAGCCATCATGGGCAGCCACACTGCATCACTTGAGTTCTGCATGCTCTTGCAGCTGGTTCAGTGCACACAGCCATCAGCACTTTAAAGAGACAAACATTTCAGATGCAGCTGGACTCTTGCACCTTCTGAAGTTTGCCACGACTCCTCAGCATCAGCGTCCTGGCTCTTTGAGTCTGTGTCAGAAATCTCTTGAGCTGCTGAGGCCACTCCTTCCTTGTCACTGTCTAAGTTTTCCTCATGGGCAGAAGAAGCTGCAACATCCAAGACTTCATTCACAGTTTCTATGAATCAAATTAGAAAGATAATTGTCTTCTCTTTCCATTCACCATCATAAATGAGGATGAGCAATCAAGGCTCACAAAGCATGAAGTACCTGCCCAACATATATGCTTGAAGTAGCTGAAGACAACAGGATCTATCAGATGATTAAATTTTATCATGCAAATAAAACTTTGCAAATGAAATTCCAGGGAAAGTCTGCCTCTTTCCAACCCTGGGGCAGAAACCTATAAACTGGAGCTATTTTCATGTATTTAGACATAGACAAATATTCTCTAATGTGTATGTAATCTCTTGCAGATACTGTTGCTTTGTTTTCTGATTTCTGTCAAATTCATAGGCCATTACATCTACACTCCATATAACCTTGGAAAGACATCATGGGTAGTTTTAATGTAAAAATATCCTAGCTTTAGGCTGAAGATTCAGACTGCAATTCCGTGATTGCCAACTAGCCATTTTTCAATACCCCTTTAAGCATTAAAGCAATCTGTCTCTATAAAAAGTCTGTAATAGGCAATATTTAGTAATAGGCAGTCTCTATACAGATACACTCTGTAGGAACACTGAACACATCACCCAGCAGCTGCATGTTAAATTTTACTTGAGTAAATTCTCTTACCCTGTTCTTCTAACCTTCCTGTCAGAGGTCTGCATCATCACACTCTAACTGCTCAGTAGGAGAAGATTTGTCTCTAACTTTCCTGTTTCATCCTATACTAAACTACATGTCTATTAAACACAATTAATTAAACAGCTTCTTTAGGAGTTCAATAAATGCAGTAAATAGGAGTTTTATAGAGCTAGCACCCCATGCATTTCCCCAAACATCACCTTGCAGCTAGTTAAAAACAGCATATTCTGAACATCAATTATTTCACTTTACTTTTCAGAATGCTTTCTGGATTTTGAAGAAGCAACAGAAAAAGAAATGCTCAGGAATTGGCACCTTTGCATTTATAGGGAAGAGCTATGCAATAGAAATAGTATATTTGAAATTCGGAACTTTAGATATTTTATAGCAAGCAATACTTGATGTAATGCCATATATTTGCTATGGTAACAAGTTGCTGGGTTTCAGTTTGTAGCATCAAACATTCAGCTTATATTACCAAAAATTCTTTCTCTGGCTGTTAGTATTTTTTTTTCTCATGAGTGTTTTAATTCTTTTGCACTAAGAAAAGTAGATCAGTAGGCAACTAGAGGGAGCAACTTAGTCTTTTCTGCTTTTTAGCAAAACCTCGTTTCCTATGGATGGGAACTGTGTTTATTTGCCACCTACAGGAATACCTGCATTGAAACCAAACATTAACCACTTGTACTGAAAAAATTGTCTCTGGTCTGAATTATTCTTTATGGCTATCAGAAAGGCAATCTAATGCAAAAAAATATGGATTCCTCCCAAGGTGTTCATCTATGTCTCTGTGGAGCAGCTGTCACTCACTAAAACACAAAGGGTCTTGTGGCAGGCATTGCATTTTGAAAACCTGTGTCTGTAGAATGGGTATAGTATGTTTATATACAAAATTGCTCTTGGTTAGAGCACAAATCTCCAGCTGGTACTTTTATTCAAGTGGTTTTCCCATCCGTTCCTTGAGCACATGAGGCTGGAGTTCCGTAGGAGCCCCTTTCTTGGTGCCACAGCTCTTTTGGAGAAATGTGGCAGTAGCTGGTGGTTCCAGTGCACATGCTCATGGCAGCACCAGCGATGGCACCTTGCACTGGGTCATTAGCCTTCAGGCCTTATCTCCAGCAAAGTCTCACACTGGCCAATGAAGATCACCTTGGCATTGGTTCTTTGTCATATTGCAAACTGTCCAAGTGTCTTCTGGTGCTTTGGGCACTATGAAATTAGGAAACAGTCTACAGCCTCCTGATGGCTACCCTGAGCATTCATTTGACACCAGAACAAATCTCAGCCTGGTTTTTGGTGGTTTGGACACGTCTTGGAACAAACACTCTGTATTCTATTCACAAGGCCAACACATTTTTCTCTGTCCAAGGGAATTGCTGCGATCCCAGAGCAAAGCCAGATTAATGATGCCCTGGCAAACTGGGAATGAATCTCCTGTCTATGTCAGACTTGGGACTGTCATGTGGGTCCTTCTACATGAGGAACATCAGACATACTGCTTGAGCCCCTCACATCCTCCCCTACTGATCAGCTGGTAGCACAAAGTGTTACAAAGTTTAGGCATTTCTCCTTTGTGTTTCCCTGGATGTTAAATTTAATCCCAGTGCTATTTCACACCCTCTCTTTTTTCTTTTTTTTTAATCTGCAGGCATTTCATATTTTTTCAATCCAATTTAATCTCTTGCAGTTGTTCCATGTAAAATCCTGCAGTAACACCCTATTTCATACAAGATATTTTAATCTCTGCCTGGTACAATGGTGACTCATTTTCCATAATCCTTGGATGAAGGATTTTCTGTCTGTTCAATTACTGCAAAGTTGTTAATAAGCCTGTCATGAAACTCTGCAGCAATTCATGGATGTAACTGAAATCACTCCTAACTTTTGTTAGTTCAAATACTAAAATTTTAAGCTTCTTTATTTTTTTCAAAATAGTTGTAGAGGAGTTACAGCATCTTCACTGGTTCTGTGTTGTTTCCTGAATGATGATCAGTTTGAAAACCTGAAGTCCCTGCATTTCCTCATGCAGTGATGATTGTGACCCATTTTGTCTATTTATGCCAGATTTCTTACAATTTCTACAGGCTGTAACTGAACAAAATAATCTGAATTGTGCAACTGCTTCTCTGCAACGAGGACATATGGTATTCAATATTATGCTTTCCGCTGAATGCCCAGCTGCTTTATTATCCATATAGAACAATACCACTCCAGCTCTTTAACATCTTTACCAATACAGCCACTTGCAGCATTCCTGCCAAATGGGCCTCAGTCAAGTGATAATTCCATCCTGACCCATATAATTTAAAGCCTGCCAAAAATTATTTCGTTTCCTTTCATATCCACAAAAGTAGGGTTCATTGGGCTCTTTCTTAATTCTCTGGGGGAAGCTTGCCTTTGCACACACGTATCCTCCATCAAAAGCACTGGAGTTAAATGGCTTCATAATTTTTCTGCTTCATTTGGTATGTTGTGCTCCCCCCCATCCTAGTAGGATATATTACTCTATAGAATATACAGAATATTACTCTACAGTATACAGAAGGTATACTTCAGAGTTTCATACAAGGTATTATATTAGTAGCAAAAATCTCAGCTTCTGTGTATATTATTACATCTTTTTTTCCTGAAAATTTGATTTTTTTTTCCTTAAGCTTTTTCACTGGTTATTTGTCAATTTTCAGTTTTCTCCTGGGATAAGTAGCTGCTTCCCAGTATCACTGGCTACAGCTTTCTTCAATTTTGCTAGGCATTTATGTATACCATAGCACTTACAGATCTGAATTGGGAGCTTAACTTTCCTGTGATTTCAATAAAAGACAATATAAAAGAACTTCAAGCCTCAGAGGAATCAAAATAATCACATTTACTAACTGTAAGGAAGGGGCTTTGCATATTGCATCAACAGCTGTTGCCAAAGCACTCAGAAGGATTTGGACATACCAGGGATTTTGAGGGCAAGCATCCTCAACATTAGAGCCACAACACACATCCACTACACAACCATCAGTCATATGTATATATATATATATGATGTGTATATATACATCAGTGTGTAACATCTGTGCAATATCCATTGCTGATGTGTAACAGGGAATCCCAACCAAAATACCTCCTGCTCCTGCCCAGGATAGCTACAGGCACTCCCAGGCAGTCCTGAGCTCCTCTGCTTTAGGAGATAACCATTTGGAGAAGAAATGCATCCTCCCAAAGTGCACTTGCAGGAACAGAACATGACTGGGCAACGTTACAGATGCACCTAAGGCAATACCAAACCATTTCTGTTGTGGAAACACATCTGGCTTGAGTTGAATAAATACAGAAAATGAAACTGATTTTACAGACAAAAGAAAATTGTGGTTTTGTTTTGAAAGCTTGCATTTCGTTGTTTGCCTTTTTTTTTTTTTTTTTTAAATTAAGGCAACAGATTTAGGAAACTCCAGTAGCTTATTAGCATAATATCCAACACTTCACCCAGAAATATAATTTTTAGGAAACTATCCCTATCATTTCAGTGAAAAAAAATCCACCAAAAGCTGCTTCCTGTGCTAAGTAGTAATTCCTGCAGTTGCTGCAGCTGATAATAAAAAAATAACATGCCCAGACTGACTTTCTCCTGCTAATAATAAAGGAAACCCCATGCAAGTGCATTGACTTCCAGAACCCAGACCCTACTGCTTGCTCAGCCTCTTCCCCCAAAGCCTTTAAGCTTTTGAAACATGCTTTCCAACTTTCCTGGGGCAGTTTTTATGCAGAATCAGCCTGGATTTTTGTCTGGTATGCAAAGCTCTAGTGCAAAATTTGGCCAGCTCACACTGGCAGCCATGTCCTACCACCTGGTAGACAACATGCTATAGGATGACCTTGAAGCAAGGAGGTGGAAGGGATATAAACTAATTTGTATATTATATTTTTTAATCTTACTGGATTTTAAACTTCTACCTTGTATTTTTAAGTGGCTTTGTAAGTAAGTTTTCCTCATTTACAACACAGATGAAGAAGACAGCTGTTCCACATTTTAAAATGAAAGCTTTATTCAGTCTTTTCCTTGCTTGGGGAGAGGTGGGGATTCCTTCCCACAAGACAGAAGTTTTATAACAGGACCATACAAGATAACCCCTGCCTTCTCAGGAGTACAGCCTGTACTTCTTCCCTCAGTTTTGCATTTCCTTACCAATACATTTAAAACTAACATATTTTGATTCTAATCCTAATTCTTTGGTTCATTTAAAAGTGATCTTTCCAGTTAGAAACAACAAAAAATTTAAACAGGCACTGGTATCCTGCAATTTTTAAAGATATTTAAAAATACACTTTTCTGAGTGAAGCACTTCACTTAAAGCAGTATCCTTCATATGATGATTTTTTTTGTCTAGGCAGTCAAGGTGAGGCCGGTATCTGCAATGCCGAACATCAGGTTCAATTACCTTAAAAATATTCTTTGCAGAAGAATTTGGTTTTATAAAGCTAAAATAATACAAGTTAGCCAGCATCATACAAATGGAATCCGCCTGGAGCATGCGAACCAAAGCTGGATTACAAAACAAGGCTTTGATATTTCAAGTTGTCTATAACATAACCAATGTCACACACTAATTCCAAAGGAGGGGAGGAGGGGAGAAGTCAAATTTAATTGTGAAATTAGAAACAGCATTTTATTTACAGTCTTTTAGAGGCCATTTTACATTAGAATGTGATGCTTTTGTTTACAGAAAGCTTCCTCAGTCAGGTCTGTTGAGGGTCTCAGGATGCTCCCCGAAATGTTAAGATAAGCAGAGCAAAATATTCCCAATTCCTTTTCATAGTTTAAAGACCTGCTAATGGAAAACTGACAGTGGAGTAGATCCAGGGAGCTCAGCACGGAGGGCTTGCAGATATGCACCAGGAACATCCCATCACCAGGAATGTCACTCAGGACCACCTGAAATGCTCTCTCTCTCCTCTCTGGCATTTTATTCAGTGAACATTTAGGATTCCAACCAGCTGGAGCAAGTTACCCAGTTTACTGCTTGGAAAGGAAAAACACTTAACACTTAAACATTTGGCTTAAAAAGGAAAAAAGGTACCAGGTGGTTGACCCCAGACTAATGCTTCTCTACGACACTGTGAAATCAGCATTTGAGCTCCACACAGGAAAAAATAAACCTCTTAGTTCTAAACAGAGTGAAGGATATAACAATTATTTAGAAAAGCACTGATTATTTTTCAGTCTGATCGTTCCTTTGAATGCACAGGATAGGAACTAGTGGCTGGCAACTGATGAATTGTTTGTGGAACTGCCCTGGCCTGACCGTACTGTTACTCGGACACAATGTGAAGGCAGCCTCAACCTCAGCCCTACCTCACTAGAGCCCATGGGCATCAGGAGTTTAGTTCCACTGGCATTCCAGCTATTGCATAGGATGAACACAAACCAAAGGCTCAGAGCCCAAGGTCTTTGGGAAACTGACGAACAAAGGAAAGCTGGGATTTCTAATAAATCTGCCACTATACAAATATGACATCTTTTCCTTTTTGCAAGCCATCCACAAGCAATCCAGATAAAAATCCATGAGGTCCAGCTGAGAGCCTAAACCATGGCATTATGAAGCACATTATTAAGAATAAAAATTTTCATCACTCCATACAGCAAGAGAAACATGTTCAATCAGCCGAGCACATCACAGGTTGTTTGTGCCTGATGTAGGTCACTAGATCCCAAGAAAAGCTTCATTAGTTCATACTAATGACCAGAAGACTCCCTTGAAGAGAGTTTATTCTACAATTGATGATTAAAAAAAGATTCAGAGATGCCTGTAATGGTCAGAATAAAAGCATAACAGTTCATGTCACATTAATCCAGAATAGTTTATAATACCTCATAAAATTTCAAGAATATTGTTTTATGTTCTGTAGCATGGAATTGCAGCAATGAGAAGCAACTCACATTGTTTGTTTGTTTTAAACAGAACAATTTTTAGTTACTGATTGGAATGGATCACAAGGAAAACTAGCACAAGTTAATATAAATGGCGTGTATGAAAACACCCTAATAATTTGATGTATTAAATCCTTCAGGAGTTCTAAAAAAACTTCTAATTAAGACATTTTCTTTAACATCCTCATACAAAGTAATGCACCAAGTTTTATCCACTTACACAGTTTTCAAAGGAGCAAAGTTGTTTGAAAAGGATGTTTTTCACTGCTATAAGAAACACTGCCCAAAAATCAACATCAAAATCCCCATCGTTCCCATTGTGGTTTGAACTGCCACCACAGGAAAACAGCAAGGGGTGCCTGTTGCCATCTTTTCTCTAAAGCAGGAGACTAACAGTATTCCTGTGGTTGTTGTATTTACAGGAAATTTTCAAACACAGGTAATACTACTTACAGTAAATTAAATGCTAACAGATTTTGTTGTCCTAAGTGAGTTGTTGCTTTCCAATTCAAATACATACAGTTATTTTAGTGTTCTTTGTAAGTCTTGACAATGAGCTATTAATACTATAATAATATTATAGCTATATTAATATAGTATATATATATAGCTATTAATACTAATTAATAATAGTAAAAGCAGTAAGTCTATTTTCTCCTTAATAGTGACATTAATTTAGGCATTATTATTCGCTGTATGTCCTTCTACCAGCTTTAGTATTTTTTTGAGAAGCTACTTGTCCCCTTGTTCTAGAACAGAAAAAAACGAAGAGTGTTCTTTTAGGCAGTTCTCCCCCACTTATTTGTTTGCACTCTTAGCTGGGAAGTTCTGGGGTTTTTTCCATTTTACCAAAATCTTCCTCTCCAGCCCAGTGCATGCTGTAAAATTCTCTTTTTGGCTAAGCTGATCAAAACTGAACAGTCTCTCTATTACCAACTGAGGTATTCAGATGCTCACAACTTTTACAGAATTTTTTTTCTAAATACTGTTCGCTTTCTTCCAACAGAGATTTTCCAGTTATGCTATGATGACTCATCTAAAACTCAAGTTTTATGAAGGAAAAACAGGAGGAAGAAGAAGAGACTAGTGGTCAGTGCATGGCGATCAGAGAGATATAAGGTAAGTGCAGCAGTCTAAGAGACAGATAAAAGAAAGTGATAAATGTGAAACAGAAATACCCAACAGAAGCTCCGGATACAGATACTTCCCCTGTAGGATAATATTTACATAATTCAACTTCTTAGGGCCTAATTTAGCTAGATCAGTCTATCATAATCAATAAAGAGAAAAAAATCCTTCTCACACAAACAGATGCCTAGAAGGATGTGTCTGTTCTACTAAGCAACGTCATTCTGAAAGCCTCTGAATAAGTATGAGCAATTGCAAATCACTCTGAGGACTCTTCAGTAATTTTCAAAGTACTCACAGTGTCAGCACACCCAGAATTTGGTAACTTACCAAGCCAAGCCAACGTGCACTGATTGTATCAGGTGTTTTTGTCTGCTTGGCATCACTGTATGATGCGGTCAGCAAAAGTCCTGTCCCAAAAGCAGCAACTCCTGTCCAGAGCAGCCTCCATTTGTTTCTCTAGGCTGCAGACAACCGGCATTGTAGTGCATTTGAAGCTTAGCACGGAAAACACTGGCACATTCACATACTAATCCTCCCCAAAACCAGTCACTCACTCAAATGGCCTTGGAAATAACAGAGAAGAGACCATGCCCTTCAATACTTTCAAAATTAGAAAATAACCTATAATAGAGAAGTCAGGAAGAAGTCTAGAAAAGCACAGTTTGGGGCTAATTGCTTTTGTTATTTCAGTTGATAATGCCAAAACCTCAAGCCTCAATACCAGAGTTGGAGAAGAGTTTATGGTGGCAACCATAAACTAAAACTAAAAGTCACAGATGCAACAACCTTGCCTAATCCAAATAGCAGTTTGCCAATCTGTGAATTTTACAGCATTTGTTCTGCCTGAAGAAAAGCTTAATTTATGGTCCCAGACACAGTACACTAGGAGGAGAACAACAGGAACTTAACCAGCATCGGGCAGTAACCAAGGGTGATAGCTCAAGCAATAAAAAGCTAGAGAAAAATCAGGATTTAGAGGAAGATAAAACCTTGGGAACAGAGTAACATAGTTCAGTACTTATTTTGGTAACAGTATTTTACAGAATTCCAGATACCAGCAGTGGATTGTAAATTGCTTAAATTGAGGCAAGGAGAAAACTCCAGGCAGGTACAATTGTTAACAGTCTGAAATGGAAATTACCCTGATTAAGTATTAGGCATCCACCTCCAAGGCTGGGTTGGATTTTTGTTTGTTTGTTTGATATCTGTTTTTGTTTGGGTGGGGTTTTTTTTGCACATCCATGTGTAATCACACATTTATATTATCTGTATACAGGAGCTGGAGACGAGCATCCCTTCACAGCTTGCGCTTCCAAACATTAGAGAAATCTTATACATTAAAAGAAACAATGGCATTTGAAAAAGCAGAGGTTCAATAATATACTGGTAACAATAAAAATACTTGCACCTTCATCTGCAGAAGCAACATCAAGATGCCAACAAAACTAGTAAAAATTACTCAAATACATACTTTTCTCCAAAGTTCTGAAAGAAAAATCCTTCTCTACGTCAGTAAAAGTGGAGCTATGCTATTTTTTCTTCCTCTGAATGTAGATAACACAAATGATAAAGATGGTTAAATCCAAAACTGAAAGTTATATCCAGAAGGATTTTAATTAGAATTTTTTTTTAAACACAATAGCTGTTGGCTGCACATAGACACTGAACAAAGTGGTACAGAGAGAGCAGAGAACTTTTGAAACTAACCCCCATCTTCTTGTGAGCATGATGCCAATGGAAACTAGTTTTTACATAGCTTAGAGGAAAGGGATGCTGGTTTAGGCCTGTGTGTCAGACCATGTGCTGCTGGTGGCCTTCCTTCCCGTGGTCAGGAACTCCTAGGAAGAACTGCTCTGGGGGCCGTGCTGTTCTGCTGCAGGCAGGACCAGGATGAGGAGAGCTGGACGAGGGAGCAGGGAGTGCACCCTCCAGGTGACCTGGAGCAGGAGCCTGTCCAGCCTCCCAGGCCAGGAGTCAGGTTACAATGAGTGTAACCTCATGTGAACCACTGTGAGGTCCTCAGGGTTCACCACCCTGGGCACACCTGTCACTAGCAGTTGTTCACAGCAATCTGCACTGGTGACAACTAGGCTCAGGAGCAAGTTATAACATCCCAGGAACACCCAAGAGATCAGGCAAGGAGAACAGTCCCTTGCTTCTAGACAATTTTACATCCCAAAGGTTTGTTTCTGCTAGCTTTACCACCCAGGCAAGAATAACCACTGCAGTAAGGTTTGGTAGAGAGCACCTGGGATGACCCTCAGACTCCCTTACAACTTTCAGCATAACAGAAGTCTGGTTCTAGTGCTGCTTTCCTCGGTAAGTATGTTGCCAGAGATAATAGATCTTACAAATCAATAATTTCTAAATAGCTCCTCCACT
Organism: Rhagologus leucostigma; assembly: GCA_013397725.1. NCBI lineage: Eukaryota > Metazoa > Chordata > Aves > Passeriformes > Rhagologus > Rhagologus leucostigma. The sequence goes on from VZTD01004415.1 coordinate 74,545, forward strand.
TACAGATAACAACAGCAGGAACTAACAGTTACAAGCCATATTTCTTCTTATCAAGTAGTGATCACTAAGTACATGACATCAACATGTCCAGAATGAGATCCTCAGGCTTAAATCACAGAATCATCATAGAATGATTTGGGTTGGAAGGGACCTTAAAGACTATCTTGTTCCAACCCCCTGCCATGGGCAGGAACACCTTCCACTAGACCAGGTTGCTCAGAGCCCCATGCAACCTGGCCTTGAACACTTCCAGGGATGGGGCATCCACAGCTGCTCTGGGAAAGTGTTCCAGTGCTTCATCACCCTCACAGGAAAGAATTTCTTCCTAACATCTAACCAATTCATGCACCATGTTTCTCAGGGAAGATCCTAGCTTCCCTTTCTCAGGGAAGATCCTCTTCAATAAAATGGCAGAAATATTTACCATACACAAGATCCTACCTTATCCAACAATTAACAGTTATTCCTAGATAAGCATTGTGAAAGGAATACACAACCACTTCCAGACATAAGCAAGTGCTTATGAAATTAAAGTGAAATTTTGCAACTGCTCCGTAGAGCAAGAAATGCTGCAAGACATTTTTAAACATATCTCTCAATGGCTCTAATTCACCAAATCTAACATACACTACTTCCTTTCTAAAAGAAGTGGTCTAAATATTCCATAGAAATGGAAATTTTTAGAGCTCTAGATATTTTAACTACTACCTTATAAATATTTCTATATGTAAGCAGTAATAATCAAGGTACCTACTTCTATTTTCTATAAACTGTATTACAGCAGATCAGACTAAGTATTGTTTTAAAATGCTATTTGTAATAGATTGTTTTGGAGACGAGCACAGGAGCTATTCACATTTGAATTAAAATCGCATTCATACCTAGACCTTTCACAAAACTCAGCAATTAGATGTGCTGCGCTATTTCTCAAGTTTATTTGTTAAAAAGACAATTAAGATGCATCCATTCCTCATTGGAATCACCAAGGAAAAAGGTGAAAACTGAATCTGCTAGCACGTTTGATGGTACTATGATAAATGCCCATAGATTAGCAGTCAAAATACTTTTAATCTCAGTTTGATCTGTGTTTTAGACATATCCTCTCAAGATTAGTGGTAAAAAAAACCCAAAAAACCCCACCCTAAAAAATCTGCCAAATTAAATTATAATCGTGTATCTTGTGCAACGTATTGATAGTTTTGCATTTGTATTATTGCAATTTTTTTAAAAGCACAGTAAACCAAAATATTTCAAAAACCCTGACTGTTCAAAATACTGAATGTTTTGCCACTTATCAATTTCCGTGTTTAACAACAATTTGATGTTTTATCATATTGTGAAAATTTAGGCCAATATATCCTTAAAATTGAGACCACAACAGCATTTTCTTTGCTATGCAAGATCCTGTTGAAGTTACATTGATAGAACAGATATAATTATTCAGTGTAATAATATCTTCGGAATGTTCAGTGAACTAAAGTGTTTAGATTCCTCAACAAACCCTTGAGAACTAGATCACTGAAACAACTGTGTAACTGATCACATCATATGCTCAACTTAAGAAATAGGATGGGGTAGTAAAATAAACATTTCACTCTACATGTTTTAGACAGTAACTCTGGTGCCAGAGGCAGGATGTTTTCAGAGACACTAATATAATAAACTTAATTACTTTATGCTCATGGTGTGTCAAGTTAATGCCTGAATTAGTTTTCACTGCAGGACAAACTCCATTAGGAGCACAGATGCTCATTCTTAATGTTCTGTAAGAGGCAGAGCTTTAGAACCCACAACACACACATACCCAAAAACCACATGCATAAGTTAACCTTGCACTGCAGCAGCTTCTGAATTAGCAGCAACTTCTGGGTTAGCAGCAGCTTCCTGCTGTGCTTCCTCCACAGCATGGGATACCTCTGGAGTCAGTAAGTCATTCTCCCCTCTAGCTTCTGGGGATACCCCAGAACTCTCATCCTGTGCTGCAGGTTCAACAGCAGCTGCTGCATCAGCCTCTTCCATGGCCTTCTCTGCTTCAGTGACTTCATCCATCTCTTCTTCATCACCTTCTAAGGATTTATTCAATACAATAAAGAGAGTAAAATGCATGCATGCAACAAAGATTTCACCAACTGCTTTTTATCATCATCCTCATTTAAATTTAAAGGGGGAAGCTAAGATTTGGGATCAGAATTAACAAAAAAAAAAAGGATCAATAATTAATCCCCCATATTGTCTAATGTGGCATCAAAAAATGATGTTTACAAGATGAGGAAACCATATTCTTAATTACTAAGTTTCATAACATGTCTCTGTAAGAAAAGAAACGGTGGCTTAAAGCAAGTGTTGGGGGTGCAGGGAAGGATAACAAAGGACCTTGCCAAGTGTTCCTTCAAACCACTCTGCTGAAAAGGCCAGTGATGGTACATACACAGGTGCCAGAGGGAGCATGACTCTGGAATTACCACGTGGGGAAAAAGACATTTGGTCTTATATAAGTAAGAAAATAACTTGCTAATTTTAAGTGGTCAGAGCTCACTTACTTGGAGATATGACCACTTACGACTATTTTCTTTTTACAAGTCACAACTCTCTTTTAAAGACTTGTTTATACCACTGTGGGTTGGACTCTTTAGAACCTGAAAAACAGTGTTTCCCAGTCATGCATCACTTCAAACTCAGCTGAGACAAGTAATGAAAAACTAACAGCACAAAGCAACAAAGATGCACAACCACCATGCAAACATGCACTAACATCAAGTTCACAAAGGAAATGTTATACACCAACTGTTCATCACAATTTCACCACTAGAACCAACTCACCACGTGAAAAAATAGAACTGGAAATAGAGTTTGTAATACAGTGTAAACTATATGAGAATTGAAACAAAAGAACTTAAAGAGACATAGTCAGATTTTCTTTTATTCTTTTGTATCTGTTTAAAACTAAAGAGATCAGTTTTATTTCTTGGTCTTCTTATGCCAATGCAAGCCTATCATTCTGTGTTCAGGTTTCAAGGCAAGTCCATTCCTTGCTCAGTAAAAATCAAAACTTTGCATTATGCAACCTGATCATGTCCCTTTAAGAAAACACTATTTAAAAAAACCCCAAAATTCATTACACAAAGAACAGGCTAACAGCCAAGCTCAGCATTCAGTTACACTTTATTGGACAGTCAAATATAGAGTGCATTCATTCAGAACAGCCAGCGTCTCCATCTCAGAACTTCTACAAAGCAGATTCAGTAAAAAGCTCAATATGGTTTGGCCTTGCAAACATAGGTAGTTCTTTTAAAGTCTCACAAGACTGGAGTTTTACAATAGAAGGTATAAAGTCATCCCAAGGTGGGCTGCAAGGTACTCAATGGTGAACGACTGTCCTTTGTTTGTATTTAACTTCCTCAGGTTTGGAAAGAGATTTCCCTTGTGTTTTAGTCTGGAAAGTGTAAAAGCAGAGTATAGATTAGAAAGATTGAATCAGCTTGTTAGAAAAGTCATAGCTAAAAAAAGAAGGAAATCAGGAACAAGCTTAAAGGACACAAACAACAAATGGAAGACAAAACCTAGTATTTGCTAAATAAGCAAGTAGAACATCCTGCAAGACAAACATCATTTTACATTTCAAATGATGTCTCAGATTTTCTACTGCTACTTCGAGTCAGGCTTCTTCCAGGGGCTTTTAAAATCCCTCCCTAAATTTGAGAGTACCTTTCAGTTAGAAATAGCCACAGGAAATTTGCTATCAGATCTCTTTCTTAATGTCTGTTATCATTAATTAAAATACCATTAAATATAATTTCAACCCTCTAATAAACAAAGAACCCTAGAATGATTGTTTCTCTTGTTTTGATAGACTTGTTGCTATGTACAGTTCTCTGTAACAGACATTTTGGGTTCAGGCATAAGGGGGGAATTTTGCCCCGCATGAGACACCACAAAAATCCTATCAAAAGAGTCTCTCTCTGATCAGCTGCTCTCCAGTATTAAGTTCTTCCACCTAGAAAGTTCTCTTACCATAGGCAGCAAATATGCCATAAACGTGCTGCTTGGCATGCTGCTTTTCTATCCACCACTTCATAGTGTTACCAGCTCTGTTTTAGAGCTTATTTGAACCTTGATTTAATGTGCCCCTAAAAAAATATCAGAGTACTTAGAGAACAGAATTTTTAACTGCTCTTATCAGCAATGCTTACTGTGAAAAAGTGTAAGGACTGACTATAAAAAATGCACAGGGAAAGAAACTGCAATGGCACTTCTGGGAAAAGCAATACTATGCTAACACTCTATGACAAGATAAACACAAAAATATGACTACGCAGGGAACGGGAGAAAAAGGAGAGGAAGAAGGGTGTTAACTCTTTTGAGAAGGCATATGGAGGATTCTGTAGGAAAAGTAAGAACAGAAACCTCTTTTGGGTATACACAGCTGGAAATGAAGAAGGATTTTAAAAAGGAGCTGATTCAATCGTGGTTTTGTACTGTGAATCGGAATTAGCTACTCAGAAGTCCAACTAAAAACTGGGTTGAGCATTTATTCAGAAGTCAAACATTGAAAATAATATAGGAAACAAGTTTCAACTGTATTCACTGAATGGCCTCAGAAACATTTTGGACTTCTTACTATCAATAAAAATAGAAGCAGCAATTATCTCTCACTGGCTGTGACTTATTAAGCAGCACAAAGCAGCAGATGATGGGATGTCTAGAGAGTACCTAAAATCAGTTGCTGAGCACTCATTACTGCGGGTATTTCACTCCAACATGTGGGTAGGCCAGGGCTAAAACTCAGTACCTTGCAGAAGTGCACCTTAAGAGCAAAGAGGGAATACAATGACATCATTGGGAGTATGTTGGAAGGTTTGCTTAATGCTTCCCTGTTCTCCCAACTATGGCAGTCAGAATGCAATGAGGGTAATTCTCACTTCTGCCCTAAACAGCAGGAGACCAGGTCTCTAGGAGAGAAGATCTACTTTGGTCCTGGTTACATTTTTTATTTTAGAGACAACGAAGAATTGCAAATTGTGGCTAAATTCTCAACATTTATTTAAACAACTGAGTTTTAAAACTATACTGTGTTCAGCTGCTTTCTTTTTAGGAAATTAAGGCATTTAACTACTTTAAATCTTAAGATCTGTAATTTTAAAGTTCTGAAACTAAAGCATGTGTTGTGGAAGTTCAAGGCTAACAACTTCTAAAGAAATAATTATAGAGGCAGACAATTTAAACCATGTTCTCACACTGAAAACAAAATTTAAACTCAAGATACTTTATTCAAATCTATTCTTTGTGTGCATGCAAATATATTAAATCAATTCTCTAGATGTCAACATTAAAAAAAAAAAAAGGAACACCTTCAAGTGCTCTGGCTTCAATACTTTATTTTTTTAAATGTCAACCAAATAAAAATATATAAAGATCCTTAAGAAATTTTCCTAATTGCTTTTCCTAGCAAGGCCATGCTTGCCAAAGTTCTACCTTTTACATTAATGCCATAACACTAATTGATGTAGACAGAGACAACATTCCATTACAAGTATTTGAACTAACATGGTCTAATTATTCAAGCATGAAGAGCTAAGTAAGATTTGCCATACATTTAGGTAATGCCTGTGTTTCATTTAACCCCAAATTAGAAAAGATAAAATCAAAGTTTTGGGACAAAAAATTGGTCCAAGTTAGAATATTTTTTTAAATGTAGGGTTTTTTCCCTATTGAACTGTTTCCTGATGGTATGTGGCCTGAAGCCAACCTGTTGACTAAGAAAAAGATACTGTCTTCTGCCCCCTACCAACAAAGAAAAGAACAAAACTGATTTTGACAGCATTGTGCATTCAGTAAAGTTTCATTAATCTTCCCGTAAATCAAATACCCATTATACAATTAATAGTATTCACACATCAACTCTTTCCATCCAAAGAGCCTCCACAGGTGGATCAAAGACCAGATTCACTGCCTGAGCATTAAGGCCACTACCAAAATTTGTGAAGCAGCAGCTTTGTAACAGAACAACACTGCACAACCACCTTTGTCTTCACTCCCACTCACACAGCTCAGACAAGGACTTGGACAGTGCTAAGGCCTGATTAGACAATCCAGAAATCTGTTCCAGATCCTCGTGTACCCAGAGAACAAGAGAGAAGAGCTCAACTCACCCTTCCTTGACCAAGGATTGCTTTTCCGCCCCTCGGCTCTCTCGCGAAGAATATTCGTATGTTCAATAAATTTGCTGCGGGATGAACTGACTACTCTGTAGGCCTGAAAGGGAATTATACCTAAACTTACTGCTATAATCCCTACAAATTTACCAAACTCAAAGAGCGGAGAGGGAGAGAAGGGATTTTAAGCAAGTGCTACTGCCCATCTAAAAATGCATATAAAATTTATCCTAAGCAAGGTTAAAAAAAATTAACAATCTGCTATACTAATATATTTAAGCATTTCATATTTCTCCATTGTTAGAAAGCAAATACAATATACCATGCAGCTTTTGAAGTGCTGCTGTGTTTCAGGAATTGCAAACAGTGTTTTACAAGATAATTACATTAAGATTATTCTTTTTGTAATGTGGTAAAAATGTGACAGCAAGAAAATATGTTATTCCTCCAGAAATGCAATCATACATGTTTGATACTTTGAACAAATAGCTACTTACCATTCAAGAGGATTACTTCGTGGGACAGGGAAATATGTACCTCTCTGGGGTGTGCTAGTCACTATCTCAGATTTTGGGGGAGAGGGGTAGAAGTAAGCTATAAAATGGACGATTTAGGGCTGTGAAGCACAGAATCAAATATGTTTAGAAGCAGGGAGGAGAATGGTTACCAAAAAGCTTAACAAAAGCAGACGCTTACAAAACTTTAACATGCTTTTTTGAAGAAACTAATGCTCTTATTTCTTTTTCTGTGCCCATATTAACAAGGTTCATATCTTCCCCTTGCAGCTTCAGACAGCTTATTTCATATCTGCCTTGCCCACTTTGAGGTATTCCTAATGTTTGTGGTTGACAAGACAAGGCAAGGGGTTAGAGGTAGGTGCCTTACCCAATCTTTGGACACATTAATTTCACATAGTTTTATATATGCTTTCCACTAAGAATGACCCAGCATTACTTATCAAAGTAACAGTAAAACAGGCAAGCAATAGGCTTTCAGTTTCACTAAATTCTCTTAAGCTGTTAGGCTGCACTTAGCTATATGCTATAATATCTACATTCATTGATGTTTTGCATCTTGACCATACTCTTTAACCCAGCACACACCTTATACAATGCCATCTCAGAAAGCACAAGCAGCTCCATCCTCAAACACTTACATAAAATAAACCACCAAAAGCAGCAACACCAGCAAGGAGATAGATCATCATGCTGTCTCCAGAAGAGCCAGGAACGCTCCCAGATGACATCTGGCGAGGAGTTGCTATAAAAACCATTACGTAAATTGATGTAAAGTGCTGCTAAAATATGATCACAAAAAAGAATGATGAAATCTGAACTCTGTATGGGAAAGGATGATTCAAAAAGGGTATAAAACAGAGAGGTACAGTTTATTGATGTATCCTATGACTGAGTAACACAGGGTGTGGTGCTCAGACGAACAAGGTCCATGACTGAGGTCTTCCTAAGAGGTGAGTTTTTCTGTGAACTACACTGTCTGCCATCAGCTTCCAGGTACTGGATACAGTCTATACAGACTAAGGAATGTTAAAAAAAGAAATGGAATGTAAAAAAGTTCCTGACTAAGGCAGGTAAAAGAATTAATCTGTCCTTATTCCTTATGATCAGCAGAAGTAATGAATTCTCTCTTCAGTTTAATAACAGGGAATTTTTTAAAAAGTTCTGTCATTTTAATTCATATTCTTTCATTCTCAGACTGGTGACACTTTGATACATACCCTTCACCTCATGAATTGGCCAACAGGGCAGAGAGGTAGGATTACACAACTTTTATACCTGATTGGGTACATATTAACTCTAATAGCAGTGCTACCCATTTATTTGTGATAAACTAATTCTTACTACAGTCTTGGATTCCTCTGTACATCTCAAAAAGAGACCCATGAAAAATACACGTAATTCTCTTGGTCAACAAAGCTTTCCGCTGAAGTTTGAGACTTGATCCCAGATGAGAAATGTCTCATTGAAAAAGCACTAATGAAAAATAAAATGGCTCTGAGCATTGCAATTGGCAGCTGCAAAAATAATCGCAATCTCAAAACACTGCCATCGTGTGCCAGATTATGTTTAGCATCATCTGTCTCATGACATACTTCCCAGACTCCTCTTCAATAGCCGGGCATCCTAATGGATTTGCGTACATTTATATTTTCGTTCAGCAGCAGTGTCTCCTTAAGCCTCTCTCCGGGGCTGCTAGCTATAAGCAGGACAGTGGTCAGCGAGCTGCCATCGCCCAACACAGCTGGCAGATTTTTTTGCCACTGGTTACACAACCCCTGATGCAGCAAAAGCCATGGCTGTGGCACACCGGGTCTGCTCCCGTTCCCTCCCGGTGCCGGCAACCCTGCGGAGGCACCGCCGCTCCGGCTGCTCTACCGGGGTATATGTGCCCCGCTATTTTATACGGAAGGGAAGGCAGCAGCGGCCACCGTTTTGCCATGGGGCGGGGGTAGGGGGTCCCGGGCCGGCTCGGCTGTCCAGCGGGTCGCGGCGGCGGTCTGAAGCAGCCAGTGTTCGGAGCCCAGGATGACCAAGCAGCCGTGCCTGGCTCTCGCCTGCCCCCGCCGCACCTGTCCCGGCCCCGCGTTCCCCCCGCCCGCGACCTTCCCGCGTCCCCTCCGCCGCCGCCACCCAGCCCGGCCCGCTCCGCGCCCCCTCACGCCGTCCCGGTGACCTCTACCCGGCCCCGGGCCGGCTCCACGTACCACGCTGCTTGAGATGGCTGGCGGCGGCAGGAGCCCTGCTCAGGCGGGAGGCCAGCGCCTGCGAGGCAGCCCTGCAGAAGGACATGGTGGCGGCGGAGCGGAGCAGAATGCAACCGACTCTCGGCTGCTCGTCGTCGCGAGGCTGCGGCGGCAGGCACCGGTCCCGCCCCGGGAGCCGTGGGGGTGGGTTGAGCCGCAGCCCCGCCCCGCGCACCTGGACCTATGGCAAGTAAACGACCGACCACTGGCGTTCGGTACTGACTGCAAGAACAGACCCGGAGTAAAAGGGACGGCATTTACCAAGGAGAGGGAAGATGGGGAGAAACTACTGTTTTACTTAAAAAGGAATTTCTCCAAGAGGAAAAAAAAAATGTAGAAATCAACTAAATTCACGGCGAAGGCCACTCAGGTTAAGCACCGTGCCACAGGCGTTCGGTGTTGGCAGTGAAACACTCGAAGTGAATCGCTGCTCTGGGATCGTTGACTGTCACAGTCATGGCCGTCTCCGGGTCAAACCTGTGCAGCTATCCTTGTCCTCCCTACATTGTTAGGCAGTTGCTCCGTTTCTCATTCTTTCTCTATATAGAGCTTCTTTGTGCCCTCCATGATTATGTAATGCCATATTCTGCCGACTGCCATGATGCCATTTTTCCAGCCTTTGTCCTTGACTGACCTTGATGCCCGAAGAGAGGGCAGAAGTATTCAGAAGGCAGTGCTCATGCCTAAGACTGACATCAGCTGTGCAGTCTCACCACTGTGGGCACCTTTGAGGCATGGCCAGTTCCCAAAATGCTCACAGGAAAATGTCCTGGGGACAAATGCACATTTAAGCATTTGTACAGATCCCATTCCTATATTTGCTTATTTTATAAATTTAGCAGTGAAAATGATGGCAGAGCAAGAATACACTTTTGGAATATTTACTGAACTTCATCTGAACTGATGTCTAACCTTCCAGAATAGCAAAGACAGTTTCGAAAATAAGACTGATAAACTATGAAATGGAAATGCCACATAAAACAACTTCAAGACCACCAGAATGAAATATTAATGGCAAAGAAAGTAGTTTCAGGTTTCTTCTAGACTTTATAATTTATTTTTAATTATGCACATGAAATGTATGAACATACAAGTAATTAGATAACTTTTAACTTCTTCTGTGCTCATTTATTTGTAGGAAAACTGGTCATCACGTTACGTCTTTGTGAGCATGTCATCAGCCTAAGAAAAGGAGAGAAAAAATTCTTAGCTATAAGAAAGAGAGATGTGATGAAAGTAGTTAGAAACATCTCACAACATCCTGCATTGTTATCTGGAGAGGAATGTTTATGGGGAAAAATAACCATAGCACCACAAGTTTTTCTCTTAGTATAAGGAATTTTTTCATGTGGCATATTAATTGCCCTGAGGCCATAATCCCCAAAGACTTCTTAGCTGGCAGAAACACAAATTATGTTTTTTATACTGAAAAGGACAACGACCACATACAATTTGCCCTATAGTGCACATCTATGGGCATTGATTTTACATCATCTTACGTGTAATATAGAAGTGAAACTGAGAGAAAAACATACCCCACTGTAAACATGTTAAAATAAAAAACAAGATTAAAAGATAATCTATCTTTAGTCACTCTTGTTTCCTTGCCACTGAGCCATTTATAAGGTATTCAATTTACAACCTTTATTTATTATAGACGCTGTAAGAGATGTGTTATTTTCAAAGACTTTGCATGTCCAAGATAGAAAGCTGAGAGGGAATAAGCAAACAAGTGAATATATGAAAATACAGAACAGCCACCTTATCATTTTAAAGCTGGGAATGAGTTAAAAGAATAGCAAAAGCCAAGATGCAAAGTATTGAGGAAAAAAAATAATAGAAGAATATAAGTCAGTTCAGTATCTTGACTCCTAAGAGATGTCAAAGATCTTCAGAATTTGTGTTCAGGTAAGTCAAAAGCATTTGTATGTGCACACTTACTATGAACATCCTGTACACTTATGTCCTCTCTCTTGTTTTCTTCTTTCATATTCCATTACATCTTCATTATGCTGCTTGATAAGCTATAAAATAGCAGTATATTATAAACAGCTATATAATTCACAGCTGGATCCAGACAACAAAGAGTTCTACAGAATATAAAATACCTCTTATCAGAATGCAAACCAGTATGTAACTGGGACCATCCAGAACACATTATATGTAAATTAGCAACTGAAAAAGGTGTGGAAACCACGCCTCATAGGACAAACATTTTCTCCTGACCAGCTGGGGGGGCTCCCACTGCCAATTAATTCACCACCCCCAAAAAAGAGGAAAACCCCAAAGGGAATCCATCCCACTCTGAAAACACTGTCACCATGGGGAGTGCTGCTTATCTTGCACGATTCTTCCCACGAGCTACTACACCCTGCTTGTTTTAACAACATAAAGTCTGTGAGTTCTCTGAAAAAGGGAATATCTTACATCTACATTTTGCTCAGGAAAAAGAGGTCTTAATCTATTGAAATCAGCTAAAACCACCTTAATCAGCTGAAAAATAAGAAGAGAATGTATTGGTAGTCTGATAAACACAACATTTATCTGGGCACATCCCTAGGTTGTGTTGTTTTTTTTTTTGTCAAGATCCACGGGGAAAATAATGCCAAAGCATTAATCCAACAGGCTTGAAGAATTAATTCCGTTGTGGCTGTTTTAAGTTTGCAACAAAGAGAAGCTTTAAAAGTTGTTCATTTTCTAAAATAAGAGCACAACATAAAGCTGGGAAAACATAAATAATGAACATAATCATGCCTCAATCTTGACACCTGTTATGACCACCCATTACCCCAATAAACCCAATAGCTTGTAGTCACTGTATTCATATCACTATTATGATTTTTTAGGAATAAGTTAAACAAAACCAAATGAAAACACTTACAAAAGCCCACAAGGCAGCACTGGTGCTAAACGCCAAGCCAACTCCCAGCCAGTTTGGTTGGGCATTATTTGCTTTTTTCACAACAAATGCAGAACGAGTAAAAGCTAAAAAGGCACAAGATTACAAATGCATTAACGTTTCTCAGGTTTAGACTACCAAGTACTTAGTGACACTCACGCAATCAGGGAAAAAAACCAAACCACAACACAAACCCCAAACGAATGCAATGATGAAGTGGTCTTCATAACATTGCGATAGCCGATCCGTTCGTAGGTAACACCGCAGCATGCGCTCCCTGATCCGCGAGAGAGGGGACGGGAGCTGCCAACAACCCAAAACCAGTGCCTTTTGCCCCTTCCCCGACCATAATAACTATCCCTTCCCGCCTCTTCTGCTCTATAAAGGTGCTTCTCACTGTCCCCTGCCTAAAGCCCCCAGCCCTAGACCTTCCCCACCTCCCATACCCTGCCCAAACAAGAGGGCTCCGGGCACAGCTTTCCTAGGAAGGGCCGGCACTACCATCGCGGCGTGACATGGTGAGTCCTCCCCCCAGCCTGGAAGCAACAGCAACTTAAAACAGAAAATTAAAAGATAAAAAAATAACTTATAGGCTTTGATTAAAAACAGTAAAAGGAAAGAAGCTGCCACCGCAGCTTGCTCTAATCCCAGACGCGGACCAGCTCGTGGGGACGCCGCCGCCGCCTGCACAGGCAGCAGAGCTCCCGCAGCCCTCTGTCAGTGGGCC
>VZTD01004415.1:87539-225681 GCA_013397725.1 Rhagologus leucostigma
CGGCGGCGGCCAAGCGGCGAGGACGGGACGTAGCCCGCCCGCCCACTCACTCTCCTCCTCGGAGCCCCTCGGCGGCACCGGAGCCGGCGGCGAGGAGGATGCCGTCTGTGAGCCTGCCGCCCAAGGAGAACGCGCTCTTCAAGCGCATCTTGGTGAGTGGCGGGGCGGGAGGCCCGGGCTCGGCCGCGGGGAGCGGGTTGAGGAGGCCCCGGCTCGAACCCCGAGCCGGCGGGGAGCGGAGCCCCGGCGCCACCGCCCCGAACTCGGCTCCTTACGGCTGGGGCAGGCCGGTCTCAGCGCCGCCTGTCACCCACGTCACGTCCCGCCTGGCTGGGGGAGCGCTGGGGGCCGCCGCGCCTCCCCGCTCGCCCACCGGCTCCCGGCGCTGGCCGCGGTGAGGCACTCCAGGCTCCAGGAAATACCCTGCGGCTGCTTCATTCATCGCTCGCCGTGGCAGCCGCTGTCCTGCCAAGCTACCCTCCGTGGGTTCGCTTTATTTTTTTTTCTTTTATAACTCAGATTTTTGTTGTAGACAGTAACCATGTTTGTTGGTCTATGGGAAGATGGCTTTCAGAGGAGGAAGTGGAGAAGGATGAAGGTTTTGAAGTCTTCCCGAAGTTTAACTTGCGGTCAACTCCTGTGGATACTTGTCAGTCGATTTTTCTGGGTGGCACCTGGCATATGGATGAGAGAACATTCAGTGGAATTTAAGCAATAAGCCTGGTTTTTAGAATGAGGTTAAGATGGTCTACAGTCCAAATACCAGCGAAGTGTGCTCAGTTCAGCTAAATCTTAAGGAACTTGTTTCAGCTTTCATGCGGTATTGCAGGAACATTGTATTTCTAAGGACTTGGGTTGAATTGGAAATGTCTCAAGTTCGTTAGGGAGCAACTTCAGTGGATTTGTTTAGAAGATTCTGACTCAAGCACTCTACTGTTTTCTCTCAGAAGAAGTCAGTTTTGTCTAAAAATCTCATGTTGTCTTTCAAAGAGAGTTACACTACTATTTTGAGTCCTTTCAAAGATCAGAAGTAAGATGAGTACTGTTGTCCTGTTGGAGTAACAGCACTCTTAAGGTTCTGTAAACTTATGCCGTTTAAGTGGGAGGGAATGTGTACTGTCTTTCTGTCACTTCTTTTTGCAAAATATTTTATGAAAATGGAACATGTATAACTAGAAAGCCCTATGAACAGGTGTGTGACCATGAGACATGGTGTTTCAGTGAAACATGCAGTTTCAGTTAGGGTTAAAAAGTAAATACGATGAGCTATTAATCTAATTTCTGCTTTGAAAGATTCAGTCATGCTTTGGAGTTGGTATGACCTTGTACTGTGTTATGGTCTGGGAAAGATCTAGGCTTGCTGCTCAGTGGTCCATCCGCCTTTGCATTGAGGATGGTTCGTGTGATTACAGGGCAGACTGAATCAAGGAGCTTGTCTGTGTTTAAATCTGAGCAGGTTTGGTTGTTTTTTTGTTTCTTTCCTTTTTTTTTTTTTATTTTTCCATTTGCTTGGATATGTCTTGAGTGTTTGTGTGGAGGGCAGGAACAAACGAGGAATAAGTGTCTGTGGAGAAAGTGCTGGCTCAGCACCCTTGCATTCGTAACTTGATTCAGATTAGAAAAGGTGTGCCCCAGTGCAAGCAGATTTCTGTACACTTTCTTTTTAAACTGAAAATCTTTAATAAAAATCGAGGAGTTTGAGGTATTGGATAGACTGAAAGCTGTTGTGTCATTGTGATTTTTTCCTGTGTCTCACAGGAATGAGCCTGTGAGACAGACATGTAGTCTGGTATTTAAGACTGTCCTGTGATGAGGTATCTTTATAACACATGGTGAATAGAAAAGGCTCGAAGCTGGTTTTCACCACACTGAAAATTTTGCTAATGAACTACCTGTCTGCCTTGTTATCAGTAATGACCCTACTTTGTGAAGTTTTGGTTACATGTTTGACTTGAATTTGTGAGGCATCTTTTAGGAAGTCCTAAGTGCAGGCCCTAAGAAAAATTACTTCTCTTCTCCTGTGCCTTCACTCCACCTCTCTCTTCCTGCAGCCTCTCCTCACTCTACACCATCTTTTCTGGAGACTGTAGCACTTCATCCTCCGCCACCTCTTGTAGTGTCCCATGGGAGGCTGAACAGCAGCAGGAGGAGCTGAGGTCTGCCCATGCGGCTCTGAGCCCCCAGTCAGGAATGAGGTGGTCCTGGGTCGCCCCAAGCTACCTCCTAGCCCAGCCGGGCCACGTGTCCTGTTCAGCATGCCTGGATGATATTTTCCAGCAGGTGCTTTGGGAACTGGCCCAAGTGTTATTGAAAGGATGCAGTACCCCACAGATACGTAATTGCTGGTACACAGGCTGTTAACAGAAGCATAAACCCATTCCCATGCTGATTTTCATGGAGATAATAAACATAGGAGCTAAGCAGATAACTGTATTTTTGCAAGTGAAGCATAAAATTGTTTTTTTTTCAATCTGTTTTGTGTGAGTGTTTAATTCCTGAGGCCTCATTTCTTTCCTTTTTTTTTTTAAGATGTATACCTGTAACACAAATGTTACCAACCTGCTCAGCTTTGCATAGCAAAGGGCAATAATTATCTTTCAGAGTTTGTTTTTTTTGTTTGTTTAGTAATAAACATCCTGCATGATCAGTACATTTCTCATGTGTATGGGTTTGCTCACAAGCCAGCATTTCCACTGGCCTGACATTCTGAGTTCAGAAGTGTGTACACTTTGCCTTTTCATGTTCCAACACACTGTAACTAGACTAACCTCTTTTAGTCACTTTACAGGTACGTGTGGAGGTTCTGATAGAAACATTTTTCCATTTGAAAGGCATTTTACAATTCAGAGTTCCTGTAGGACAGTGGGAAAGAGATCTGCAAGATTAGCTTGAATGAAAAAACACCCACAAGCTTAGCAGTCACTGTTCTCCTTAAACTGGCACTTCCATTTAAAAAAAGTATCTAGCTCATACAGTTTTTATAGTTTTAACTATTTGCTGTTAGGTCTACAAGTAGATGTTCTACTGCTCAGAGATTCTGAGGAATTTAGAGCAAAAGTGGATCTCAACATTTGAACATTTAAAATAATTGAGTCCTTATGATTCTTTTGAACACACATAATGTCTAGGCAGTCCAGAAATTACTGGAGAAGAATTCAGGTGGAGGCAGGGGAAAGGGTAGAACAGTAAACACAGCACAGTAATAGGGAAGTTGGCATTTTGGTACACAGAAGGCTGGATGCACTATGAAGTAATGGAAAAAGTAGTTTACTCCATTTCATCCCTCCTCCCCCTTTACTATCAACTATAGGACTAGTAGCTATAGGAAGTGAGATTGACTAATTTTTGATTTCTTTTTGTTTTTAGTGTCTTTTTATTTTTAATTTTATTTAATTAAATTTTACTTAATTTTTAAAAATTAAATATAAGAGATCAGCATTCCTTGAACATTTCTGGCAGTTTGCCAAATTAGTCGTCTGCTGTATCTGGGCAGGTTCATCAGTGATGTTCAGTTTTATTTCACAAATCCCAAAGATAATATTCAATTATCTTCTCTTTGGATGTAGAGGTTAAATATATTGAAAAAGTATTGAAGAAAAATTAAATACAAAGCTGTTAGAGGTGCCGTATATTTTGTGGAAGAGTTTTTCAGTCCCTTGAAACATCAGAGGATGCAGTTCTTGGAGTCATCATGGTCTGGCAGACTAAGGTGGTGCAAGTATTTCTCACCGTGGGTAGTGAGTTTAGCCTTTAATAAGAAAACAGAAAAAAAGTCCAAGTATTTAAGAAGTGAAACGTTGTATTTTATGCTGGAAACAAGCAATGCAGGTGTGTAAGTGTGTTCAGGCCTTGTTTAAACAGTTTCACTGACTCACAACAGCACTACTATGTGCTGTAGAAGTAGCGTACTGAGGAAGAAGATGCCTTGTGGTCTGAGCTGGTGTATATTGCATTGTGTGAAGATTAGAGTTTCCCTGTTCAGGACTGGGGATTAGCCATGGCCATTATGATGTATGGAGGCTATTCCTCTTTCAACTCTTACAGTTTCCTTAGATGCTGTGCAGGCTTGACTGGGCATGGCCGGAACCTGTGTGCTCCAGTGGGGCATTCCAGTAACCAGGGTGTCTGCTGCAGGACAGGGACATCTGAATTTCACCTTCACATGGTCGTTTTTACCTTAACGTTGCAGTGCTTGAGGGCATTGTCTTTGAGCTAGTGGTCTTCCTTTCCATGCTGGTTTTGACTGGTGTGCTACTAAGTGATATAGGAACTTCCTGATGATAAAAAGCCTGTTGAACAACCTCTCTTCAATGCCTCTGCTGTAAATATGCCAAATCCCTCCTGCTGGGCCATCTTCCTGTTTCTTCATTCCAGAATCTGCTCCCTGTCCCTCCACTTTGAAACTAGACAGACCAGTGCTTCTCCTTTACTAATACTTTCATGAATCCTTTAAAAATAATGTTCTGTCCATAGAAATTCAGGTGCTGACTTTAAGATTGCTGAGGTGACAGACTTGGAAATCTCTTAAATCATCATAATTCAAGATTAAAGACTTGATTCCAAGATTTCACTTCTATCAGTAACCAAATAAAGTAGCACAGTTTGTTTACAATCACTGTTGCATTTGCATGGCTGTACAGTAATCAAGTAGGCACACCACTGGAATTTTACCATGTACTGTCTCTCAGTTGAAATATGGAATTGCTAAGAAGGCTCTTCCAATAGCTTGTCTGTTGAGATTTCAATCACTTGGTTTTTCTTTGCCTAGAGGAATACCCTGCTTGGTCAGTAGTAGTAGGAAGAGAAATGATGTCTTGACAGAAATATTGGATTGGAAGTACATGATAGAGCTGCTGCTTTAAGCAGAATCACTGATCTTGTTTTTCAGAACTGTTTCTCAAACGTGCTAAAAAAATTAATTACTGTTTGAGACTTCAGGATGCAATTGAGGATTCACTTGAGCAATACAGCTGTTATTAAAGCCTGTTCACCAGATTAGGCCATTTTTTGTCACTGAGGCTGTCAGAAATTGTAGAAACATGATTCACTGCTGTAAATTTCTGAGGAGCAGCATATTTTTACCTGTTTCACTGGTGAAAGTAAAACATTAACAGAAACATCCTCACAGTTGTAAGACAGCCAGTCTTACATTGTTATGGCTATAGATACTCTTAACTGAACCCAAAGTGGTTTTAATTGGGGCAAGGGAGTTAACTCCATTTATATGGTACTACCCTTTATTTTGGTTGCAATTTGATGAAGCTTGTTTATTTCTGTTTTTGAAAGGTTTTCTTAATGAGATTTTGATGATTGCACTTTTTCTGCATGTCTCAGGTTTAAATCTCTTGTCTGCAGCAGCACCGTGTCAATGCAGCAGGAGTGGGCATAAGGAATTACACGTTTTCTGATTTTGCTGATAGGGAATTTAGAGAAAATTAGCAATTATTCGTTGCCACCCTTAAAAGTAAGGTCAATGAGACTTGTTACAGGGATTTCTGTTTGCTTATGTGATACCACAGAATCGAGTTAGCGAACCTTGTGATGTAATAGACCCATTTAACTATTTCTCAATGCTCAGTGCTACCAGACCTCATCTGGCATACCTCAGTGCTAAGGGTGAGAAGTACTCTAGGTGTAATACATGGGTAGAAAATGTAAGTAGCCTCACCATGTATCTTGAATTATTTTTTGAGATACATGGACACTTCAACTCAGGTCTAAGTCCAGAACAACCGAGGCTCCTTTAGTAATTTTTATGCTAGATCTTGGAATTTGAATTGATACACTTAGTTGTTTCAGATGATCATTAAAAACCAAACATATCCTGTGCATACTGGATCTCTTGTGAGTTACAGTCAGTTTCTTAATGAGTTCAGGGGTGAAGCCTGAATGTAGGGGTTCCAGAGTCATGGACAGAAGTCAGCGTATTTTAGTTGACAGGGCCAAATTCATGGTAATTCTCCCCAAGAAGAGGTTAAAGTAAGCAAGTACAGGCCAACAAAACTGATGTTGAATAATGGGTGTTTTTCAGCAAGTCTGTCTACAGTAAGTGAGGATTTCTAGTCTTCTAGAAGAGCTGTGCTTAACTATTTGTCAGCACCTGTTTCCAGCTGAATTTTTTAAGTATAGAAATGAGACCAGTTCAAAAGCATTGACATAGCATGGAATTTTTTTCTGCCTTAGTATTAAATAAAAAAGTACACATATTTCTTACGGTCTTCCTAACTAATTTGAATTGGAACTTGTTCTGTTCCTCTGGTTGTATTCTACGAAGCACTGCTAGTTATGAAGGTATCAATGGCTTCCAAAAGGTAAGGCGTGATGTGCAGAGGAGGATTTCTTAATCCCTTGAACCAGGCAATATCTGAAGCTGTTTGGTACACAGAACAGTTCGATTAATTAACACTTCAGAGCAGTGAAAGAGGATAGTTGGTTTCAGTTTGACAGCAGAAAATTAAGCAAGTTTGCTCCAGAGTTTTTCAGCATTAACATAGCTGTTAAGATTTGTGTGGTTTCTTCAGTCCTTGGGTTTATACATCTTGTGTTTGTCATGAAATTGAATCGGTGTGGTGGAATATCTTTTGCCTGGAGCTGCTGAGCTGTTTGATATGGTTAGTGCTCAAAAGACCCATTAATTCATGGTGAATTGTAGCTCCTAATGCTTCCAGCTTTCAGAATCTTCTTTACTACATTAGGTTGAATTAGTGCACCTTAGTGACTTGACCTGATCTCGTCTACCTGTAGAGAGAGAGTGTGCTGGAAAACATCCTTGAGCTGCACAGCACCCGAATTTACTGTGTTGTAAGTGCTGCGTCTGAATCGTGCCAGAAGAAACAGATGGGATCAGAGTGGCAGATGTGCATATACTGCGCTGTAAGAGCACACCTTAGGTAATGCAAAGACCAAGGATTCCAGTGCTTCCTACTGCCAGAGGTCTCACAGCATCGTAGTTGCCAGCCTTGCCATGGGATGCCCCAAGTGTACGTGCATGACTGCCACTGGGAGAATCTGTGGGGTCCCCTGAGAGCACACTGCTGTAGTTGAAAGGGTTTGTTGTAGAATCATAGAATAATTTGGGTTGGAAGGGACCTTTGAAGGTCATCCAGTCCAACTCCTTGTCCACCATGGATCTGCTCAAGCCTCAAAACCTTAGGGAAGAGGATAGCAGAGTGTCAAATCTGTGAATTGTTTTGACTGAGCAGCCCCTTCTCTATTGTGCTTCCTCCTGGGGACTTGCAGATGCAAGTAAAACATTCACCTGTACCCATGTGTAGATCAGCTGTCCTGGTAACTCTTGTATATGATAGGGAATAGTCTGCAATATATTTCCTCTGATGATGACACTGGCTATGTCACTTGCTGAGGGAGAGGGGCTGGGTACAGTGAACTAGCAATGAGAAGTTCAATTTGCAGCTGCACTGTCTTTTGGGGCTTAATCCCAATTTTGGCACTCATTTGGTGAAGAAAATCATATTTTTCAGCTAGTCTGTCACAGCATTGACTAAATTAGGATGCTTGCTTTTACAGCATTACTGTGGGTGAGAAGTGATTTCCTGTGGGGGTTTTGGTGGGGCTTTTTGTTTGGTTGGTTTGGTTGTTTTTAAGTATTAGGGCAATTGGTAGTTTGCATTCATTTTACTTCAGTTAATTTGCAGATGTGGGGTGTTAGGCTGGAGTAAAAAGTGTGACCTGGTAAAACACAGAGTCTTAGAAGAGAAAACCGGTAAAAGATCTTCATACTGTTTTCTGTAAAATTCTCTCTTTAATAGAGAGTGCACGATGTTTTTGGTTCCTGTTCAATTTCAAAAGGCATAGCAATTGGCACTGTGATCCCATCCCACCCACCTGGGTCTACTATATTGATTTTATTCTCACACTGCTCTTTCTTATAACCAGTTGTGCTGATTCAAGTAAGATTAAAAGGAAAGCAGTCAATAATGCCCCAGTGCTCCCCTTTGTGAGCTTGGGGAGTAGATGGTATCTTCTTTGCTTTGACAATTAGTCTTGAGGAAAAACATCTAGTCTTGCGTGCTTTCAGGTGGGAAGACAAAAGGCAGTTTCTCCTTTATTTTGGTCTCCTGTGACTGTCTTCACCCTGCTCATGAAACACTTTTGGGTCTGCTTCTCTCCTGTTTAATCAGCTGCAAAATCCAGGCTGGATAGACTCCTGTGAGACGTTTTGCTTTGTTTTACTGCTGTGAATTAGTTTTAAAACGCTCTTGAATCAGTTAGGTTGTACCTATGTATTTTCTCAAGTGTCCCTGCTTGAAAGGGAGTTTTCTAGTTTGTGTTGTGATTGAGGTGATTCTTCGTGTAGTTTGAGTTGCACTTCGTGGCAGTGTAGATTCACTGTGAAGCTTCTGGTCAGGCTCGTGGTAAGTCCTGGTGTTAGGCTGAGCTAGAGCTGTTGAGCTGATGTTAACTACTGATGTTACTGAACATACAAGACACTTCAGTCTGCAGCGTAGTTATTATAAAATTTCTTAGAAATAGCACTTTTAAGTCTGGATGGCTATTAAATTATTTACCTTAGTTACTAAATGCTTGCAGGATGTGAAGACTGCTTTGTGATAAAAGAGGATTTGCACTCCTGGGTGTGAATATGTGCAAAATATTTCATGTATAAATGGCAGAGTCCAGTCTGCTGTGTGCTGTGTATTTGGTGCTGAGGGACATACTTGCATGTCAAAATGCTGCACTTGACTATTATCCTTTACTTTTAGTTGGAAATACATGTATTTGACCATTAAAATGTCTAGTTTGAGAGGGAGGAATTACTTGAGAGGTAAAATATGCTGCGTGCTTGTAGGTAACAAACAATTAGAGAGCCTAGTTGTGTACATTTAAAAAATATAAAATCTCTAAAATGCACTTGTGACAATGTATTTGTGTATACAGTATATAAAGGAAACAGTGCTGAATTAAGTTTGGATAAAAGTCATCTCTGCTCTTGTAAGCAGCTCTTAATGCTACTGTAATCAGTAGTATGGCCCTTGTATAACAACCTTGTGGTTACCTTGTTCGAGAACCCATGTCAGTGTTCACTACCTGTAGGTTTGGCAGCAAAATTTAGAGAGTAGATGGGGGAAGATTCAAAACTGGAAAGCTGGGGCAAGAAGGGAACAAACTCCATGTAGCTGTGAGCTATGGCTAGATGTAGGTAAGCTGTAAATAGTGGGAGTCTTTTCACCTTTCTTCATGGCAGCCACCAAAGAAAAAATGTGGAGGAATTTATTCTCATTTGACACAATGAGCCATGTGCATGTGTAAGGCATCTGCTGGCCAGAGACTGTCTGCACAAATGCTTTTAATACAATTCAGAGAACACCAAAATACAAGCCCTCCTTCCACCTCAGACTTGGGATTCTGGAAAATACGGGCCATCTCTGTTCCTTGAAATTTCAGTGTCAGTCTGTCTAGTAATTGCTGTGCATTCCAATCCATAGAATAAATACTTGGTGGTGGGGGAAGTGATGCGAGTGCAAATTCTCACTTACCTCCTGTGGTCTTGCATGATTTTGAAGGAGACACACTTTGCCTGCCTCATCTTACTGATTCTTTGTAGAATTGTATTAAAGCAGATGTTATTTCCTTGCTATAAATATAGAAAATTAGCTAAAGGGTATAAAAAGAATCTTGGTGTGTTTGGAATAGGTTGTCATTCTGGCCACAGCATGTATAGAAAAGCTTGTTAGAGGTCTTAAAAGATCTAGTAACTTATTAAATGAAAAACTTTGAAGGGCAGGAAATGTGTAATAAATTCAATACTGCTGTAAAGTCAGATTCTGTTCTTCTGAAGCATTAGCCTTAACCTTACTCTTTTAAAGTTTAGGTTTTATGTTTTCTTGTTGCATGATGTCACAAGTTGTAGCTGCAACACTTGTCTGTCAAGCATCACAAGCACGCTCTCACTGCTGGCTTTGAAGTTTATATGTGCAGGAATTTAGCTTAGTGCAGACAACTCTGCTCTTCTAGCCATCTCTGGAACAGAGAAATATGTTACTTCTGCAGAACAGCTGTCCCAAAGTAAGGGTCGGAGCTCTGGTAATGACTGCCACAAGCTATTCATCTGGGAGGAAACAAGCTACCCAGATGAATAAAATTCCTGTTTCCAGAAAGCCTGTATCTTTATGTCCCAGGAGTACTTGTCATGTCACCATACCTGCTTCTGTGTTTTTTTTTTTAAATTTAAATTGCTGATTGTTTTTTCTTCTCTTACTCAGAAACTACTTACTTGCTTAAGGATCTTCTTTCCCAGGCTGTGTATATAGTTTCTGTCTCCTTTTTATGAAAAGATTTTTGTTTGAATTGTCTGTTCCTTGAAACTACAGGTTCACCGAGGTTTGTACCAGCCGTGGTTGCATATGCTTCATTCCTGGCTCCCTTCTGTCTCATTCACACCTTAATTTAAGGTTGTTAGCCCATAATCTCTCTGGAGAATGAATTAAGTATGTGCACAGCTTCAGGCGGGGGAATCTCAGTGGTGCTGTTTGGCCCACTATGAGAAAACAGTCTCTTCTTTTCTGAAGAACTACATGTGACCTCAATTTCGTTTGTTCCCTTCCTTCCACTATCAAAACATACAGTGTGTCCACAGAACACGTACACAGAATAAGGAAACTCACAGAATAACACAGTTTGAAATGTTTGCGTTAACAGAATGAAATAAGCTTGAAAGTATTAACTTGAAAACTTGGAGAAATTGTATACAGGAAATATTCCAACTTGTCTTGGAAAGGAGACCTTTGATGCTTCACTGGGGAATACACACAGCTGTGTCTATATACACAGCTATATTCTGGAGATAAAAGTATATCCAGATTGGTTCCTGATAATTTGTTGGCCCTATGCAAGTATTTTCTGGGTTATGAGAACCTTTCTGTAGATGTAAGTGGATATAAACTTGTAAATATTTGCTCTGTGAAGCCTAAAGGAAGGAATTTGATATAATTCTCAGTGAGTTTGTTCTGTTCCAAACTACCTTGCATTATAAGTTCTGTATCACCCTAGAAAATTTTATGTGCGTTTCCTGTCTCTAGAATACATCCCATCTTGGGTGACTTTGCTTAAACTTTAAGGTGAGAGCCTGGTTGTTAGAGTATGTTAAATGGAACCGTTTAGTGATAAGATTTCGCATTTATAGCCAGCATATTAGCAGCTGTACTCAAAGCCAGACTGCAAAACCCCAAAGTGCCCCTTCTCCTTGTGACAGTGCCTTAGCTACACTGCAGACATGTTCCTCAGTTCCTGTGGCTGCACCACTTCTGTGACAGGTTCTGCTGCTTGCGCGACTACCTGGGTGGGGGCTCTACTTTTCAGGGAGGAGGCCTGGCTGGTAACCATTATGACTGATGGTTTCAATTAGAAAAAAAAGAAAAAGGTCTGTCAGCTCTGACTAGTGGCTGGTTGTAGTGACTCAGCCAGCTACTTGAAAGCTGATAATGACTGGAAGGTGTAAGTAATACCCAGTCAAGTTTAATAGAATAAAAATAGCTGCCTGTACAGATTTCCTCTTACCTAACCCTTAAAACGTTCTTTTACTACGTGCTTGCAGTGCTGACTTTTCCTGTCCTTGGTGACAGAGGGAGTTGTCTTTTGGAAGTGTTCAAAGTCAGGGTTGGATGGGGCTTTGAACAACATGGTGTAGTGAAAGGTATTTCTGCCCGTAGGGGTGGGGTGGGTGGAACTAGATGGTCTTTGAAGGTCAGTTCAAGTTGAAACCATTCTAATTCTTTTGTTGGTCTGCTCCTCTTTGGGTACATCTTGCTTGCTCTCTCTGAGCATCTTCCTTCTCTCTCCTTTTCCATGCGAGCAATTCCCTTTCTCCTAAGGGTGGTGACAGTGTAGGGGGAGCAAGATAGGTGGTTTGTGATGCATCTTGGTCTGCAGTCATTATTTCAGCTTATGACTTTAGTACTAGAAAATAATGCACACACTTAGTGTTTTACAATTTTTTTACACCTTTGAAGTTTATTGTTGGTGTTTCCAAGAGAAAACCAGACGCTAAACAGCATCTTTCATTATGAAGAGCAGCATAAAACACAGAAGTTGTGAATATGCCATTTTCCTTTTTAAGCATTTCCTCTAACATTCATGTAACATTTTAAGGTTTTATTTTTACAACCTTCTGCTTGAAGGGAAGACCTGTTGGGTCTGCCACTCCTAAATATTGTTGATGAGAGTGCTTAGAGGACACATGGTGTCCATATGTGCTTATGAATGCTCTTGGATAATTACTTTGGAGCAGCGTGAGGAAAAATGGAATCCTGAGCAACAACTTATTTAGAAGGACTTGAAAGCTCTGAGCTGTTCCCAATCTTTACACCCGTCAGCCATCCTGCCACCAGAATCAACTGGAGTCAGTGAGGTCCTGTTATGAATGACTTTGTAATTAATAACAGGATTAACAGGATTTGGGTCAGTGCTCAATCAGTGTGTGCTCCTTTACTCCTGTGCTCATAAATGTTTATTTCATTACAGTAAAATTAAATGTAAGAGGTTCCTAGCATTTGCTGAAGTGACCTAAAATGTATGAATTGGTGTTTATAATGTTATTTCTTTTGGCTTATATTTAGAGATGAGCACAAGAAGTGGATTTACATAAATAAAATACTAAAACTGGTTTTAAAAGTACATGCTGTGTGCTGTTGTGCATTGCAGTCATCTTGCATAATGAATGAGGCTCAGACAAAAGAGTTGGACTAAGAAAACTGTAGAGGAATGTTTAAATTTCCAGTATGGCAAGATAATGTTACTATATACTAGTTTTGAAAGTTTGGATGTATGAGATATATGTGGTAGTCAAATTGATCATAAGAGGTTGCTTTCAGAAGTAGTTTAAGCCAAGTTGCAATTATTTAAATGTCTTTCCAGCTTGTGTGGTTGTTGGAGGTTGTCTCGTGGGGTTACTATACAGGATAATTGGCCAAAGTGGGTTCAATGTTTACCAATGTTATGACATAAGGTTTGCTTTTATGTTAAGGGAGAGTTGAATCTCTTTGGGCGCTTAAGCTTCTTGTGGTGTCTTACCTGAGAATCTGCTGAAGGATAATATGTCTTCAGTTATACTTTTAAACTTGTGGTGTTGCTGACATCTTTTTTTTTTTTTTCTGGCAATGGAAAGAATTTTTAAACACAGGAAACTCAATAAACAGGATTCATTAAAATATTAGTACGTTTTCTAAAATTTGTAGCTGTGCTGATGCTTATTTTCAGGTGTGCATAAATACTTTCACTCTAAATTTTTTTAATAAACTTATTTTGTTCTTCAACAGAGGTGTTATGAACATAAGCAGTATAGAAATGGACTGAAGTTCTGTAAACAGATCCTTTCCAATCCCAAGTTTGCAGAACATGGAGGTAAGTTTTCAAATGGCATGTGATCTCTTTTTCCCTGTACTTTACAGTAGAGTAATTATTTTAATGTTTTATACCACTTCACAGCTAATGTTTTGCCCATAAAGCAATAAGAGCATCCAGAAACCTGCATATTAGGCACTTAGTGTTGGTAAGATTTGTCATTTTAAAGACTAATCTTACCAGTAGTCATAGCTTCCCATTCTTTATCCTTCAAGTCTAAGATTTGTGGTGCAAGTTTCCTGATACAAGTATGCATTAGTTAAATGACTTTTCCTGGGAAATTGAGATTCACTCACATAAAAGTGAAAAGCAAAAGGAAGAGGCTGAATATTGTTCAGTACTGTGTCAGCTCTGTGGTCTGCTGCTTTTCTAAAGGAATAGTCTTATTTTAAAAGAAGAAAAAAGTGTTTGTTCCTTTGCTGTATTTTTAGTCAGCTCTTAATACTGAGTTGGAAGTGTCTTTGCACTGTTCAGAAATGCTTTGTGGGTTTTTTGCAACTAGTTTGGTATGGGTGAATGTGTAGAAATATCTGTTGTGAATAGATACTTGAGTAGTTAAAAAGAAAAGTCTCCACATGTTTGTAGAGCAGACAGTTTTTACTGCCCTTTAAAATAAAACATTACTTCATATTTTGATGGAAGTAATATAAAAGGTTTTGCTGTGTATGGTGTACTTACGTGAATAATCTGACAGCAGAGTTTTCCATATGAGAAAAGAATGTGAAATCTTGAGAGTGATAATCTAAATTTGCATTTATACTATGATTAGGATTGCTTTATGGAGCTTAAAATCCATGAAAATGATTAACTGATACTTATTTAATCTTATTTTTTTTCTTTTTTAGAAACCTTGGCAATGAAAGGACTAACATTGAACTGTCTAGGGAAGAAAGAGGAAGCTTATGAACTTGTGCGCAGAGGCCTAAGGAATGACTTGAAGAGTCATGTCTGTATCCTTTTTGAAATAGGGCTTTTGCTGATGAATTGAAAAGATTGATTTCTGCAACTACTCGATTTATAGAGTAGCGATAAAAGCCAGTTTAAACTTCAAACTGAAAGTTCAGAATTTTCAATTTCCAATGAGTATTTTTTCTAAGCTATCCAAAGGGCAGATGTTTTGCAGTCCTTGCAGTCACAGTTAGCTCACTTACTATTCTGGCATGCACTGTGTGTTCTTTTATCATTAATCTGTGACTGTAAAACTCATGGTGGGCATTTAAGCATGTGATTTGCTTTGGAAGCATGAGTAGTTGCCGTTACATTGTTAAAGACTTGTCTTATACTCAGAGTGCAGGAAGTATGAGCACTTCAGTTGTCTAAAATTGTTTTCAAGTAAGCATAATAGGGTTTTCAGAGATCATGTTACTTTATTTCCTCCCTCGGTGTGTGAAAAGTAAAGTTTACAGCGTATTATATAGACTGTATACATATAACTGGCAAAGTTCTGACAAAAAGAATTGTAGTGTTCCTGCCCATTTATAAAACAGCTTGAGAGCTTGTTGCCAGCTGTTCTGTCACTGCCATGTTGGAGCTCATTTGTCCCTGCTCAAGTTCCGTGGAAGCCTTAATAGAGTTTTCCAGGTTGGCATGTCTATGGCCTTCTTCAGAGGTCAGACAAGAAGTATGATGAAGCTATCAAATGCTATAGAAATGCACTGAAATGGGACAAAGACAATCTTCAAATCTTGAGAGACCTTTCTCTGCTACAGATTCAAATGAGGGATCTTGAAGGTTATAGGGTAAGTATGCATACTGCATTTAGTCGTCTTCTAGGGA
Organism: Rhagologus leucostigma; assembly: GCA_013397725.1. Lineage (NCBI taxonomy): Eukaryota > Metazoa > Chordata > Aves > Passeriformes > Rhagologus > Rhagologus leucostigma. Next base: position 102,675 of record VZTD01004415.1, read on the forward strand.
ACTGCAGCAAAGGTGGCAGATTGATTAATGACACTTTAAAAATATAGTTAGGTCCAAAGGGTTAAAAATATATGCCACTCAATGCTTTATGAAAGTAAAAGCAGATGTGCTACTGAGCAATTTCTGTAAAACACGCAGATTTAATGGCAAATTAAGTGATGCATTTTCAACTCAGTGCAGAATTGCTTGCCTTTTTTTTTTTTGATGCTGTATAATCCAGCTGTAGACATTCTCCGGTCTTGTTCTTTTCTTGAAAGGATTTCTGTAGGTAAGAGGCAATGTGTTCAGAACATGAGTTTTATTCAGGCAAAGGTGTTTGTATTTTTTAGTAACTTTGTACTATATATCCCTCCACCTTTACATCAGCGGCCCCCAGTTTTCTCTTGGCAGTGGGTAATAACAAGCAGTGTGCTGCATGAAACATCATATTTTGGTTCCTGGCCAACTTGGGCATTAGTGAGTGACAGCTCCATTTTTTTTTGGTTAAGTTTTCATCTTTTTGGGTTTCCCTTGCACCTCTAAAGTTGTGTTGTTTAAAACACATTAGTTGGTCTCTTCATGTATTATTTCCTTTTCAAATTAGGGTAACATTAGTATACCCAAGAGCAAGTTCTGTGCTCAAAGCTGTGTGGAACCGTCAGCTAGCACAGGTTCTCAGAGAACTTATTCCTGAGTCTGAGCAATTCTTAATCACTGATGTTTTCATATTAGTAATTTAGAAATTTGGTTCCGCTCTTGCTGAGACAAGATACCTAAAAGTTAGTGTAGGTGCCAAAATGCGTTTACAAATGTCTGTTCTCTTCGCCTCTGGATAAATGTGAATACAAATTTTGTAATCTCTACACATACAAGTAACACATGGTTACAGGATGCATTAAGGATTAAATGTTAGGATGCTTAGAAGTCAGTAATTCATGGCTAATCGTATGCTGGTTTCTGAAGAATGTGAATTTACTCTCAAAACTGGGAATAAGGCTGTGTTTTGGTTGGTTTTTTTTTCTTTGCTTTAAATTCTAGCCTCTCCTACTTCAAAATACTTTGAGTGCTCATCATTCTATTAAAACAGCTGTAACTGGTTTTAGTTCTTTGTTAATCCCTACTTTCTGACTGTTTAGGCTTTTTCAATAGGAAGTATCTTTTTTCCTATATTTTAAGTTACTTGAAAATGCCTGTCAGGAGTCTATAACAAAACAAGTAATAGCATTTTCCTCAGATTAAAACTGCGTGATACCAAGCAAATCTGTTGCGTTTTTCAGCTGTAATTATCCTCTTGCCAAACAATAGGCATGTGTTTGCGTGACCTGTGTTGCCTAAGAAAATTTCTGGTGATTTAAATACATATGTACTTTCAAGATTTATTTGAAAGTACCAGTAAACGTTCCTGCAACTGAAACCAAGTATCTTTAATTACGTTCTATTCATAAGTGGTAAGACAGGAAAAGCATGTGTGTCATACATTAACAAAATTAGTTTGACTCATCAGGATTTGGTTGGACATGTTATTTTGTGGAGGCCTAATTTTTTATTTAGTGAACACCATTATAGTTCAAAGTTTATTCTTTCTCTGGTTAATAAAATGCATATAGGAAACTATTTCGCAGTGACTTCCTTAAATTCTAGAATATTGAAGACAGAATATTGCCTAATGGATTCTACAGAGTATCAAGAGTAAAGTCAGGAAAATTAGCGGCTGCTTTTTTGCAGGAAACAAGATACCAGTTGCTTCAGCTCCGACCTGCACAGCGAGCATCATGGATTGGTTATGCCATTGCTTACCATCTGCTGGAAGACTACGAAATGGCAGCAAAAATTTTAGAGGAATTTAGGAAGACACAGCAGGTAAGAGGAGAACATGAAATTCCTATATGGAGTGCTGCTTAAGCCAAAAATAAAACATTCCTTTCATGATGAGAAAACTTTATGCAGTTTCTTTAGTCAAATGAATTTGATCCCAAATTTTACAATTAGAAGGCTGAACTATGTCCTGTGTTTGGCTTTCCTATGTAGACATCACCTGACAAGGTGGATTACGAGTACAGTGAACTGCTGCTCTATCAAAATCAAGTCCTCCGGGAAGCAGGGCTATATAAAGAAGCCTTGGAGCATCTTTGTACCTATGAAAAGCAGATCTGTGATAAACTGGCTGTTGAAGAAACTAAAGGTAATCACTTTCTGAAGATACATTTAAACACTTAGCGTACAATGGGATGTCCATACTGTCAGCTTTTCCCATCTTTTGGAACTTTGATTTGGTTTTAGATTAATTTATTTAATTTTGCTGTCGTAAAGGTGTGCTTGTCTTGCAGCTTATTCAGTCCCTGTCATGTTCTTCTCCCAGGCTGGTAAGACATCAGTGAAGTACAGACATGCTGTTCTGAAACTTTTAAGCTAACAGGTGTTTCAGCCAGGAGATCCTAAATTGATGTCCTGAAGTTCTGTCTGAGCAGTGTACCCAGACCTGTGCTGTTACAGCTTTGATAGTGGCCCTGACAAGGATACCACATGCTGAAAGGGAAGAATCATCTTTGGCACAGCAGAAGGCTTTTAAATGTACTCAGTCATCCTTGCAGTGTATAGAAATAGGCTCTTTAGTGAGGCAAACCGGTGTAGGCTTTGTATTATTATAAACCTGGTGTATAATACTATAACAGATCAATACAATAGCGTAGCTTATATTCCATAGTTGGAATTGCAGAGTGATACAAGTTCATTCTCATAGCTCTGTTAACAGGCACACTTTCTTAAAGTGTGCTTTGTTCCTCTTCTGCTTGATGCTTGTACAGTCTTTCTGTGAAACTGCCAATCTATTGAAGGTACTGCTTGTTCTTGGCCCACACTGGAATTTATTTAAATGATTGCTTGAAGTAAAGAGAATAAATCCTTTTACTCTAATTTATGCATGTAGATGTTATAGCTAGTTCCCTATTTCTACTAATAATAATCTCACTGTCCTGCAAAATGAACCTAGGAATTGAGTAGTGACAGTATTATGGGAGGTGTGGTGCTTCCTCAAGGAAAATGATTGCAGATGGCTCTCTACAGTAGCTGAATATCTGACTTGGTTTGCATATAAAAGGAAATGGATATAGAGACTACGCTATCACACATCGTTTTTGAAACATAGTAGTGGGACTTTCTGGGGTGGGAGTGGGTTTTTTGTGACTTTATTTTGTATCTGAAAGGTCTTTTGACATACTTTGTGTTTCATGTTGACATACTACATGACATACTAAGTGTTTGAAGGTCCAAGGTTAGTAGTGAAATAGGTTTTTCAAATAGGACTTCATTAAAAAGAAACCCCAGACCGAAACACAAAACCTCCTAGCAAGTTACCACACAAAAGGATGGAAATACTCTTTGCAGTCTGCGTGCTTTCAAAGGGGTACAAGTGATTAATTTTTTTGAGCACAGCTCCCATTGTGTTGTTTGGTCTGGCTTGGCTGCTATGTATTCTCCAGGAGAGCCTGCTAATAAATGAGTGCATACAAATTTTAAGTGTACATGCAAAAGCCACTGTGGATGAAATAAAACTGACAAACACTGAACATTGTGTTGGCATTTGCTGCTGTTAGATTAAAAAAAAATGAACTTTGACCTCAGAGAAAGGATTAAGGTTTATTTTCCCAATTCTGTCATTCTCAATGAGTGAACTGTTGATGTTTTCCTGGGCGTTAGATTCTGTGTGTAGTCCTCAAATTATTCTAACTGTGGAAAGCAGCATCTCCTGACAAAATTGCATGTCAGTTGTGTGACATAGGGAAGAAGAAAGGTAAAATTACATTTTCCTCTTGAAACTGGGTAAGAAAATCTTACCTTAGTCTAGAGTGATGCTATTCACCTCTGATGTGTAATCTGTTCATGCCTAACATTTGCAAATAGCAAAACTTTGTAAAATACAGTTTTCCATTGTGAAATGGGAAATTGACTCCTGTTGCAGTTCCAGCATTAGCAAAGATGTTTATACAATTGCTAGACCTAATCTTTACTTTATCTGTTTTAACTTGTATTGAAGTATCATTAAAAGGAAACTTGTTTGCAGAATCTTGAGAATTCATTCGTCAAATCAATGTCTTGATTAAAAACACTGAAGTTAGTTTCGTGAAATACCAGATTGAAGAACCATTCCCTTACTTGCAGTTCTGCGATTTCAGTTTGGTTTTCAAGATGCTGTATACATCAGCTACCATGTACTGCTTTTAAGTGCCTTCTGCAGTAAAAACTGCACTCAAGATAACCAGTCACTTCAGTAAGTGAGAAAAAAAAACAAACCACATGCATTTTGCATTAAATTTTCAAGTAAATTTCAGGAATTACAGGCCGAGTTGTAAAATCTTGCTGTAATTGCAGCTATTGTCAAAGTAAAAGCATATCTGTCAACTAGTTTGTAATACTATTGTGCTCATTTTTTCTAAGAAATTAGAATCTGCATGGAGTTAAGGATTATCCAGTCTTTTACTGTAGAGTGATAAATGTTACACTTCTTTAGTATCTTGTTACCTTAATTTAGAACTTCTTGTTTTTCACACAGGAGAACTCCTGCTTCAGCTTGGCAGACTTGAAGAAGCGGTTGAAGTGTACAAAGGACTGCAAGAAAGAAATCCTGAAAACTGGGCTTACTACAAAGGCTTAGAAAAGGCACTTAAGCCAGGTAATGATTTGATAACTTGTAGTAAATAAGCTTTTTCTGCATATAAAAGCATATAAAGCTTGTATTGCTTTAAATACTAACACTATTACCTAAAAAGTCCCCATTTAAATATTTCTTTTTAGTCATAGTGTGTACATACTGTCATAATGTTGGGGTTTCTTAAGAAAGACTGGAAATATTTCTTGTGTTGTTGATACCTTGTCTTATCTAAAATCATAGAATAAAAAACCACAATAGTGTTTGTGTGTGATTGAAAGAATAGAATTATTTCTTAGATGACACTTTTAATTTTGAATTTTTCCTTTACTGTCTCTGTTACCTTAATCGTATAGTATAGCTAATACAACTGAATGGTGTTCTTTGAAGGTTTTAGGCAGGAATAAGGCAGGAGTTCTTTTTAAGATGAGAGATAAGCAGTTAGTATTCTACTGCTGGAAGAGGAATTAACGGATACTGAGTACCTTGGAGTCATTCAATACATTAGTTTTAATAAGAATAAGGAGGAAATTCTGTTCTTTAGGAAGGATATAGCCATTAGTTGCTATATATTCTGATTCTTTTTTTAGTCAGGTATAAATCACTTTCCCTGCCCCCTTTTCCTTCTTGCCAGAAAGGAAGGGAAAACTAAACTGTGAAATTCTCTTCCAGCTAATATGATGGAGAGACTAAAGATCTATGAAGAGGCCTGGACTAAATACCCAAGGGGACTAGTTCCAAGAAGATTACCATTAAACTTCTTGTCTGGTAAGTGCATTTTTGCTGAGCAGGTAGTGATCAACACTTGTGTTTCTTAGATTCTGATTTAACAGTATAAATAGTCTGCAATTGATGAGTAATGTCTGGTAAAACGAAATCAACAGGTCTTTTTCCTCTCAAGGTGAAAAGTTTAAGGAATGTCTGGACAAGTTTTTAAGGATGAATTTCAGCAAAGGTTGCCCACCAGTCTTCAATACTTTGAGGTCATTATATAAAGACAAGGAGAAGGTAAGTGTTCTAACCAGTTTTTACATATTCTGCCTCATAACTATGGTGTTGAAGAGATGAAGGAAACTGTTTTCTTCAGTGTTGATTCCATCAGCACTGCTTTAGATGGCCTGATATAGCCGGGAAAAAAATGAAGTACATACACTGGGCATACATGTGCCAAGTTGGTAAATGTAGAAAACTTAAAATTTAGTAATTCTAAGCTGTGTAAGTATTCACCAAGGGAAGCCTGGTCTTAATTTGTTAAAAATAGAGTGAGATTGAGTACATTCTTAAATGTAATGTAATTCAGGATATTGCAGAATCTTCTTACCCGAATAACTAGTTTGTCTAACACCAAGTAGTTCAAGTTGAAATAAAACACTGTCTGGCCCACAGATTATTTTTTCTGTGTCTCGTCTTGCATGTGTAGGTGGCAATCATAGAAGAGCTCGTGATAGGTTATGAAACCTCTCTAAGAAGCTGCAGGTTATTTAACCCAAATGGTGAGTGCTGAGACTGTTGTGCTTCATGGAAGTAGTGCCTGGTGTAAGCATTGTGTGTCCGTTCAGAGGTGGGGAAATAGGGAGTGAAAAAATAGAGGTGATGTGGGTTTTTTCTGTTTTTCCCCTAACACGGAACTGAACCATAGCTGTCAAATGTAAAGTCTGTATTCAAAATATAGTCACTTGTTCTAAATTTTTTTCATGGATTCATGAGTTTAGTCATCTCTTCACAGTTTTGAGTTCAAGTATGCTATTTTCAGGACTTGAGTTTATCACTGTTGAGGAAACTGAAGTTTTGAAGGCTGTGTCAAATCTATAACTACAGAAATGTCAAACAAAGAACAATATGTACTGATAGCACAATCTTCACAGAGAGGTGTAGTTTTGGAGCTTTTGGTAGGGACTAGGTTTTATGTTCTTGAAGATTTTGCATATCTGACTGCCCTAAGCAAATACTTGGAACGAAGTGCAACTCCCTTTGACCCACCAACTCCCTTTTCCTTAAAACCACAAAAGAAGGGAGCAGTATGTGCTTAGGTCTTGGATAGACTTAGAAGCTGATGTATGTACCTGGAGCCAGTTGTTTGGAAGCTCTCCTAGTTCTGATAGAGAGGCAGAATTAACTTCAGTGGCTGTATTTACAGCATTCTGCTTCTGGCATGTTGTTTTAGTAATAAACCAAACAGAAAACCACTCTCCATTTTACTCCTGCCAGATGATGGTAAAGAAGAACCTCCAACCACTTTACTCTGGGTCCAGTATTACTTGGCTCAACATTATGATAAAATTGGACTGCCATCCCTGGCTCTAGAATATATAAATGCTGCTATAGAAAGTACTCCCACTTTGATTGAACTGTTCCTTGTGAAGGCAAAAATCTATAAGGTAAGTTTGGCTTTATTCTTAGTGACCAAAGGTTATTAGATTGTTAGGAATTTTAGTGAGTTTGTAGATAAGGGTATTGTTTAGCTACTTGAGGTGGGTTTTTATACTGCATATAAAAAAGCCGCTATGAAGGTTTTTAACTCAATAAAGGACAAATGTACAGCAAAATGTGAATTCTCAGTTTAAAAATCACACTGATAAATTAGATGGAGTCTTTCATCTGTTCTTACCCCCTGGTTTTTTAGCTGCCTAGAACAATTTCTCAAGTGCACTATGATATTGTATCAGAATGGGATTATCCAAAGTGGTTCTTTAAGCATTTTCAGGAAAAACATTCAGTGCTAAAAGACCAGTAATTCCATAATGAGGAAAGGTATTTAACTGTTTTTTTTCTTTAAAGATCTGTTGCTTTTGAAGAAAGCTATTTATTTTTAAAAAGGCTTAAAAAAACCTAATTATATCAAAGAGCGAGTAGATAAAACATGCATGTTTTATAATTACTGAATCTGACTTAAATTTCTATCTCTTTAGCATGCTGGAAATATTAAAGAGGCTGCAAGGTGGATGGATGAGGCTCAGGCCTTGGACACAGCAGACAGATTTATCAACTCCAAATGTGCAAAATATATGTTGAAAGCAAACTCCATTAAAGAAGCAGAAGAAATGTGTTCTAAGTTTACGCGGGTTTGTTGCACTTAACTAGACGTCTTTGGAATAATGTGGGCCTAATCCCTTGTGGAATAACTTTTTGTTTTTAACTTTGCACTCACCTTTACTACCATATTTTAAGTTCTGTTTCAGAGCAACAATAGTTGTTTGCTTCAGTTATGGTAGTCCATAGCAGGATTTGAATTAATCTTGGATAAGCATGATTCCACAGTAATAAGTTGAAACTGTATAAAGCTTGGATTTGGTTCTTTTTGCCAGGTAGGAAAAATACAGCATGCCTATTTTAGAGAGAACTTCTGAGAAAATTTTTGCACAATAATCTTTGGGTTCAATATTGATTCTGTAGGATACTTGAAAGATCTGGTAAAGTTGCCAATGTCTCTTTTTTCTAATGGTAGTAAGTTTGGGAATTCAGATGTCTCTTGGAATATAATTTTAGCGTGGCTAACAGCTAAGAGGCTTTGTGAGGTGTCTTCCTTATGTGAACCAACTTTCATCTCCAAGTCCTTGTTTGTCAATGATGAAGGAAAGCTGCATGTTACACCTTTTTTCTTTTATTTTTCCATGTACTTACACATGACCAGTTATCTGGAAGAATAATTTTGTGTTATGGAAATTGCATAATTTCGTGCATCACTTTTTGTCCCTGCAGTAATCCCATTTTGATAGGTTTGATGGTCACACAGGTTAGTTACTTTTTTAAATGTACTTCTTTGATGTTATTCTTTCGTAACTGCAAGTCAGAACAGCTCAATGAAGTCTCTCCAGACTATTTGTCAAATGATAGTTTCGGAATGCTGGCAGCGTCATTTGTGTGTTGTCTATGGGAGACAGGTAACAAGCTGTTGGGATCTACCTGCAAAAGTAAAGCCTTTTCTGTTTGTTTGTCCCATTTTCTCCTCTCTTAAAGAGCAGGAGAAACCTGGAGTGTAAGGTACATTGAACAGAGAGGAGGGGGAGCCATGTTTATAAAGGAAATCTGAAGGATCTTGTGAAATGAAGGCTATGTGCAGGCAGACATGAGGGGAGGGGAAGTTCTGTTTTATATATACTCAGCAGCTTTATGTGGGGGTTTTGATGCAAATCCACTATGAGTTTAGGTTAATTTGACCTCCCTCAATGCCTTAAGCAGCTCTAAGATGATGCTAGAAAGGAAGCATACTAGTTACCCAAAACTGAACTTGAAAAATATAATTTGATGATGTTGCTCTTTAGAATCTTATTTATCTCCATTTGATCTTATGTCTAGTGCTCAAATATAGGCTTCTTAATTAAAAAACAGTAATTAGAGGAGACCTAGATTAAGCGTAATGAAAATGGAACTGACACTTTGTTTTTAGTTGCCTAAATCAGGCTGTTTTGAATAGTGCCTTTCTCTTTCACTGCTAAGTTCTGTGGATCTGTGCAAGTGTATATAAATACCAGATTTGAAAAACAACTGTAAGCCCTCTCATTGAACCAGAAGGTGTCAAAGTTAACAGTATGCCTTTTGCCTTGCTACTCCTCTTTAGTACTGATTGCATTAGAAATAATCATCTACTACTCTGAGGATATTTACCTCAATCAGCAGTTCTCTGGAAGATACAGATGGCAGTTTTAGTTGAGGGAAAAAAAAAACCTGCAGGATTTCGTGCAGGTGTCAGTGTCTTGCCATGGGCTAGAACTCTTCTGCCTTTTTTTCCATGCTGCAATGTGTTATTTGTGTGCACACAGTATTAAAAGCACTGAATGAAGGTCTCTCCTAACCTGAAGATGAGGAACTGTCACAGTGAAATGGTCACTGCCTGGCTCTTCATTATGTCTTTCTGACTCTTCCAATAGGTGTAACAAAGATTTTTATATTTGTTTTAATTAATGAACAAAGCAAGTCGATCTTAACTGTGGCATTTCCAGCTTTCAAGACTCCAGTTCTGAGATTTAGCATTCATTTGCTTTATTAGTGCTTTTAATTAGGCCAAGATAAAAGAAATAGCAGCTGACAAATCCAATGAGATTTATTTTTTGTATAATGCTGTTTTTGGTTTTAGGAAGGAACCTCGGCAGTAGAGAACCTGAATGAAATGCAGTGCATGTGGTTTCAGACAGAATGTGCGCAAGCCTATAAGGCAATGAACAAATTTGGAGAAGCACTTAAGAAATGCCATGAAATTGAGAGAGTACGTATTCAGCTCAACTGCTTAGGTTGGAAAACACTGGTTTAAGTTTACTGTGCTGATATGTTACTTTTCTGAGCAGTAAGAGTGCATTTCATGTAGCTTCAGGAAAGATTTCATTTCATATTGGTTACTGACAAGTTCATATTCAAGTTACATTTCTTCCTAAAAATGCCATTGTAAACTGTGTATTATGAAGAGATTTTATAAAGTTGCTTGAAGATCCAGATAAGAGCAGAAAACTGTCAAAAATAATCTTAGTTTTGGCAGTGTACATAAGAAATGGATGTTTAGGTACAAACTTAGAGTATGTGTACTTTAGGTCCGAAAATAAGTGGATGAGCTGACAAGCCCATCCTTAAAGTAAAGGACGGATGTCAATTACTATTAAGGCATTGTATTAGAGGTAGACAATAAATGTTTAAAAAATTACCAAAAATATTAACTATCTTCTCCTTTAAAAAAAAAAAGGCTACAGTTTAAAAGAAGCTATTGCAAAAATAAAGACTTCTTAAAGTAGAAATTTTATTTAAAAGGGGGAGTACTTGCACGTTAAATGCAGATATCCATAGTGAGGTAAACAACAAAATTTGGATGCACAACTTTAAAAAGAAGCAGATATGGGTTTGGTTTTTTTTAAAGCACATTAAAGTCTAGAAAAAAAGACCAGACAGCTGAGAGTGTAAAAGAAATGCTGAAAGAGCAGAACTTAGTAGGAATCTGTGCCTCTTTGCAAATAGAGAGGCATTAGGAGATTTGAGCACTGCTGCTCTTCTGCAGGGAGGGCTCAACTCTGGAATATTCTCTGATTAGAAAAAAGTGATGTAAAATTATCAAAGTAAACTGGTCTAGTGAAAGGTGTCCCTGCCTGCGGCAGAGGGTTGGAAATAGATGACCTTAAGGTCCCTTCTAACCCAAATCATTTTGTGATTTGCCAGAACTGTGTTTTGTTTGCACAAATCCTTTAAATAAATTAGTGTAAGAGTCTTTTGTGTAAGAAACTATTAGTCTTGTAAATTGTTTTGAGTACCAGAAGAGGTCAGCAAATGAAGTGATAACTTAAGCCACTCAAAAAAATATTTCTAAGGATTTAAGTCATTATGTTTAATTTATTTATTGGGTTAATTGATTGAAGTGTAGTAAAGTTCAAAAATAAGATGAGCAAATATGTTGAATTCAAAAACCACCAACAAAGCTTTGTAAGAAAAAGCAGTGCCTCTTAAATCTTTTAGAAGTGTCGGTTATGTGGAGGGGGCAAGACTGGTTGATAAAATGTGTTCTGTTTTTCAGGAACACCTTTTATCTCATACTTCACACCATAAAAGATCTAAATTGTCTCAGAAAAAGTAGGGAAGTTGATCCCATGGATTTAATAGCTGATTCATGGCTGGGAAAAGAGAGTAGGAGCAAATAATCAACTTTTGCAAGAAAAGGGGTTTTATCACGGAGATTACTAAGGCATCTCTAGAATTCTCATTATTTCATCAATAAATGATCACAGAAACTGACTGAATATTGCAAGGACAACACCTGCACTGTCTCAGTACTAAATGATTAAGATGCCCATGAAACATAATGTTCAACAGTGTAGTCAGTGACAAATTATCTGCCTATGCATAAGTAGTAAAAGGTCTTATAATAATTATTGCTGCTCAGGAATCCTGAAACCATTAGAGATAATGCTGCAGAAACTTCTGTGTTGGTGTGGAGCAGCAGTCAAAAGGACACGTGAGGAATTAAAACTCAAGAAGTAGTACTTTTGTTCCATTATGTAAATCTGTCACACTGCTTACATCTGAGTATCACACCTTCTTAAATATGTGCTAGTAAAACAACTGCTGTGGGGTAACTTCGAAGGAAGAGACTACAATTAGCTTGTTGTGCTTACTCTTCTATCCTGAGCTTTGACAAACAAAGCTGAGTTTAGGATAAAGTTATATGAGATCATAAGTACTAGGAGAAGTTCAAGAGGGGAATGACTTTTTGCTGCTTCTCAAACAAAAACAAAGGGACATTAGATGGTGCAGAAAGCAGAGCTTGAACAAAAGAAAGTACTTTATCACGTCGTGTCTGACTTAAGTGTGGACTTCATTGCCATAGTATTTAGTGGAAGGTAAAATGATAATTTTGAATGAAAAAAAACCCAGAGCGGTTCATAGAAGAAAAACTCCTCAAATGCTGTTTAAGTACAATGAATATAAAACCTTTGTTTGTGACAGTGCAAATTCTCAGAGGTAGTTACTTTTAAGAGACTGTGAAATTGGTGTATTTTGGTTTTTGGCTAAGATGCCTTCTGTCCTTTTCACCATGACTTTATTTTTGGAGGGTTTTGTTAACATTTGTAATAGATAGGTTGTATTTGTCAAACAGTAGGCTTTTATTAAGTTATTATTTTGAAAGTCCAGGTCAGTATCTCATTATTAATACTTGCTAAATAATGTTATGTTACATTGTGTTAGCATTTTGTAGAAATCACAGATGACCAGTTTGACTTCCACACTTACTGTATGAGGAAGATCACCCTTAGGTCTTACGTGGACTTGTTAAAACTAGAAGATGTGCTTCGACAACATCCCTTCTACTTCAAAGCAGCACGGATTGCCATAGAGATCTATTTGAAACTTCATGATAATCCCTTAACAGATGAAAATAAAGAACATGAGGCCGATACAGGTATTCAACCCTCAGGATTTATTAATCATGCAGTTTCACTAATTAGTGGATATTTTAGGAAGGTCTAGCATTCATTATCATTGTCAACTGTGGTAGCCAAAACCAGAGTTCTACACAACTCAGAGCAGGCAAATTGCAGCTTGGACTGCATGGTAAAGTAGATGTTCTACTGGAAGTTAAACTAATGTGTGATTTTATTGTGGTTATTATAAAACAATGATGGGTTTGTAGTGAGAGTTGTAACTGTTAAGTACAAATGTTCGTGTTATGGAATGGCTGCAAAAACGTGAACTCTCATGGTGGTTGGTCCATGGAATAGCAGATTGAAGCTGATGTGCTTGGTGGTAGCTCTTTCTAAGCCTTTTATCAGTGTGCAGAAATTTCACTAGATAGCAACTTAAATTTTATCATCTCTTGCTTCTGATGTAAAAATAATGTTTAAATCATCTATTTATTTTTTTCCCCTCATCTCTGATTTGAGAGCAGCTTAAGTGGTTATGACTTGGGGCACCTCAAATGGTATGAATAGAGGATCCTTCAAGAGGAATTTGTCAAGTTTTAGTATTTTTCATCTCATTATACTATTGTTCTAATTCCTGTCCCCTGCTTCCACTAAGGAATTTGTGAATTATGAAGCGGACACAAAGACTATAAAATAATCTATCCATAGTAAATAAGCTTTTACAATGACAGCATTGCTCATTAGTAGAGATGGTTTAAAAAAGGTGATGTTGTCTGACAGCTGCTTGATGCTGTTAATATTAGACATCAGTGTTGTGTGGTTTTGTCCTTTGTATGTGTACAGCAAATATGTCTGACAAGGAGCTAAAGAAGCTACGAAATAAGCAGAGAAGAGCCCAGAAGAAAGCACAACTGGAGGAGGAGAAGAAAAATGCTGAGAAGGAGAAGCAACAGAGGAATCAGAAAAAGAAGAAGGATGATGATGATGAAGAAATTGGAGGACCGAAAGAGGAACTTATCCCTGAGAAACTGGCAAAGGTGCTTACTAAATAAAGTCTTAGAAATTTCTAGAAAAGTTGCAGTGAGCACACATAAAAGCCATTCAAAGAACTTGAGGGGTTTTTTTTGGTATGGCGTCTCTTCACAGGCAGCATTTTAAAAACAATTCCTTTCTAGGGCTAGTTTGTTAGATATAGTGTCTGTAGTGTGGAAATCACAGCTTTTGTGCCTAGTTCTCAAAGGCAGTAATTGAAGTAATAAAAATTTGCTACAGGTGGAATTATCTCCATGTGTCTACTGCACTAACTTGTTGATTATACCCTATTTCCAGTTGGTCATGTGGAAGTCTTTCTATCTTATATGTAAGGTGATTATCATTCACTCTTAGGTCCCCTGATATTGTTTTGTTTGCTTAGTCAGCCTGTGAAAGAGGAAACGCTGAAGCACTGAGAGGCTTTAACAGGATTTGTTTGCCTAAGTTTTGAATGGGGGGGAAAAAAGAAAGAAGCTGTGGTAGTAAATAGTAGACTAGACTGAGATGGATTTAGAGATCTGGATTAAGAACTATAGAGAGATATAAAAGGGAGGTGACCCAGAAGACTCTTCTTTTCGCACAAGTTATACCTGTAAGGAGCAGGAAAATACTCAAAAAAGAAAAAGTGAGGGAGAGATAAGAAAATTACAGAGACTGGAAAAATTCATTTGTTGCAATAGTAGTATAGATTGCAAGTCTTCATAGATCCAGTATTCTGGATCTACATTCATACTATTCGTACTTTATTCATACTAAAATGAGCTCTTGAGGGGATATTTGAAAGTTGAGTCAGTGAACTTAATTCCATAGCCAGGAAACAAGTGACTTAAACTTGATTAGTTATTAAGAATATTGTTAGTATTTCCATTGTTTACTTTACTGGTTGCAAGAAGCAGAACTAATTGCAGTGCTAGCTAAGATTGAAATGCAACAGCATGTATTGAAATTGAGTTCTGTAGTAGAGGGATGTCATGGGATAGCCCTGAAAAATCTAGCCAGTTCCCAAGATTATAAGGAATAGTTGCAGCTGTATAATGCATTCCTTTGGCAAACCTAGTTATGCCTTTAATATATAGATGTCAATATAATAGAATTCCAAATTCAATATCACAATCATGATATAGACACTTCCAAACCAACTTGCAGTTGGTGCCAAAAGACCATTTTTCATATAGTTAGTCACTTGCAAATAGTTTTCCTGAAACAGCTGCCCGTGGACTTGTTTGGGTATGTAGCTTTGGCACTAAAGGCATGCCTTTGAAATGGAGTTTTATAGGTTCCAAATAGTTTATGTGCACAGTGCGTATCTAAAATCAGCAGCACATAGAAGTGATGTGAGTGTTTTTATGACAGGTGCTGTAGTTATCTTTAGCAGGAAGGTGTGCATTGTGGTCTTCAACTCAAGTTTGCAATGAAGTGTATCACTTCAACATTGCTGAATTGTTACTGGCACACAGCAAAATTTGTATTTGCTTCTTAGAGAGTAGTTTCTGTTCATAAAAAAAAATACAAAGTACAACAGACAGTTCTTGTGTGAGTAATCCCAAACCTCTATGTGCAAGATATCTGTCTGTAAAGAATCCTTGCACAGAATTAATTTGTGTGAAAGCTGTCCGTTTACTGGATTACACTAGCTAAGATCAGGAGACCTTTTTCAGTATCTAATTACTTCCAGCTTGCTGTTGGTATTTTGGCTGGTACTGTCACCATGACCTGGCAGCTTTCAGGCACCTGTCTGAAGCTCACATGAGCAGAATGTCATGGGCATTTATCAGTCATTTACCATCATCTCAGGCCCACATGTGTAGGTTGCTGTGGGCAGCCACACTGCCCTTTTCAGTGCAGGTTCAGGTCCAGTTGTGATCACTACTGGTGTATGATAGAAGGAAAAGATTTGTGTCTCTACAGCAAAATGTGATTTGTAGCCATCAGAAAGCAAATATTTTGGACTTTTTAGTCTGTGTTTAGACACTGAATGAAAGTTGCAAAATTTGTAACAGAAGAGGTTCTCACCATCTTATGCACTGCCTTAGTAGAGTGACTCTCTGATGTGACTCAGCAATAGCTGATTTTTGTTGTTTGACTAGGTTTGAACTTTGACTTAGTTGTGTGTCACTTCCTTGAATCTGTAGGTTGAAGCACCTTTGGAAGAAGCCATTAAATTTTTAACACCCCTGAAGAATTTAGTGAAGAACAAAATAGAGACTCATCTTTTTGCCTTTGAGATTTATTTTCGAAAAGGTAAGTGAGAAGACTTAATGAAAGCAAGCTATTCATGAATCATAAAGGTGTTTATTGGAACTTAAGCAGCAATTATTGATGAGGTATGAGGAGCCCATCCCTGTCACGACACAGAACTTTTCACTGGACCAACACTCCAGCCATGAGCAGTCTGTGAAAACCAAAGTTTGAACATTGGGTGATTATCCACTTAATTCACTGGTTGAATAGATGGACGTTATTAAAAATAGCTTTTGCAGTACACTCAGCTCTAAATTCTTCTGATCATTCTAGTTTCAAACACTAAATACTCTTGTAACACACTGTAGTGAGTTCCCACCGCAGGTTTTTGAACATTTGTCAACACTTTTTTTTTTTCCAGAGAAGTTCCTTCTGATGCTTCAGTCTGTGAAGAGAGCCTTTGCTATTGATTCTAGTCATCCTTGGCTTCACGAGTGTATGATTCATCTCTTCAGCAGTGGTATGTATCTGTTTGGTAGGACTTCATCTGTGCACACTGCCAGGTGATGCCAAACCTGCAGTCATTGATTTTTAGCACAATTAATTCAAAATATTTAATGCATGTATTAGAAAGGTTTTTAACCAACTGATTCATGCTAAAATTAAGCATGGTTATTATGGCTGCAGCTGGATTTAGGAGTCATTCCAATATTGCTAAGAATTTTTAAGACTGTGAGCAGTATGTCAAGCCTGAAAGAAAAGAAGGCAATGAAGAAATGGAAACTGCAGACTGAGGAATGTGGCTTTTCTGCTGACAGCCTGTGTCAGCATGCAAGGAGAGGGCTTAGAATTCTGTCCTTAATGGTTAAAGTTGGAAGAATTCTCTCCCTTCCCCTGCCCCAAAGGTCACCCTTTCTTATGGGGGCTACAGACTAGACACATTTAAGAACAGACTTGTATGACACTAGCCTTTTAGCCTAATAGGTTTTAATTAGTAAGGGGGAGAGTGTATTAATGCAAAAAAGCTTTGGCTTTTTCTAAGCATCAGAAAACTGCTGCAGTTAAGTTTCTTCTAACCACATCTAGTATTTACCTTTCCAAATTTCATGCGTCTTCCTTTGAGATACTTTCCAATTATATTAATAATGTAAATATGAAAAATACTAAAATAAATACACAAAGCGTATTTTATTGTGATTACCTGTGCTCACCTCAACTTCTTTTTTTCCAATAGTATCTGAAAGTAAGGATCTGCCTGATGCTGTTAGAACAGTGTTAAACCAAGAAATGAATCGGCTTTTTGGAGCAACTAATCCAAAGAACTTCAATGAAGCTTTCCTTAAAAGGAACTATGACTCACTGCCACATAGGTTATCAGGTATTTTGGCTTTCTTCTTGTTCTGCCCTATTTTCTGCATTTTCTGTGCTTCTCTGGCAGTGGTATCTCAGTATCAGCCCCAGTGATGGAACAATCACTCCTTCACTCAGGAGTGCTTTTCTTCTCTATTTGTGTTTTTCTGACAATATGATTGCCACGTTGTCTGTGGTGTTCTTTAATTTTCTCTCTGTGCTGCTGAAATGCAAGTGTTGGGACCTCTCTGCCCTATTGTCTAATGTGGCTGAATGTTTGTTTTAATGCTTTGTTTGGAGCTTCCCTTCTACCTGCTTAGGTGTCAAGCTTTATGCTCCAAGTTGGTTCAATTTTGAACTGCTGCTGGAGAGTTCAGTCCCCCCTCTTCTTATATTATCTCTATTTTGTGTTTGTATATAAGATGGTTTTGGTCATCCACTGGGTGATGAGTCTTATTTTTCCTCCTGTAGCTGCCAAAATGATGTACTATTTAGATCCTTCCAGTCAGAAAAGGGCAGTGGAACTGGCAATGACCCTGGATGAATCCCTTATTAACAGAAATCTTCAGGTAACATATTTATAAATTGTAAACAACTTCTGTTGTATCTGTGGAAGCTTTAAGCAAGTTTTGGAGGTAAGAGGAAGCTGAAGTCATTGCTGTGCCTTATGGTAGAGGTTGAGTTGTGAGAGAAAGGGGTGTCAGGTTCATCTGAACTGAAATATTTAATATCCTTTTTACACCTCTAAATTAATGTAGTTTTGTGATAATATTAAAATAGTGGCAGCAGAAACCATATTATTGCCACAGGTAATGGGCAATGGGCACTTATTAAATTTGAGAGAATTCACAAGGCAAAAGAAAAGGTAGTAGTTTGTCTCAGCTTTGGCTGCCACAGAGGCAACTGTTCACAAGAAAAGGAGTGGCCCAGACTCTGGGAAGGCTTTCCATAATCAACTTTCTACAAGCTGTGAGAGTTACTGTAGGTTTAATAAAAGCTGCGTAAGCACAGTTTTGCCTTAGCATGTAGTTAAGTGTAAAGCTCACCAAATTTTGAGTCTTTGTTCCATTCTGGTGGTCGTGGAATAATCTTCCTGTGACACTGCCTCCATGCTCCTTTCCCCACTCCCCCACCTTCATCTGGGAAGATTTGTCAGTTCTGACTTGCATTTTACAGTAGTCATTTACAATCACCCCAAGACATCTGTGCACTCAATTTTTTAGTTCTATTGCAGGTAAAATTGGTAAATATTACTTTAAAATTACGCCTTTGTGGACAAAAATCGGAGTTTTCAAAAAAAATCTCTTACCAAATATAATGGGTTCAATAGAACTTTAATTGTGATAGATTTTAAGTTCACAGCAGAATTTTTTGACCAGACAGAGGGGGGAAAAAGAGACAATAAAGGACAATTTGCCTGGATTTATAGGCTTGTTTAGGATGTTAAAGATTCAGATCCTTTCTCTATTGTAGCCGTTGTGTTATGGGATGCAAACTCATGTCTTCTATATTCTAAGTACATATTTAGCATTTTTGATGAAGTTGTCTTGTTTGGGTGTTGGTTTTTGGGTTCGGGTTTTCTTACTGTTTGAGTGGTCTCAAAGAGCTTAATCTAGAATATCAATAGATTTAGAAAACAAAAATTAATTTGCCTTCTATTTGCTGGTTTTTGCCTGCAAGTGAGATTCTGGGAATTGGACTGGGGAAAGATGAGGTGTAACCAAAAAGTTTGATTCTTTTGGAGGTGCAAACTTGGTAAGACTAGAAGAAGCTTTTACCAACTCAGCAGTGCATAAACGTCTTGTACACTGCATTGTGATAAAAGTGAAAATGTTGAATTTAAGCATTTTTGGTGCCAACATAAAGTAAGAGTTGGACTTCTACTGAGCTTCTAGATGGGAAATTGAAAGCACCCTAAAAATGGAGAATCTGAAGGAGTCTAGGTGTTTGTTGAAAGGCACTTTTGTGTGCAAAGAGATCAAATTTATTACATTTCATTGTAGTAAAGACCAGCTGTCTTGGAGCACGCTGTAGGCATAAAACCAGATATATTTGACCTTCTATGGATGTCAGTGTTGCAAAGAGCAAATGTGAGGAAAAGAGGTCACTAACCTTACAGCATAACCTTACAGCAGCATGACAGAGCAGTTAATCCCAGTACGCAGAAGAAATAAAAACTGTACTAAATGTCAGAGGAGCAGGAAAAGACTGCGTTGCTATGCTAATGCCTGCACACAGCCACAGGCGGGTGTTAAATGCTGCCAGGCTTTAGTGGAGCTCAGTAGGTTGGTTTCTCATGTTTGGAATGCAAACTGAAAAAAAATCCACGGGAAATCTGCTTTTCCTCTTCTAAATCATGACCAAAAATGGACAGGAAACTACATATATCTGAAAAATGTGGTAATATAAGAGTAATTTGATTTGATTGAAAGGTATGTTATGTATTGCTGAAATGGTCAGTGTGTCCCAAGAATGGTGGGGTTCTTGGTTGCCAACTAGCAGGAATAACATCTTTTTAGGAAAATAAGAAACAAGAAATACTAATGAAATTAGTATTTCATTTTACAGTCAAGATTTCTAACTCTGTTTTAGATCCCTTTTTAAACTGCATTATTTCAAATCAGACTACACTGGTATTTCATGCTGTGTTTAGTTAAAATGTCATTTGATGTTGAAAGGAGGTGTGTGGCCCTTGGAGCAGATTCGTGGCAGAAATACTATTTTAAATTTGTCTTGTGAGATTATTCTTGTCTCAGACAGCAAAACTGCTGTTTGAAACCTGTAAACAATAGAATTTTTTCTTTGTAGCATTGGTTTGTGAGTGTTCAGCTGAACGTTTAAAAAACCATAACATTTCTTTATTTTTCTCTTTAATTAGACTTGTATGGAGGTATTAGAAGCTTTATGTGACGGTAGCCTTGGAGACTGTAAAGAAGCATCTGAAACTTACAGAGCAAATTGTCATAAGCTTTTCCCTTATGCTTTGGCTTTCATGCCCCCTGGATATGAAGAGGATATGAAGATCACAGTTAATGGAGATAGTTCTGCAGAACCTGAAGAACTGGCCAATGAAATATGAACAACTTTATTGGAAAAAAAAGATGTTGGACCATATCTGGTGTATAATATTTTTGTCACGCACCTGCTGAATTGTTCTAACTTACACAAAGAACAGAAGGAAAAAAACCTGTTGCCTTCAAATAGTTTTACTTTTTTTATCCTGCTGACAAAGTATATATATAAAGTATCTAACATATTACTGGTTATAGGTTGTTTGGTTTCTTAAAAATTAAAAGCTGCTAAAATTGAAAAAAAGGAAAAAATAAACAGCCCTTCTCCTTACCTACCCACCCATGTTTTTAAACTAATTTATATGAGACCTGGAGGTGTGTAGCCCTCAGAGCAGGTGTGTGGCAGAAATATTAACTTTAAATTTGTCTTGTGAGATTACTGTTATCTCAGACAGCAAAACTGCTGTTTTAGCACTGGATTCTTTCACTGAGCACAAAGAGTTGATGGGGCTTTAGCATCTGACTGATTTTGATATGGGGGATGATTGTGTCCATAGGAAGTATGCAATGTGAATCAGAATATACAGAGAAACCTGCAACATACGTGTTATGTTGGGGGTGCTTGGACATATGGATATCAACCAGAATTAAGAAACATAGTGTGTTCAATAAGCTTGTTGTGTCTCTGAAATTCACTGTACACGATCAGTTTGGTGTTCTTGCACCACAGTTTTTACCTGAAGGAACCAGTTAGAAATGGTCTTTCTTGGAATTAAACTTGGGGTGGGGAGGGGAGAATCAGCATTGCTCTTCTTGAGATGAACCTATTGGGGTATGTTGGCCAAACTTTTTAAAACTGTAATGCAAGAACCAAATAAAATTATGCACTGTGATGTGGCACCAATTAGAAAGGTCGCATGCATTTTTCACATAGAGTGAAAACAAAATGAGAACATACTATGGCTTGAAGTTGCAAAGAGGAATACTCCTGACTACCATTTTGACTGATCAAGAGACTAATAGATTAAAACCTCAGCAGGCCTTGTTCACGTTATGCAGAAAAAAAAAAAAAGTGCTGCAGTTTAGATACCTCTGGAACTTTTCCACAGTGTCACAGGTTTGTAATACTTGAAGCCCTACATTTCTAAGAATATATTTCTTGCTCAGTTGTTTCAGGCAAGCCCAAGACTTTGTAACTTTTAAGGGGCCCAAGATTTTTTTTCAATAACAGACCAGCTTCTTATTCCTGCAGTTACAGATGTAATTTCCTTTGTCAAACATAAGGTACCAAATATAATGCAATAAAATGTTTTGAAAAACAACTGTGTGAATATTTAAACCAATCTGTGTTGTACTTTGACAGTGAATGGGTTTGCTGGAGTGCAGCTCAGGGTTGGCTTACTGTGCTGTCCGGTCACGCTAACAATGTCACTGCTGATGGGTGGTCACTGAGTATAAAGTGCAAATGCATTATATGTAAATAGTGAATGTCTGGGAAGTCCTATAACACAATGCTTTGCTACTCGGCTTTTAAGTTCCACCAGTGTTACGCTGAATTTTGTTTTCCAAGTCAAGCTTCAGTCTACAAGTCTACTGTGTTAATAATATAGATAAGTGCTCAAATGTTTTCTTTTGTAGGCTCATCACATAAAACAGAGCAGAAATAAACTACAGCTTACAAAGTGAGTGCCTTCTTTGCTGCAGGAGTTCAGTTACAGAGTATCTGTTGTGCAGATACACAGCCTTCCTCTTCCACATAATGGAATTCAGTGATTGACATGTACAGTTAAGAAATCCTGGAAGACTTCCTGGGGTTTGTAGTTTTCTAACTGTCAGAACAACAGGCTTTTGTTTATCGTGTCTTCAGCTCCACTTTCTTTTCATGGTTAGCCTATCCTCGTGTACGTTTGCAGTGTAGTTCCTGTTGGAAGTGTGTGTTCCTGTATTTGTATATTTAACCTGCTGGGCTTTTAGAGACTAGAATACCTACAGAGCCTTTAACTGACTTTGGTACTGATGTCTTGATCTCAGTTGTTTCTGCAGCCTGAGATACTTGGACTGCATGTCTTCTGCAACTCCTGGAGATGGTTCAGTCTTGCCTACACAAGCTGCGAGCTTTTGCCCTTGCCTCTTGAGTACTGCTGCCCATTTCTTGGCTTCTGATGCTTAAACTGGAGGCAGATTAGTGCTCACTCATAACAGATTGTAAATTGCATCGTGAATTCTTTTTTTTCCGAATACTGTTTTTTTTGGGTTGCTGCCTATAAATGGGATTATTTCCTTTACATTTTCACTCCTGTTTTTGCATTGAAATGGACGAGCTAAAAGCAGGAAGTTACTTGTTATCTTGCATTGTGCAGATGGGGAAAAGGGTGCTTCAGTGGGCCTTCCAGAAGTCTCCATCTACACATCTCTTGTGATTTCCCTAGAGACACTTCATAACCTTGCTGGAAGGCATCCATACTGCTTCAGAGATGGTGCTTTTGAATTAAAGAAGTTACCCATCCCCTTCCAGAAGACTGCAAGCCCAGGACAGGAAACTAAGCTAAGAGTTTGCCTGAAGATGGAGGTTCTTTAATTGACAAAGAAATTGTTACTCCTTCACATCTCTCCTGTTAGATGCAAGGCTGACTTCTGAGGAAGAGCTTTTAAGAGCTGTAAACAAAGTTGAAATCCAGTGCAATGAATCTTGTGAAGTGGTAGCACAGAGTGCTGTGCTGCAATGGAAGCTTTCCTTTGTGTGCTGAGATCCAAAATTGTAATCACTGATGCTTGGCTGCCAAAGCAGGTGAGCAGGGATTGCAGTGGTGGTGAGAGTGACCTAGAGCATTGGCATGACACAATGTGGTTTGATTCTTCACAATTTTCACTAGAGAAGGAGGATTCCACCATCAGTGGAGCCACTGGTTATGACACACGATAGGGATATCTTTCCTGGGAACAAAAAAAGTTCAGACAACAAATTTGCCTGGATAAGAGAATGCGCACCTGGATAAGGTGCAAATGCGCGTTGCATGAAGCAATGCCAGAGTCAGATGTGGGCTTAAATTGTAGGGAACTGAAAGTTGTGGTTTTCCCTATGATGGTGGGTGAGGTACTCGCTTCGTCCATGTGGAGACCAGGGCATGCAGGCACATGTGTGAACAAGCAGGTAAAATAACCTCAAACCTACCTATTCAGTAACTAATTTCTTGGCATATTAAATGCCTTAAAAGCTTCTATATTCAACTTTTTTTTTTTCAGTAGCGGTCTTAATATTTGCATGCTCACTGCGGGGAGGCTTGTCCTGATGGGTGCTGTGTCAGCCAGAACACAAGAGGGAAGTTTGTCAGCCAGGTTTTCCCCTAACATGGGGAGCAAATTTCAAGTTTCCCAGGGAGCTCTCTAGGGCTAGATGAGGTGTTTATGATCAGCCTGTTAAGTCTTCATTTAGCATTTGGATTTGCCAGGTCTGGAGGTGCTGCAGCCATAACAGTAGACCCTGGAAGTTGGTATAGCAGCTCACAGACTGAATTGTTTTCCCTGAAAGAAAACACCCATGAGGGCAGGGTGAGATCAGGCCTCAGGAGCCAGAGGTGCAAATACAATTTCAGTATCACGTGAGCAAGATGAATAAGAAAACTTAAGCTCTCTGTCTAATATGATGCCTTTGGGAGTTGGAGCAATGATGCCATCATTCCTGCAGCGCTCATATGCTGTTGCCACAGTTCTGCTTTGAACGTGTGCTACTAATGCCAACAAAACCACTTGATACCATAATCCAGCTCAACAGACCCAGATAAAAATTTTATTTTTCCCTTTTTGTGATTGTTTTAACTATTTTTCTAAGTGTTCTGTACAGAGTACCTAGCTAGCTTTGAAATCTTTTCCCCTAAGGAATTTTGCTTTAAAAATGCCATTTGTACCTAAGTGTAATGTAAAATAGTGTGAACTACGTGGAAGTCAGAGTTATGCTTGTGTGATAACACAGTGCTTTGGGGTCCTGTGAAGGAAAATGGTGCAAATGTAGTGTAATTAGACAGTTGTATCAGTAATTGATTTGAGCCGTCTATAAGCTCATTAATGAAAGGTCAAGTTCCAGTTGGAGGAAAGTAGCTGCTGAGCTTGGGGAAAGGCTCTTGCTTCCAGGAGCCTTCCAGTTATCAACTGTTCTGGGATGAGGTGAGGAGCAAAGGGTGTGTGCTTTTAAAAAACCTCTGGATATGCTGTCATGATATTTCCTGGAAATTAAAGCTGCAATCTACAAACACTAATTTTAATGGCTGTGTTGGGCAGAGACACTTTCCAGGAGCATACAGCCAGCAGTGGGAATGGCGAGGAGCAATGGATTGAGCAGCTTGGCGAAAGGAGACTGAAGTGAGTTATAAGGAGGCGACATAATAGAAATTCTATTTTAGATTAAATATAAAATAGCTTTTTTATTACTAGGAAGATGACTGAAGCTGTAAATACTATAAATTCAGTCTTCCCATGCCAAGGAAGCTGTAAATGTGTATTACTTCTGGAGTGGTACAAGCAAAACCAGTAGTATGTTCACAAAGATTCTAGCTTTGTATGTTAGTCTTCATGTGAATCGTGGCAGAAAACTGGGAGGACAAAAATTGTCCACTTTACGAGAGGTCATATCAAAGAGTTTGTAATACTGCAAGACAAATACTGCTAAAAAATCCAAAGCATCTTAGAATATCTTCCCTAAGATGTTTGTTTTAATTAAAAGTGTTAAACCTGCTAACTGTTCATAACAAAAGACAGAAGTACTTTCACAAAATATTTCTGCCTGGCACTGCCCATTCAATATCTACCTCTACTAGTCCTAGTCTAGTTTGGCTACTGCATAATTTTAGCCATTTAGCATAAAACATATGAAAGTGTCATTTACCTGGTTGGTGAATGTATGATGATGGGTAACATTTAAACTGTAATGCAATAAACCACAAACTTAGTGATTAAATCCTGCTGTTGGTTCAGTGCAGCAGCATATTTATTGCTTCATTGCTGATCTGTTAAAAAAAATCTTAATTATAAACTCCACCAAGTTACTTGCAATTGTACTGGGATTTGCTTTCCCTTCCAGCCTTCCTAACTGGTTAACAATGTTGTACTGTGTTTTTACGCTCTTCTCTGGTGGTATCAAATATCAAAACTAGCAGGAAGTCAATCAAAAAATAAAAATGCTGAGTTCTGTTTGTAAATGAGTACTAGTGTTTCCTTGTAGGGTTCAGCGCCCTCCTTAGGTGGCCCCAGCTTTGTTATCTCGGCCAGTTCCCTTAATTGCCCTTGTCTCCTTCCAAGCTGATGAGCTGTTAATGGGAGTGCCGGTCTCAAAAGAGAAAAGAAAGGTCAATAGGAAAAGGCTGTGACTCCCTTTGGAGGCAGGCTGGAAAACAGCCACCTTGGCAGGGAGCTGTCTGTCCTAGCCCAGAAACTAACTGTATGTACAACAAAAAAACCATCCTTTGTGCTTTCAGGCTACAAACAGCCATTATGGGGATTTGGATAAATGGGTGTTCAGAGGCAAGCTGAATGGAGAAGTATTTACTGTTTTCGTCAGATTCAACTTTTGGAAATTAAATAAAATTCGGCTTCTTTTCCCCACCCATAAGCCCTCCTGATCCCAAAGTTTTCCTGATCCAGTGTCCCAGAGTATCTTGTGATTTTAATCAATTAGCATGCAAAATATGGTAATACTGACAAATTGTAGCAAAAGCAGCCAAGCAGACTGCTGATACAGCAATATAGGAACCTATAGTGTGTTGTGCACCTGGCGTTTCAGATTACGTGGAAAAACATGTTTGTTAACAACTGTGTGTAATGAATAACAGCTCTGATTAACCCTGTCTGCAGCACAGCTGCAGCACTTGCTGTGGTTGTGGATGCCTGCCGGGAAGGTGGTGGGTGTGATACTGAAGTGAAGGCAGCAATATCCTCATATTCACCCATTTGGATGGGAAAGGGGATCTTGTTTCAGGAAGGGCTCCTTTGCACAGATTGTGCCCTACTGAAAAGCAGCACCCTGAAAAAATAGCATCCCTTCCTTACCCATGTTCTCATAACTTCATTGTTCCGTGGGAGGGAAGGGACATTTGTGCTGGGAAACTGCCCGCCTTGAACTTTTCATACTTTGAAACTGCCCCCTTCCATTTCTGGGAACAGCTCCTCATGATTTGAAGCACAAAAGATTTACGAGCAGCCAAGGCAGCCTGGCAGCTTAGGCATTATTTTATCTGCATAATATCTCAGTTCTGGCTTTCCATCAGTACCCCTCCACTCCATCAGGTATAAAAGATCTTCCTACCTTGTCACTCTGCTTCTGGAATCTATTCTGAAGGCCCCATGTGCAATAGCAGAAAGACAACATCTCTCTGTGGTCCCTCTGTCCCTCAAAATGCTGGAGTGCATGCAAAGTGCCCTTTATTCCCAATTCGCCTTCATGGAGTGAACCCAAGGGATGTGTAAATGCATTTTACTTAGAGGAAAGTAAATGGGGAGCAATGATGTGGCTGTTGAGTGGATCCTGCAGCAAGGCTGAATTTCCATAGTAAGTGCAAGTGGTTTAGGGCTCTTTCAGGGCTCTTTCAGTGTCTGGTATTTTCTCCTCAACTTCCCAAAACCAAGAGCCATGGCCCCATTCTTCTAAGAGGACCACAGAGATGTCCCTGAAAGTAGGAACAGTTCTGTTCCACTGCATGTTTTTTGTATGATTTTATTGCAAAAATATGAAGCTTTAAACCAGACACTTCTTATAATCTATTAAGATGCTTTTATTAATTATTTGCTATTTTTTCTTAACGTTGTCTTTATAATCTGCAAGAATTTCTATAAAATTTTAGGAAAATGTTGGCGTCTGGCTGTTTGCATCATGCATTTCAAGTATTTCTTTTCCTTGCTGGAATAATCAAATGTTCACAATTCTGCATCTCACTTGCAGTATCAGCCAAGTATCTTAGTGAAATGTAACTGTTTGAGCTGGGTAAAAACCCCCAATCTTTGCTTTATTGCAGAGTGAACTTGTTTGTGGTTTTTAATTCTTGTTTTGTCCCCTGGTGAGCATCTTTTCACCATGTCCTTTATGTTCTGTTTAATATTGCAGGATCCCAATGGCACTGAAACCATCCTGCCCTTTCTAAATTATTGACAGGTACACAAATTGCATACAAGCTATGTGAAAAATGTATGGTGACCTAAATTTATCTAAATGGAGGAACAGCCTTGTGCTGCAGCTGGGCTGAAGCTGAGGAGGCAAATTGAGCTCAGTGCCAGGCTGCAGGCACTGGCTGTTGCCAAGTGTTAAGAAGAGACAAAAAAGTGAAGCCACTGGAATAAGTAATAAACAAGCAGTATTTATCCTTATTTATAAAGATTATACTCTGAATACCGTAAAAAAGTGTATAAATCTGATATCTGAAAGGACATCTCAGCAAACCACCAGGAAAATACTTCATACTTATGTATACTATCAGATGCATGGGCCCCATCTGTTTTGGGGTTGGTTTTTTTCTTTTTCTACATACATTATAAATTGTTCTTCCTGGTGAGATCATAGTATTTTCAACAGCACAAATACATCATAGTATTTGCTTTAGAACATTTCCTCACCTGTGGGCCTCTCAAAAAACAGGTATTTGTGACTGACAGCTTGAAGACTGATGTTCTTTCAGAGGGGGTGTCCTGTGTGCAATACCAGTGGCTGCTATGGGGCTGTGTTTCGGATTTGTGCTGAACACAGGGTTGATAACACAGAGATGTTTTTGTTATTGCTGAGCAGGGCTTACACAGAGCCAAGGCCTTTTTCGCTTTTCGTGCTGCGACACTGGTGACAAAGTTGGGGTTGCCTGGGCAGGTGGGAGGAGACACAGCCTAGACAGGTGACTGCAGCTGACCAAAGAGATATTCCAGACCATGTGACATCATGCTCAGTATATAAAGTGAAGGGAAAGAAGGATGAAAGGGGCACATTTGGAGTGATGGTTGTCTTCCCAAGTTACGTGTGATGGGGCTGTACTCTCCTGGAGATGGCTGAACACCTGCCTGCCCATGGGAAGCATGGAATTCATTCCTTATTTTGCTTTGCTTGTGTGTGTGGCTTTTGCTTTCCCTATTAAACTGTCTTTATCTCAACTCACAAATTTCCTAGCTTTTACCCTCCTGATTCTCTCCCTGATCCTGTTGGTGGGGGAGTGATCAAGCAGCTCTGTGGGATTTGGCAGCTGGCTGGGATGAAACCATGACAGTGCGTATCTTTATTCAATGTTTTAGCTGAAATCACAGTAGGACTATGCCCTGCATTACAAGAGTGAGGCTGGTGAAAAGGAGGAGACCTTATTCTTGCAGAAATAACTAACAAAACCACACCCTGGGATTAAACTATTGGAAGAAAAACCTGTTACCAGAAAATAAAATGCACAATATATCCTTACATTAAAGTCTTGTGAGTCAAGGTCTCAACATGCAGGCAAATCTCTGGGAGATCACAATACAAATGGGTTTGTTTGCTGCCTGGGGATGATTTATTGGGGTATTGGTGCACACAGGTAAATACAGAAGCCTCATGGCATTTGACGACCCTTTGGGACATACACACACCCTTAAGCACAGCATGTACAACGGCAGGGACAGAGAAAGCAGGGACACAGTTTTTGGTTTAACACATTACTTTGCTGCTCACTGGCAGTCTGCAGCTCTGCTGTCAAGATGCTTCCTGTTTTTTCTGATTCCCCTTGGATGAGCCATCCCACAAGGGCAGAGGGCATGCCCAGCACCAGAGCCAGGACGTGCAAGCAGTGCTGCTACAGGACTGGGATGTGTGAAGAGCCCAGGTTTCAGTGCCAAGCTCTTGATGCAGAAGTTACTGAGTTGTCACATCAACTACCCAGACAGGCCCAAGGCTCATTCCAGGCATGCAATGAGGAAAATATTCAAGCACAAATTAGAAATGGGAAAGCTTTTATTGCTTTTAATTTTCAGAAAGCTCTTTGGTTTATAGTTTTGACAAGAACAAGGGCATGGAAGTGAATGTGAAAAGCACATTCTGGTAACTGGCAGTAAAGCAGCTGTGTCAAAACTTCATTTCAGTGCAAAGATAGATGAGACATTTGACTTTGTGATTTCAACAGGGTGTGTTAACACTTGTTTTTTCAGTCTGACACATCGGGTCCTTGAACCCTATCTCCTAAAGAGCTGTTCTTTGCTGCTCCAACATTTCTGCCATCTGTATTTTGTCATAAAAGAACATGTTAGTGGGGGGTCAAACTTTCTTAAGACTCGCAAAGCCAAATCTTGCAATACTAGAACTTTTCCTTGCAAAAGCACAGGACTTCTTCCTGCAAAAATGAAGGCTGTGAAGCCTCACACCAAAGCCACACAAGAAGTCAGAGGTACGGCATCTCTGCAGAAACTTTAAAAGCATTTTTAAACTACTTGTCATTAAATCACCAGGACACACGTGGAAACTTTTTGATACCTTCAGAAAAAAAACAAGCAAATTAGACAGCATTAGACTTACACTTTTTTCCCCTTATTTGTTCCTTAACTTAGAACCTAGTAGACATACATTTTAGACAGTGAACACTCCGCATTTTCATGGGACTAACATATTAAAATATTCTTTCAAGAGACAACAGAAATAACTATTCTTGAAATGCTAAGCAAGTCCAGAGACTTGCAACTATTTTCAGAATCCCCTTTCTTAGAAAATTCTACATCTGCTAAATAAAAATAGCTGTGAATTTAGGCTCTTGTATGTTCATTCACTGAGCACATCTGAAGAGTGCATTAAAAGCACTTGTCCTTGCAAAAGACGAAAACCAAAAGCTTTTTCAAATGCTTTTATAGCAAGAAGCATTTTTAATTTATTCTGCTACTATAAATAAATTCAATTATATTTGCTGGTTTCCAAATATATTAGAAAGGAAAAGGAATATCCAGAAATGGTCTGTGCTGGATGAAATGTAAGGATCTAATAAACATCTTTATTCCTTCAAGTATAGCAGAAGTGATGAAATTTCCAGTACCACACTGCAAGAGCTCACATAAAAGCATCCACATCTGAGACAAAATTTAAACTCTCAGGTTTAAATTAGGTTATTTACTCCAAATCCATTGTTTCAGGGGACAGCTGTGTCCCCCGTGAAGGAGGTTCTGTCTCAGGGCTAACAAAACAGGAACTATGGTGGCTGTTGGCAGCATCGTGAAGCAAATTCACTGCCAAGGTGTTGGGGGTGTCCATTTAAAATTAGCCGAGTACTAATGACTAGGAATGTCCTCAGCCACTAGGTGGTGTGTTGATTCTGCCATTTAAAGTCCTCGCTGTCGAAGTAAAAGAAGGTAAGAGCTGTTGAAGAGCTCAGACCTTCTTCTGACCTGGTTCTGATTCACTTTGGCCCTCCTGGCATAATCCAGATCAAAATCAGTTAAATGAGCCGTTGGCAGACCCTGTGAACAGCTGTTTAAACTCACCTTTTAGCACACTAGACAGCGCCCAAATCAGAGTACCCCTCACTATAATTAGCATTTCTTTGATCATTGGGCTATAGAGATGGGCTTGCTTGTGCTTCCTCTCCTTAGCCAAACACATTTTACATTCTGGCTGCAAGAAAGAACAATTCTGTGCAAGAGACAGTAGGAACCTGAGGGTGGCACAACCTCCTCCCCCTACTCTTTAGTCTGCCCTCAATAAAATTATTCCTCTTCTCTGACAGAATGAATTATTTGAGAGTATAAATGTAATCATCCTGTCTCAGATGAGGACTACAGGGTGGAGGAACATCTCTACAGTCTTAGAGGGATTGGTCCAAGACGGAGGGGAAAGGAGTGACAAAAACTAAGATGGGCACTGTAACTGAAGTTGCTCTGAACTCAGGGTATTTTAATGCTTTTTAAATTTAGTCTAGCCTGTAGTTTTTATACCAGTAATAATGTGTTGCTCAAAGCACTGTCCTTCAATCACATGACAGTTGCTCTGTAGGATCCCAGGATCATTTATTGTGCAGGCAAAAACCCCAAGTGGTCAGGGGCATGTGTAGCAGTGTAAAAGAGGAGGACTCTCAAAGGCTGTTATTAGATATCTGATCTAAACCTTATTCTGGCTCAGCTATCACTTTGCAAACCCCCTGTTACGGTAACAGTTCTCTCAACTACTGTAATCTATGCTCGCTTTTCAGTGTAGGGGTTAAACTCTTTAAAAATTTTTGCTGGTGGACATTGCTTAAACTCGATGTCTACATCTTACCTCTCACCTGTGTTGATGCCTTTGGTGAGTTAACAGATTGTTAAGGCAATGCCATACTTCCTTTCTTCTTGAGAGATACATCAATCCTTTCTGATTCAAGTGTCCCGCCCTGCCAGGGATAACTTGTTTATTGATTGTAAATGGCAGCAGCAGCGCAGTCAGGCTAGAGCACAGCGCTTCCCAGAGCTTTGCCAGCAGGTCATGGGAGGTGATCCTGCCCTTCTACTTAGTCCTGGTGAGCCACATCTGGAGTGCTGTGCCCAGTTCTGGGCTCCTCAGGACAACAGAGACATGGAGCTCCTGGAGGAGGTCAAGCGGAGGGCTATGAAGTTATTAAAGGACTGGAGTACCTCTCTTATGAGGAAAGGCTGAAGGAGCTGGGGCTGTACAGCACTGAGATGACTGAGGGGAGCCTGGGCTGCGGCATCACACCACACACCACAGGCTGAGTCTCAACATCATCACAGAAAACCTTCCCCACAATTACAAACAAGCCCTCATGCTCTTGGTCTTCCCTTTCTGACTCCAGGCCTCTTGTCTTCGAGTATTTGCCATCAATGCAAACATCTCACAAATGCAACTCCCGGTGGATGCTCCCCATGTGGTCTGCAAAAACTGAATTTGTTACCTCGTGTGCAACAAGTCAGTAATTACTCAAGATAGACGTTACCTATTTCAGATTGCACAAACTTGGTGCTCCATGGTATTCCACAGATCAAGCACCCCAACTCTCAGAGCTTTTTCCTATTTATACATTTTAGCAAACAAAGGGATTAGTGTTTATAAGTTACAAGTCACATAATTCCCTTATTAATTAGTATTCTATCTTCTACTGGTTAATGATTCACTTCCCATGGTAACTAATCCCATGCTCAGTCCCTCACTCCTTTTGGGCAGGTGGGTCTTTCAGGTCGGTGCTGGTTGGGATCTGCCCCTGCCGGAATTACCTGTTACCCAGTTGGAGCCAATTTCAGCACAATTGCTGAGTTGTCTTCATTTGTTTCTTCCTTATCTGGGGGGTTCTACCAGATGTCCTTGTGGTCCCTAAATTCTGCATTTTTGGTGTGCACTATGGGACATCCACTGTGTCCACAACAGTACATCCTTCTTCCCAAGCTTTGTTAACCTCCCCCTGGGTCTGAGAACACTGAAGCCTGTCTAGCCCCAAGCCCTAACAACGCAGTTCTACCAACAAGTAATTTGTTTCTGGAACACCTGGCCATCACTTAGACCGTGTTGGCGGCTCTCTGTTTCACGGATTAAGTCTCCCTTCGCATTGATTAGCCTGGAAAGTAGACAAAGATAAACATCACAGAACAACCTTTCTTAAGAAAATCTTACATATTCCACATTTCGCGGCATTCAGGCCGCCCGGACGGTTGCGGGGTCCCCCTCCACGACGCAACCCCGGTTATTTCCGGCTGTTTCCGGTTCTCGGAGATTCCCGGTGGGTCCCACTCCCGCCCCCTCAGTGCGCCGGTCCGCGCGCGCAGCGCCCCCTGGCGCCGGCGGCGGCCACGCAAGCACCGGCGCTGGAGGGCGCTGGAGGGCGCAGGCCCCGCCCGCGGGGATTGGCCGCCGAGCTCTCGCGACACGGGCCCGGGGTGGGCCGTGACGCGTCGCGCGCTGTGGGCGGCTGGCCGCTTCTCCCCGGGTCTCGTAGCGGCGCTCCCGGGGCCGCGATGGCGGCGGGAGATGTCGAATCCTCGCTGGAGCTGAGCCTGACGGGCTCCGGGGTGCTCCCCGGTGCGCTTCCCCCCGCCCGCTCGCGCATCTTCAAGATCATCGTCATCGGGGACTCCAACGTAGGCAAGACATGCCTCACCTACCGCTTCTGCGCCGGGCGTTTTCCGCAGCGTACCGAGGCCACCATCGGCGTGGACTTTCGCGAGCGGGCCGTCACCATAGACGGCGAGCGCATCAAGGTACCTCGGGGCCCGGCCCGGGAGAGTGCCGGGAGCGGCCCAGGCTGAGGGGGCGGCGGGCGGAGGGGCAGCGCCGGGCCCGGCCCGGCCCGCGCCTGGCACAGTGCTCCAGCGGCTGGGAGACGGGAGAACGGGATGTCCCGGGCCGCGCCTTTCGCAGCGGTCTCCACGCCTCCTGTCACCGTCGTACCCCAGAAGTTCAGTTCGGCGGGGTCGCGTCTCCAGCAGCCGCGGCTGTGTCTGCCCTGAAACTGTTCTACTGCTTGGCCTTGCTCCTGTTGGAAAGGTAGTCACGATGTAGGTTTCTGTGATGGTGAACCAATTCCTACCGTAGGCCAAACCCTTGTGCGTCTTTTGTCAAATGTTAATCAGTAATTTATCTTTACAATGGACTTATGTATAGATCTCTTAGCAGTATTTTAGTCTTATTTGTGCCTGGTATCAGCACCGTGTTGCCTCCGACAAATTCTTCTTCTTTGTTCATCAGACATCACAGTTGCTTTAACCTTCAACACCACAAAGCTGTATAGGTGCCACTGTTATGATCATTTTGCTTTAAAAATATTAGGAAATCGAATATTGTTCAGAATTGAGCAATGTGTTTCGGCTTCTAATTTTTAGAATTCTGTTAAGTTTGCTGTGTGATGATCCTAACAGTCATTTGCAGAATACTCTGTAACAGCTTACAAATGCAGTTTATTTACTAACATGGTTTTAAACAGAATCCCAGTCTGCTTCTGTATTACAGTTTGTTTCTATGAGGAAAGCTCAGTTGTGCAGAAAAAGGAAGTTAACGGTAGTCTTGAGCTTGTACTCGGGCATTTGTTATCATCAGGCATTAATTACAGCTTACCGTTATGTAGCTGAAAGCTATAGTTTTTCCTTGCTTATTTACTGATTAGAGAAATTATGGAGGATATATAAGAATAGGAGAGCCAATTTGCTTTCCTGCTCTTGTGGGATTTTTATCTCATCTCTTTATCTCATCTCATCTCATCTCTTTTTCAACTCAAAAAGAAAGGTGAATAGAAATCTTCATTGTTCTTTTTTTTTTTTTAACCACTGACTAGAACTTCTCTGACAGCTGAAATTCTGTACTCCTTTGTCCGTTGCTGTCCATGACAGAGGAGAGAACTCCTGAGGGATATTGTCTTGTCAGCACCATCTTATTGACTGGCATTTTCATCACCTTTGAATGATGTCTGGTCTTCATTGGAGAGAAGTGAAGAACAACATAGAGTAATCCACAACTCTGAGATTCTTCACATAGGTTGTTGTGCCATTCTGTTTATATATGTTTTTGTGGATAGTTTTGCTGCATTCTTGAGAATATTACTTGTAAAATAAACAAGTTCTGGTTGAGGAAGGTGGAGAAGTGAAGGAGGCTCTTCTGAGACACGTTGTTTTGTGCAAGTTCTGTTTCAGCATTAAAGGAATAAGTTTTATCATTATGGCCAGGACCGTAGTTTTTAGTGGGAGTGTTGTCAAGTTTGAACCAATTTTGGGCAGTTTTAGCAACTTCTCTCACTCCTCTTCACCTTTCTCACATGTAGCAGTCAGCTCCAGCAATGCCAGTTGAACCAGGAGAGAAGAAGCTCTGATGACCTGATTTATTGTAGTCCTTGCTGTGCCCTGAAGGGAATTTTTCCTCTTGCATCGAAGGAGGTTATAAAGTAGTGTCTTCTCTCTTCTCCCTTCCTCCAGCCAGCTGGATGGTTCTTTCTTGTGCTGCTACAGCACTAAGTGTTTCCCTCACAGCTGGGAAAGTGCTGTGTCATTGGCAGGAACACAAGCACAGTTCTTGCTGAGGGTCTCTTACACTGCAATTGTGTAGAATTCCAAGGCTTAGGAACAAGTATATTCCTTCTACAGTAGGCTGACA
This sequence comes from Rhagologus leucostigma, assembly GCA_013397725.1. Taxonomy (NCBI): domain Eukaryota; kingdom Metazoa; phylum Chordata; class Aves; order Passeriformes; genus Rhagologus; species Rhagologus leucostigma. The sequence goes on from VZTD01004415.1 coordinate 137,742, forward strand.
GCTTCATATCAAACACTAATGCCTAAATGTGATGAGTAAATTAAAACTTTCAAGAAATGGACTTGCTGCCTTCTAAATTTTCTTCTTCCTCAATTGATCTAAGCATTCAAAGTTGAAGAAAACAATGATGTCAGTCTTCACTGACCTACATTAAAAGAGCAAAATGCAAATGAAATTCAAAGAAGAAAGTCTGAACATCATGTTCTGTACCTTTGAGCTATTCCAATTTTTTTTCCTCATGTCTTTTTAAAGGAGACATAACATCAAGGCCAGTTATGTTTTTACCGGTGTGTTATAAACCACACATGCTAAGTGAGTCCTTGTTTACAAAAGAGCCTTTCTGGATACACAGAACGGAATCAGAAGGTGGGATGTGATAGCTGAGTCAGTGTATCTAATATTTTTTATGTCATTTGTGTTTCTTAGGGACTGTGACCAAGTGATTCTGTACAGTTTTATTAGCTGAATTATGCTGTTAAACCAAACAATCAAACTACGTATTTTAAAGGGCTGTTATAAAAACTGTGGTCCCCTGAAGATGGATGTTACTAGACTAACAGTGAAATAGTAATCTTAATGTTACTTCATCGGTGCACATCCATTAACGTAAACATTTTCAGTGTTGTTTTTCAGTAGAGAAAATATTTGGGGGAGAGATAGAAAGGGAACAGCTTCCTCAAGTTCACCTCAAAAGAGGAAAGAAAGAAACTTCTAAAGTGTGCAATTTTCAACATTGGGAAAGGATTTACCTCTCAGTGCAAATGACTCAGTGCCAAGAATATTAACGTTTTCAGTTTGAGATAATGCCCTTCAAGCTTGAATGCTGCATGTAAATGAAATTTAGGAAGAACTGTAGTTTAAGCTTCACTTGCAAGTTATGTAAACCTTTAATTTAATTTCCCATCTTTACCCGAGACTGGCAATACACTTGCAGATCTCTGCTTGGCTGCAGCATGACTGATTTCTGTTCTGTGAATAAGTTCAGGAGAGAATTGTAAGCCCACAGCTGCCTGTGAAAATTAACTCTCTCTTTAAATTAATTTGATATAGCATTTTCCAAGATTTATCTATAGTGATTCCTTAACATAATGTTGTCTATACACAGGATTGCTTCAGTCTGCGCTTCTTTATTCTCTAATTTGTCAAATTCATGAACATTTTCTATGAGTCTTCTCACTATATAATGTTTTATAAGTGCACAGAACTGGAAGTGTGTCTCACCTGAGTGTGTGACTGAACCTTACCCAAACTTAGGTGCCTGTGTTGAGTCCGCCTGTGTAGACTCATGAAGATGCTGTCAGTTGTGTGTAGAGTGTAATACCATTGGCAAAACCTGGGAGTTCACTCTAAAATGAGATAGATTGCAACTGACTACCATTTCCTGGGATCAGAGCCAGAGCAACTTGCGTTGCTTTCCCTAACATTGTTAATGACCCTTTTAGAAGCTGCACACAGGTCTTTCTAAGTCTCTGGATCAAAAGCTGCAGAGAACTGGACTAGGCTACAAAAGCCAAGCTGCTCTGATGTTCTCATGCAAATTCTCAGTTCCCCTGATGCAACCAGTATGATGCCATTCCCATCTGCTCTAGTCTGAATTTTTTTGAGGATGGATGACCAGGGTTGAATATAATATTGCAGAAAAAGTCACACCATCTGAAACATCTCTTACTCTTTTTTCTTCAGTCTGTCACATGACTGGTTCATAACATCCTGTGATTGACTCGTGGATCTGGATTGTCATCCATTTTAATAATTTCCAATCTGATGAAGCCTGTGCTTAAAGAAAAAGTCCTTATTATCACTGTTTGCATCTGCTTCTATTCAGTTTCACCCTATTTTCACTGTTGTAGCTTTCAAAACAATTTTATGTGATACTGTAGTCCTCTCTATCAGTGATGCATCTTCTTGCTCTCAGCAGATTTCCCTTGCAGTTGGGCTTCCTTTTTTCTAATATAAAAAGTCACTGGTTAAAGTGGTAAACAAGACAACTTTCAAGATATTTGCAATTTCTAAAGAAGTTTTACTGAAACATTTGGATCAAAGGAATGCAGAGCTATGGCAATGAGAGAACAGTTTCAACAATTACATAGTGGCTGCGACTTTCGTGAGAACAGATTAAATTTCAAATTTGTCTTCATTGTCTACAGAACATTTAGTATTCTTTGAGTTCTGAGTCTTAAGGAAAACTCCTTTCATTCCCAGGGACGAAAAATTTTCTGCTCAAAAGCCAAAGTACTAATCAAATTGCCTTGGCTGGGATTGGCTGTACAAGATAGACAGGAAGCTAGGACTCAGCTTTTTCGCAAGAAATCAAACGTCTTTCATATGTTTTACTATCACTAAGGTGTGATAGAGCCACACACCGATTTATTTCTGACAGTGTACAGGTAATGTGGTGTTTTAGATGAAGGGACTCTGACTGCTGTGCATTGCAGTTCCTTATCTCCTGGAGAGCAAGTTGGTGTAAACATCACTGTGCACAATTCTGTAGCATTCTCTACACATATGAGGACTCCAGGCTCCCATTACACAGGATGATCAATGTATTTAAAATTTCTCTTAGTTGTTGCTTACATCTGCTGGTGCTTCAAAGCTTGTTTTGTTCCGTTTTGTTTCAATCCGGACCCCAGAAATTTGAAAGCATTTCAGTTCTTCTGAATGTCTTTCTGTTCTGACTAAGCTTCTAGCACATATGTTCAGTCTGGTTTGGACAGAATGGTGGGTACCTGAAAACAATAGTCACATGTTAAGCTAACAGGAGGTTTATGCTTTTTTTTTTTAATTTTTTCCTTTTATGCATGCCTTGATACTACAAACCATAGTATGGTCCCAGTTTAAGCATTAAATAAGCTTAAGTCAGATGTTCATCACAGGAGGGTTTGATTCCAATGTGCTGCAGAGAAAGATTTCTTTGTCCTGTTTTTTGTTGGTGATGTTGAAATCAACCATGGTTTGATTTCTTCCTACTTCTACATGGCAGTTAATGTCATGCTAACAACAAAATTTTGGGGAAGATGATACTATTTTTGGCAATAACAAAAATCATGTCAGCTATGTCAGCTGAGAGTTGTACTGGGAAGTAACATATATTTAATTTTCAAACATAAGTGCTATTGCTAAGACTTCAGGATTTGTTTTTATAAAAATCTTTAAAAATACAGGCTCCAATAAACTTTCAGAAATTTGTATTTTCTCTCAAGTTGTGTCGTCATTCCTCTTGGCCTCCCTTGTGAGCAGCTTTGAAAGTCAAAGCTTCTGAAATTTTGTGAATGCAACAGTTTTCTTCAGCACAAACTTGTCGATGATTAATTCAGAAGAGTAGATTTCTGTGATCATGTAACTCCCCTCGCTGCAGGTAATTTGTGTTATTTTCCAAGATGAATAGTAAAACATTTTTTCCTCTCCTTATCTTTCCATTTTCAGATACAGCTATGGGATACTGCAGGCCAGGAGCGCTTCAGGAAGAGCATGGTGCAGCACTACTACAGGAATGTACACGCTGTGGTGTTTGTGTACGATATGACAAACATTGCCAGTTTCCACAGCCTGCCATCGTGGATAGAGGAATGCAAACAGCACCTTCTTGCCAATGATATACCACGGATTCTGGTTGGAAATAAATGTGACCTGAGAAGTGCTATTCAGGTGCCCACGGACCTGGCCCAGAAGTTTGCTGACACTCACAGCATGCCTTTGTTTGAAACCTCTGCCAAGAACCCCAATGACAATGACCATGTGGAGGCCATATTCATGACACTGGCTCACAAGCTTAAAAGTCACAAGCCATTAATGCTTAGTCAACCCCCAGATCATGATGAAATACATATAAAGCCTGAACCAAAACCTACCACATCCTGCTGGTGTTAGGTCACACTGTCACTGGCTATCACCTTGTCTTGTTTGCAAGTGCTTCAGAATTATGATCTTGGCAAAGTTCCAGGTTTTGGTAGCAATTATAGCAAATCTCTTTGGCACTTTAATGTGTGTTTTTTTTTTTAATTTTTCCTGGTGTAGATGTGCCCATCTCATGCTCTTGCACTTTGTAATTGTACTTTCTGAATTACTAAAGTTTCACTATAAATATATGGGAAAATACTCACTTTGTCAAGTTTTGACAAAGCAATTCTACTTGAGCTCTTGCTTCCTAAGGTTGTTCTCATCACTTGTGGTAAGATTATAAATAGTAGGCCAGTTTACTAATACTTTTGGTTGCTACTTGCATTGGAATAACATAGGAGAAAGCCTTTTGTGACAACCGGGGAACTTGGGTTTTGGGTCAGCAAGTGGGGAGATTTTTGGTATATGAAGGAATATTAGGTGACTACTAGCAAATTAGTAAGCAGGTACCTTTTTATTATAAAACCAAAAAAACCAGGTCTGTCAAAGTTCGGGCTGTCAGTGTCAGTGCAACCTGCTAGGTTTTGGCTGTCGTTCCACTATGAACTTGTCTGTTTCTTCATGGCAGTGGTAATGGAATTGACAAACGTCTCCCTACCTCTAGACAATTACTTGATACTTAAAACTTCATTAATTTTTCATAATTAGCACGTGATACAAAACTGTTATGTTAACCCATGTTATGGAAAATACTGTAGCACAGGATTTGGGGTAAAATTGGGACTCTGTCCGTAAATTCTCTAATCTTACTAAAATTTAAATAATATATTTCTAAAGGTGCTGTATTTGAGTTGAGTGTTTCAGGGTAAGTAAAAACAGTTGAGTAAGTAAAAAACTGGGTGAATTTGGCAAAAGCATATTGGTTTTCAGAGATGGGGGTTTGTGGGGCTTTAGAGATCATGAGTGCTTCTCAAATATCTTGAAAAGTCAACTTGTTAACATATTTCAGGAATGGGAATGCTTAGGTATATGGTACATTCTTAAAATATTTCCAAACACAAGTGAAATTGGGTCTTGAAATATGCAGTAAATCTATCAATACATGATCTGCTACAGATTTTTGAGCTAAAACCTGCTTGTATAATGTGACTGTATGTAGGCCATCCTTGGCATTACTAATGTGAGCTAGTAGGGGTCAGATGAGGGAAGTTCCTCCTCTTGAACCACATTTTTCTGTGTTCTCATAGTTGCAACTGCTTTTTTTCAGTTCTATCTGAAGATCAAGTTTCATAATGAAAATGGTGCTAAGTTGCACATAGTTGCATAAAGTGAAATGTAAGCCATAGAATGCAATCTATGACTTTATCCACATGCCACGTCAAACAGTGTTTTATGACTTAGTTTTTGAAGTATAAATGAAGATTTTTTATTGGCAATGTGTAGCATGTGTTGCTTACTGGAAACTAAATTGAAGGGCTAGTTCAGAAGCTGCCACCCTAATGATCACATTAGAAACAAATACTGCAACAAGATAACTATTATTATGTAAACTATTACAATTCTTCAGATGTAATTTCATTGCAGCTTATAATGAAGAAAACGCATTGACTTTCTTCTAGATTTAGAAAGCATTTAATTTGGTCTAATATGATTAAGATGTTTAAAAAGAATCTAAACAAAAGGTGATACTTCTTCCTGTATAAAGCTGCTTCAATTGTGACAGTATTTTTGCTTAGGAAACATTTGTAAAAGGGAGCTTTTGTATATCACTCTGAACCTTACATGACTAGAATTTAGAGTTGTTTCAGAAACAATCACCTTTTTAACACTAGTGTCCTTAATGATTTGTTTAAGAAAAGGATTGATCTTAAATTTATGTCTATACTATTGTAAATAAATATGGCTTACAGTCCTGTTGGACAGATTGTTTTTCATTCATGTCCTTAATCCTTTTTCTGAGAAGGATCCTTCTTAATTATTTATATACTAAGTATGTCAGAAAGTTTTGGTTTTGTTTTTTTTTTTAATTAAAAAATATCCCAGAATTTAAAATTTTAAAGTCAGTCAGTCAGGTTGGGGGTTGAGGTAAGCAGTGTTACTGTTAAATTTGATCTGAAACACCTGCACATCTGTTAAGTTTTATTTGAGTTATCACAACTTGTAAATAAGGGCCCTCATGTCATGAAAATTTTGTGGAAATGGTGTTCAAGTGTGTAATTCCATGTTCGGCACAAAGCATGTTTTAATGGTTCTGCCATGAAGGCAGTATGGTCAGTAATGCAGGATTCAGTGTTGCTTCCTGGCTTTCAGTGGTGATGTTCTGCCCACAGAATGGATGTCAGAGTACTTAATACTTTGTATGTGTATTTTCACTTTACCAGATTGTAAAGTTGGGTTCTTTTCTATGTGTTGGGGGCAGACAAGGCACAATCCCGGAAACCTAATAAACTGGCTTTGCCACCAACTGTTATCACTTGTTTTCAATAATTATAATAGGAATGATAATATAATTCCGTATGGTTAAAAAAGGCTGTGAGGGAGTTAAAGGAGTTTCTAGTTTCTGTCTGGGTGACAATTTTGTAAAAGACTGTCGCAATACTTGGACTACTGTCAGGGCTTTCTTGAAGTGACTCTGGGTGGTTTTGAGGCATCTGAAGCACCCACCTGATGATTTAGAGGCATGTTCAGGATTTATTTCAGATTCCAGAAGAATGGGAAGTGATAGAACAGTTACAAAAATAGCAGTTACTGACCTTTGGATGTATGTCAAGACTCTAAGAAAGTCTTCTCCATTCCTCTTCTTCTAGTCTCATCTTGTTCAGGAATAAAACCTCTTTAACTTTTATAAATTCATTGGAAGTGATATTCCTTGTCCTTTCTGTGAGTATTTTCACTTCCACTAGAGTGTATAATTCTAATACTCTTTTTTTTTTCCAGAGTCCTACTTTTGAGGTCATTGACTGATGTTACTTAACATTGCAATTCCCAGATAAATGTAGAGCCATATGTTATTTAAAAGTAATAGTAATGTTACTTTTAAATGGCAGTCTGGTTTTCTGTGTAAATCAACACAACACCAACATGTAATCTTAAATCTAAAGTCATAAATAACATTAGAAGTTGTCATTATTCTAGGACTCACAAAAAAATCCCACTGTTCTGAGGATGTCTCTGACGATGAGGGATTTTTTTTTCCCTCCTCTGTTGATGCTGGGTGCTCAAAGGCCTCATTTATCCAGCTGAATGGTGTCATCAGTGAGGGCTGTGAAGAGACATTGAGAGAGGAAGAATGGCTGCTGGTTTCCAGGAATGTTCTGGGATTCACTGGGCTCTGCACAGCCTCACACCTGCAAAACTGAAGCACATGTTAAAGGCAGCTCCTTGTAGTTCTGGAAGCTATTTCCAGAGCCCAGAGGAAGGCAAGTAAGAGCTACTGGTCATCCAGGGGTACTCCCTGAGGTGCACAATCTCTGGGGGATGTTATTGACAGGTACTGTTTTCTGCCTTGCTGAATCACCACTGCTTAATGTGAATCACAAATGATTGAATCCTTAGCTAATCAACTGAAATTAATGGAAACCCAATTTCCCAGCAATACCAGTGATCATTTTAAAAAACCCAAAACAAAGCATAATCCTCTCCCTGGCCTGCATTTAACAAATATGCTGCTCTTAGTAGGAAGTTGTTCTTCCCTCTAAGGGTAGTGAGGCACTGGCACAGGTTGCCCAGAGCAGATGTGGATGCCCCATCCCTGGAAGTGTTCAAGGCCAGGCTGGATGGAGCTCTGAGCATATGAAAACTAAGAGTCATAAGACCTTGATCTTAGCTCAGTACTTCCTTTTCTATTATTATTTTTACTGTTTGCACTACCCCTTTGGAAGGGTCACAGGCAGGAAAAAGACTGGTGTGAGGCAATATGCTAAATTGCATATTGCCTCAAAATTGCATATTGCCCTCTTTCTGAAAATACTTAGTGATTTACTGCTAAAAACATCATGCTGGGCCTCTAAATCAGGAGTCATAAAGCAGAAGCTGCATTTGCAAACCATTTATCGTCTCCAAAGCCTGGTCATCCCCACACCCTTCACACCCACTCCTGTACAGGAAAACACTTGAAATGCTCAAGTGAGGTGCTCCTTGTCCTTCATACTCCTCTGTCCCTCAGTCCTTTCTTCAGTTAAGGAAGGGCAAACAAAGAGGAAAAGACCAAACTGACCCTAAAATACATGAAAAAGCTTTTCTATTTACTTCAAGGTATTTTTAACACACTCATAAATTAGAGACAGTGAAGGGCTTCTGGCTTCAGCAACCAAAGATTTAGCTGTAGATTAAAAAAAGCATGTGCTCATCAAAGAGGATTTTCAAGGTCCTGTGCATCCTTGTGACTACCTTGGAGCGCTAACTTCAATTCTGAGCTAATATCTGAGTCACTGTGATGCTGCTGTTAAAAAGCACAAATGCTGGCAGCCCTTAACCTTTGCCTTCCAAGGCTCACAGTGCTTTTGTCAAATTGCATCTTACCTGAAAGAGTTGATTTCAATACTTTGATCTGTCATTAAATAGGTACATTTCATTTATATGCATGATGATAGTAGATGGTAAAGATATATAAGATATATTCTCTCTATATATATTGTGTTGGTTTAACACAGCCTGGTTTTTGGTGGGGGGGAAGCCACAGAACTGGCTTCTGTGAGAAGCTGCTAGAAGCTTCCACTATGTCCAACAGAGTCAATCTCTGATGGCTCTGAAGATGGATGTGCTGCTAGCCCAATTAGAGAGGTTGGTAACACCTCTGTGATGACATATTTAAGAAGAAAATCAAAACCATGCAGGCGTAGCTTTTTCCCGGGGTGGCGAGGCCATCCGGGTGCCGCCATGCAGCCATGCGACTGCTGCAGCCACTGCCATCTTGGCATGGCCTGTGGCGAGCTTTGCCTGCCTGGCCGCCTTTAGCCAGCCGTGGTGTGGGTGGAAGGGCAGGGTTGGCAGCAGCAGCTTCTCCTTTTCAGTGCCCCGCATGAAGAGAGGCGTTGAATGGTGCCAGTGCCCACACAGTGGCAGCAGGGGCCACGTGGCCGGCAGCAGACACATGGCGAGTGATTCCCTGACACAGAACGTAGACAAGATCAACCTCTCAGTGCTGCGAGATCCTGCAGAAATCTTTGAATCGGTGGAATTTGTTAGCAATGGTACTTACGAGCAACAAGTTTTTTCTCCCTCTGGTCGGAGAAGAGGAGGAAGTGAGGACGTGGAGAAAACCACCATGGTGGCACCAAGGTCAGTGGAAAGAAAGAGGGGGAGGAGGTACTCCAAACGTCAGAGCTGAGATTCTTCTGCAAGCCGTGGTGAGGACTATAATAAAACAAACTAGCTCCCTGTAATCCATGACATCCATGGTGGGGGGGTGCAGAAATCCACTTGCAGCCTGTGGGAAAGGTGCCCACACTGGAGCAAGTGGAGGCCAGAAAAGCTATAAGTGGGAGACCTGAATAGAGAGAGAGGGCCCTAGCTTCCAGAGATAGAGAAAGCTCTTGCTTCCAAACTAGAGCAGCCTATCCTTAAAAGACTGCACCTCCTGGAGCAGTGACCCACGCCACAGCATTTCTGGGAAAACTGTTTGCCCGTAGGAGGGACTCACATTACAGCAGGTTGGGCGGGACTGCTGCCTGTGAAATTAGAACCACGCTGGAAAAGTTCATAGAGAACTATCTCCTGTGGGAAGGACCCCACGGCATAGCAGAAGAGAAACTCCTTGCCCTAAGCAAATTGAAAAAAAATTTTGAGTGATGAACTGACCGAAAACCCCCACGCCCTGTCTCCCTGCACTGTTGGTGGGAAGGATGGAGGGGCTGGGGGGGGAAAAAGGTGTTTTAAAGACTTATTTTACTTCTCATTATCCTACTCTAATTCTGTTAATAATAAATTTCCTTTATACCTTTAAGTTTGAGCCTGTTTTGCCCTTAAAGTGCTTTTCCCCAGTCCTTACCTCAACTCATAAGCCCTTTGTTACGGTTTTCATGGGTACCTGGTGTTTTAACCAGTGTCAAACCATGATATATATAAAATGATGTCCAGAAAACATGTATATTCACATATATGTATTTTTGATCACCATAGGCATGCATATTTTGGCATCATCATGCAACACGTGGGGGAGTGCTGTGTGGAATTCCAACTCTTTTTGATGTGTGGTACATGACACTGGTGGGATTCCAGCTCTAGCATCTGCTTTAAAGCTCCAGCTCTCAGGTTTTATGGGTGAAGAACTGTTGGATGAAGCAAAAACTTAGGTCAGTTGGGGTTGGGACGCTGCCTGCATCAGACGAAATAAGAAACACAGAAGCAATTGATATAAGATACGCTTAGAACAAAGAACTTGGAAACTGAAAACAACATCTGTCATCCTGAGTCAGTCTTTTGGTTATTGGGTGGGAGGCAAGGGCTTAGCAATATTTGCAGGTACTGTTCCACCATAAATGTAACTTATACAGCAACTAATATTGACTAAAGAAGAAAGTGATGAGTGTACTTAAAAACATGTAGTGGACAGAAGCCAGAGGATGAAACATGAACTATGAAACAAAGTAATTTTAAATTAAGATAACATAGATGTCAAGTCAATGAAAAAGAACACACATTTCTGTAACTATGAAGTGGTAACTACCAAAAAAAAAAAAAGAGACATTACAGCAGGTCAGAAAGTGCAAGTGAAACTGTGCAGTTTGATAATGTGCTAGGATAATGTGCTAGGGTTAGACTGACCTGAAGAGGTGGAGGACAAAGCAGTTCCTGTTTTTATGGAGAAGCTGCTAGGAAAGGCTTGGAAATGCTGTTTGCTTTGATGAGCTTTCCCTCCTCAAGTTAGAGGTAAGTCCAAGGACTTTTCCCCGTACCTACACACTGTTAGTGCTGGAGAATCATGGTATCATATCTCAGTTTGGAAGGGACCTATAAGGAGCAATGGTTGGACTCAATGATCTTAAATGTCCTTTCCAACCTAAAGAAGTCCATGGTTCTATGATCCTAAGAAACAAGAAACCACACAGTCTACAACTCCAAAAAATGAATGTTGTGCTTCTTATATTAGGTGGGGTTTCTACTGACTATAAGAAAAAAAAACCCCAAAACCAAAAAAGGGAATATTCCTCCTCTCAGCTGCAGGCAAATACCACTTCTTATTTTCAGAACATATCTGTATTTCAATTAATTAGTACTACTCCTGTCCTTTCCCAACTCTTTTAAGGCTCTCTTCTGTAGCCTGCCTTTCCCTAGCAGTCAGCAGCATGTTTAATGAGCAAGACCTATATATTCCCCACTCAAAATATTTTAGGCCAGTTCATCTACCTATAGTGAAGCTTTACGTCAATTTCCAACTACTCATGCTAGAACACGGTGGGCTATGGAGATGCAGAACTGCGACTTTGTATCCCCTGGTTTCTCACTGCCTTTTGCCAGCAAAGCAGAAAGACATTCATTCCCAGCAAAGACTGCCCTGACCCTGAGCACCAGCAACACAGCAGCATAGGGGAGGAACTGCACCAAACATATATCTATTAAAAATAGAAATTCAGATATAAATAAATAAATAATAAATATAAATATATATATTAAAAAAAATCCTAAACAGGCTTGTTGTCAAAGAAGTGCCTGAAAGGGTTCCCTGACCCTCACCATGATGAAGATTCCTCCTCTTTCACTCTTCCCCCTCACCTCCTGCCCCGTCTGTTGGGGAAATGATTTCAAAAAATTCTTTGCCCTTAGCTGAACATTAACCTCCAGAATCAGCTTCCCTGATAAGCTTCCCTGATAAACTTCCCTGATCAACTTCCCATAATCAACTTTACTGATTATGCTGGGTGATTAACTCTAGCCACTGCTAATGGAGGGGCTGTCAGGCTTTGCTTTATCCATCCGGGAATTTTGTGTGCCTTGTTCTGTGCGTCAGGGAATAGAGTAATGTTTGTCTCAGCCTACTTGAGGTAAAGAAGTTTTTTTATGTAAATGCCTAGTCTTTGACTTAATACAAACAATGTTGACACAAGGTGAGCACGAAATGCTTCGGGTCCATAATGGGGGTCCATAATTCCACCTGACTTCTACCAGTGAAAGCTGGGTGTGATACAAGCCATGGCATATCCCTGGAGGTGCAGGCAGGCTCTGGGAAGGTACCGTACCTTGCATGTGGAATGGGCTGCTAAATATAGCACTGGAAACTGCAGTCAGGAATATATTTTCTGCAACACTAACCAAAGAGGAGTGACATTAAACTGGTAATCAGTTTCTACCAATTTCCATTCTGAAGCTGTCATTTTTCTGGAAACCCCCACTTTTGTAGAAAGAACTGTTGAAATCACGTGTCTCTGAGTGATCTGCAATAGGTGCACCATTAGAAAGACTGTGTAAGAAATAAGCCAGTTTACAGCTGCTGATAAATCAATTGCATACATTTTTATCTAGAAGTAGCATAGAGCATACTTCTCTTTTATGCCCTAATACTTCAATGTCTGCTGCTAAGGCCGTTTCACAGCCAAAAGAGTACCTGCCACACCTGTCACTAAATGCCACTGATCAAAGGCTTTTAAAGCCAGGCTGGGTACTTGGCTTGTGCCCCAGAGCTGTGCCAGGAGGACCTGACCTGTGGCACCCTCATCCCAGGAATTATCTGCCTGAGCCAATGGAAACAACACAGCACTTGAACAAGGACTAGTGACATGTTGCTCTGCACACTCACAGTAAAAGCAAATTGCCCTGTTCAACCAGCAGTCAAACGCTGTTGAATTATGCTCAGTATGTCACACTGCAAAGACTGGTTACGAACAGCACTTCTGGACATAACTCTCACCCAGAAATGATGCAGAGGCTGAGCAGTGCGTTTTAGCAATGCAAAATCTGTTTTAGACTAACCAGCACCATGCTGCTTTCAGCTATCAGTGAGCCCAATACCTCTCAGGGAGTCTTATTTTCTTTTAATGTACAAGAACAACTGTTTGTGTTAATCGAGAAGAAACTTCCCAGCATTTCATTGCAGATGGTGTGGAGTTGTGCCAGAAGCATCTGAGGACAGGGAGAACAGTCATGCTCAGTGCTTTGATGCCTGCTGACAGGCACTATTTCAGAGGAAAAAGCACAGCATCCTTTTTTGAATCACAACGTTTGAATTACTATATTAAAGCAATTCAAACATTGACACCTTCAAACGAACACGACACCAGATGTGTTTTGGTTGGCATAGGAGGGGGTTGGACTAGGTGATCCCCAGAGGCCCCTTCCAACCTCAACCATCCTGTCGCTCTGCAGGCAAACACATGAAGGTATTTAGAGCCAAAGTCAGAAGGAATCTGGCTACTGTGGCACATAAGTTAAGCCTCCAGTTGCCAGAGTAGGACCTGCAGGCTCAAGTTAAGCTGCTGGCCCAAGCATCCAAATATGGGGACAGCTTCCCTGGCTGAAGCTGGGCAGTGGAAGAAGCAATATGTGACCTGAGAAGGGCTGTGGAGGGAGCCTGGTGGTTAGGGCTGCTCTCTTGATCTGCGATATTCTCAGACATTAATAATTTTAATGGTTAAAGTTAGTAACAGAGGCACTTGGCAAGCACCTTACACACAAAGGGGTGCCAGAGTTCACTGGGACTTCCTCAATATGTGGCTCAGACTATTTCTCTGTTCAAGATTACAACAAAAGCTGTATAACATCTTCATAGAATCATCACAGAATCATAGAATCATTTGGAAGTGACCTTAAAGATCACCTCATCCTGACCCCCCCTGCCACAGGCAGGGACACCTTTCACTAGACCACATTGCTCAGAGCCCCATCCAACCTGGCCTTGAGCTTTCAGGGATGGGGCATACACAGCTTCTCTGGGCAACCTGTGCCAGTGCATCACCATCCTCACACAGAAGAATTTCTTCCCAATATCTAATCTAAACCCACGCTCTTTAGTTTAAAGCCATTTAGTCATTGGAGTCCCTTTACCAGTGTTATGAAAAGGACTTCAGTCTTTAGAGAAAAAAATAAATGAAGAACAACTCTTCTCTTAGGACCATGAAAGGCACCTTACTTGCTGCAATTAAAGAAGTTTTATATGAGATCATTCCTGGAGTTACATGCCTCATGCCTCGTGAGCATGAGTTATGCTCATGGGCATGACTTATCCTACTACCCACTTTCTCAAGATGGGAACTTATTTTCCAGACCATGTTCAAATGCTGTGTTAATCCATATCATGGGACAAGTCATCTACCACTTCCTGCTCAAGGCCTGCAGGCAAGATAAACACTTGACATTCACCTAAAAGTGAAACATAAGTTACATATGGGAATTCTGTGTACTTCAGGAGATGACAGAACCTGACTGGAAGCTGTAGTTTCTTGGCCTAGAGGACCCAGAGGTCTCCTAGAGAGAATACAACAAAAGACCTTGGTCTAGATCTGCAATAAATTTTAGCAGAATGGGCCCTAAAATAAGGATTTCTTTTAAACTTTCAATCTACAAAGTAGAAATAGGAAAACTTGAACTGAATTCAGAGTATTTGTTACTTCACAAGAGGAGCTACTGCAGCTTCAGTTCCTGCTACACTCTAGTTACACTTCAGTGCTAAAACTAATTGTACTGACACATGTACACCCCACAGAAACCACATTTTGACAGAGGTACCTGAAAGGCGTTATCAAGGTTTGATATCAAAAACCTTACCTGCCCCCATTCCTACCAAGAAGAAAACACTCTGAAGTTCAAGGATGAAGTAGGTCCTTCATTATCATCCAAATAATTCATGCAGTAAGAGGGAGAAATCGAGATAGCAGTTGAAGAAAAAGGAATTGTATTTAATATTTAAATGCCTAAGGCTAGCACTGCTACACAAATTGCATGATGAATTCTAGTGAAATAAGACATGATTCAAGTACAAAAGCTGAAGGAAAAAATGCTCTCACTTTCCAGAGGCAATAAGGTATTTTCACTATACAAAGTCTGAAAGTACAAAATCACCTGCAGATCTTTCCCTCTGCACTGTGATCTCTGCTCAGTGCTGGGCATTCAGTAGTTCTCTCTTTCTGTGTGTGTTTTTCAAAAGGCCAAGGAAAAGGGCATAACCATCTTTAAAGAACTTAGTGCATCTCTCTTGCCACATTTGGCCACTTTTTCAAGTCATTCTGATATATGGTGGAGGTTTGGATGTGTCTTCTTCTGCATCTACATCCTGGGCCGGAAACCGATCTCTGAAGTTAAAATTTCTCCCCCCAGGGCCTGTGTGAGAAAAGAAAGAGAAAACCATTAAACCTGGTATAGATGTTTGCACAAAATCCTGAGTTCCTTTTGGTTAACAAGATTTTGGCATGGGATGTAAACCTTATTCAGAATGTTCTTTCCTCATCCCTGGTGAACATCCAGATACATGGAGGCAAAAGAGTTACTCACTTTCTACAGCACAAATCATTTCCACAGCCTGATTTTGGTCCTCACTAGGTTGCAACCATTCCTATGAAAAAAACAGCACCATCAAATACCTCACCTGGAAATTTGTTCGAGAAGATACACCTGAACTCATTTTAAAAGTCTGTGCAGTCCACTCCTCTTAACAAGTTTTAGTTTGAAAGTTTAAAGCAGCCTCATGTTACCCACTTGGTATCTTTAGTCAGGAACAGCTGCCTTGTGGCCTGCACTCATTAATTCCTTACCAAACCAAATGGTCAGATGTACATGTTTAATGACACAGCATCAGAATTGCTCTAGTAGAGAAGTAATTGATATTTATTTATTACCTAGTTCACTTAGCAGAGACACTGTGTGCCCCATCACTTGAGGCAGAGTCCTCATGAATGAGAAGTAAATTATATATGTCAGCACCCCTACACTTCACACACAGTACAGGAGATACTTTTATTACTGAATTTGAAGTTCCAGTGTGTAAATACCAGTAAGTCTTTGTAATGCTGCACCAGAAGCCATTGTTGGCTTAAAGGTGAGAGGAGCAGTTTTTGAGGACAGCAGGAATTCATGGGAAATGGGGCCACAGTAGCTTCAACACAAATGGTTTGGGAAATAGAGATAACCTGTATTAGATCTTACATGAGACTGCAAATAAGAGGGAGACAGTAAAAGGAAAAAATATAAGAAATATAAAACCCTTCTAACAGCCCACTTAATTTCTTAGAATTAGCCCTGCATGACTGAAGTAGGAGCTGAGACTAGGTTTATAGGAGAAAAACACACTTTCTCCCCAGTTTCATCCCCTCCCACCCACCCTCAGTAGAAATAAACTTGTGCCCTGGGCTCCTCACTCACCATCCCAGTTACGCTGTCATAGCAGGAGCAACACGGAAGACTCAAGCATCCCAAGTAAGCCATGGCCAGCACAAAAAATGCACTGCAGATGGATACAGCCAGCATGGCTATGTTAGCACCCTTGACAACTTTACTGAGTATGAACCTCTGCAAACAGAAAAGGAGACAGTAAAGCCATATTCAAAAAGTGACACTCTCCATCAAAAAATAATCTAATGACTGCAAGAATGCTGTGATTGCATGATAGGAGATTGATTTGTAGTCAGTGTTATTTAAGGTTTTTCTGTGTTCTGAAAACAAACCAAGTGTGAACCTCAAACAGAGCAAGCAGTGAAGTAAGGCTGCTGATGAAATATGAGATGCTACGCATTGGGTCTGGAAATAGCTTTAACAATGAGTAAAAACCCAAGGAATGGCTGCTGTTCTTCACATTGAATATGAGAAATATCATCTTGCTGCACTGCACCTTATAGATTTGTCCTGCAATAAACTAATGATCAGCTTCATCTATCTGGAATGCCTTCACCCCCACAGCAAGCCATTGCTTGTAGGTTGGAGATACAAAAGGGCTTCATTCCTTCTCTTCAGCTTTACTGTGGAGGATACACTTGAAATAACACCAGGTTTAACCAGCTGACCTGTAACTGCTGTAACTTTATCACCTGAGGTGCCTGCTGGAAAGATTCGAGCCTTGCAACCACTGTTTCAAACCAGGCCAGGGATACTCTCAGCACCTTTCCCTGAGCAGCACCAGTATTTTTTCATGGCTCAGCCCACACCACCCCTTTGCACTCAGAAGCAAAAGCAGCCAACCTAACCTAGTGTCACCCCTCTTAGAAGTCTGGTTCTGTTTGTAAGCCACACCTGGTACTGTCTGCAGATTAAGGGCGTCATGTTCCCCAGTAATAATCATGATATCAATACTTACAGTATGGATAACATGGACTGGGGCAGAAATCAGTTCCTCCTCTTCACCATGGTTCAGTGTGAAGGAGCTATAAACTATTACAATGAGGATGGCAATACAAGAGATTATGGAGGCAACTATCAGTACATTCACCTAGATAGACAGAGAATTTCAGTGAGAAAAAGAAGGGGAGCAGGAATTAAAGCTGTCCTTTGGCAAATCTAAGCATTTAGATTAGGACAGGTAGCCTTTGACCTACCATAACAATACAACGTCCCCAGTAGCAACAGTCACTTAGAAGCCCAACACAGAGAAGTAGAGGTTTTCATAACACTGAGTTTCTGAGCTACATCTGAGTCCTGAACATTAATCAGAGGTGCTACCCAAAGACTTGGTCTTAGAGATCTGTTATTTACATACAATATCCCCCTTGGAGTTTACATGGCTGGAGAAACCTGCCTAGGAAATGCAAGCCTCTTAACTCGTTTCATATTTTAATGTACACAATGCTTAACGATATGAAGGACGACCAAAAGAAAAGCATTGAAACCAAATGTTTTTACATATTTTTGCTTTTTATTAGGCCCAATGCCTGTCCGCTACAGCAGAAAGCAAAGTGACACTGCATCCTCCTCTTGCTTATGAAAACAGCAGCTTTTGTGAAGATAACTCAAAGAAACAAGCTCTTAATCCTCCAGGAGGACCAGTGAGCTCATTCCCTCCTCAAATTGTTTTTGATTGCCCCAACATTTTGCCCCTGCCCCATACACACAAACACTCATCTGCCCCTCTAGCTTACAAGAAATGGATTCTTCCTCTGCGAGGAGAACAAAGCCAAGACGCCTGGGATTCCCATCACCTGTGGAGCACAAAAGGAGTTGGCAACTGGGAGACTAGTATCAGATTCGGAAGATAAACTGCTACAGAGTAATGAAAAGTCCTTGTTTTCAAGGCTTGGATCAGAGTAACAGCTGCATCAGACATGGGAAGAGAATTGCTCATTTCTTCTGTTTTCCGTTGTAGCATCTCCTGGGGGCAGGACATGGGTGACATGCATCTTACCCACTTGCTACGTGCACAGACTTGCTACCGCTGACCACAGCTTTATGGGTAGGGAAAAACAATGAAACTGATTGAATAAGTCTGATTTAAGGTGCTAAAAATGTACGTTGCTTTCCCAAGTCCATATGCATCTTGCAGAGGAAAAAAAGATACTAATGAAAGGAGATAGGTAGCCTCTGCACTGGAGAGAGCTCTTCACTGCAATTTCGTTGCAGCATGGCTCAGCACGGTAAATCAGGGTGCTGAATCCCAGGGAGCAGGGACACCTCCTGCCCACTCCTCACTGCAGTACCAAAATTAGGGGCACTGTGCTGTGGGACAGAGATCATAACCCAGATGTTCATCTACCTGACTGATGAAGTGTTCCTCTCCTAATCTTTGGTGGCTTCTCTGCGGTCCCTATGCTTCTGCAAAGAAAACCCTGTCAACTGTCACTATGCCCCATTTTCTACATTATCCAGCAGAAATGTATTTAATTTAGTTCCTTCAGAGGGAAGTCTGCTTGCACTCTTCTGCCTATATCATGATAAGGAAATTTTTATTAACTGAGTTCAAAGCATAAAACAAAGGAAGAGCTGGCAAGAAATCCTAGCTTCCCTCCCACTACCCATATAAGTACTAGTAGGTAGCAGTGGGGAAAAAAACTACTGAAAAACAAAGCATAGAAAATACAGCACAAGTTTACCATGCCAGCCCAAATTGGAGCTCTGGTTTTGCCCAGCTGAGACTCTGTTCTGAAAATGGCATCTATGAATCCACTAGTGACACACACGGTGCTGAAGGCTATCTGGAACATCCCCAGCACGACCATGTTCCTCTGGTTAAAGATGAAATACCGATACCGATCCATTCTGCTCTGATTGCCACATAAACCCCTGAACACGGAGACTGGCGAGCTGTGCCAGGGCCTTCCACGGTCGGGAGAATGGCTCTTCCTAGGCAGGAGAGAGAGAAGGGACAGGAGCATCAGCACCCCGTGGGCATCGGCTGGTGCGCAGGACCGGTACCACGAGTACAGAGCTCACCCCTCAGTGACCGAAGGCAAGCGGCCTTTTGGGAAATCCCTGGGGCTGCTGCCTGGCAGGTGACTTGGACACCATTCCCGATGTTTCTCGAGCGGAATGCGCGATCGTCACCTCAAACCCCACCGCTGACCTTCTCCCTTCGGGGTTTCTGCAGCCCACAGAGTCGCAGGGGGTGCCCGGGTTCTGTCGCATTTGGAAGTTAAGCTCCGCACCTCTCCAGGAAGGCGCCGCTGCTCCCTTTGGGCAGCCAGTGCCGAGCCCCGGCCCTCCCCGTGGCTGCTGCCGGTCACCGCACGCCCTCTCCGGGGCGGCTCCAGCCCCGTCTTCCGTGTCCTCCCGTGTCCCCTTGTTCCGCCCCGATCTCGCTGGCCGGGAAGCGCAGCGCCCGTTGCGCCCTCACCTGCAGCGGCACCGGCCCGGCCGGCACTCCCTGGGCAGCGTCGGGAGAGCTCCTGCTCCGCGTCTGGGGAAAGGAGTTCCGAGCCTATGCCAAAAGAAGCCGGCGAGGCCGGGAGACCCTGTGCCCTGCCGGGACCCACGCAAGGACGCGGCTACTCTACCCGCCCCCTCCCGCCTCGCCTGCAGCCGGGAGCGGCCGCCCCGCCCCAGGGCACTCCCGGGCTGCCGGGACCGTACACTCCACCCATCCCTTCTCCACAGCAATTGCGCCTTTTCTCTCTTTTTTTTCCCACTGCAGCTGTAAGTGCTGCTTCACACGACATACGTGCGCAATACTGTGAGTTGGGGAAAGTGGCACAGGTTGCTCAGAGGTCTTGTTGGATGCCACATCCCTTGAAGTGTTCAAGGCCAGGGTGGATGGGGCTTTGAGTAAGCTGTTCTAATGGAAAGTGTTCCTGTCCGTGGTGGGGGAGCAGAACCAGATGATCTCCAAGATCTCTTTCAATCTAAACTATGTTGTGATTGCAAGATCCCATGAAACTCTGTACATACTGGTAATGACTTATGTGATCAGTTCGTTTAGACTGACAGGCAAAGTCTGGCACATTGGTGCCCACTCTCTGTTGGAAAGAGCAAAAGAAACTGTCCTGTTCGACAGAAAAGAGCTTGGGGGTGCCAGATGATACAGCATGAGCCAACGTGTGCCCAGGTAGCTAAGAAGGCCAAAGGCATCCTGGCCTGTATCTGGAAGAGAGTAGACAGCAGGACTAGGGAAGTGATCTCCCCCTTACTTGGCACTTACTTGGCACAGTACCTCAAGTACTGTATTCAGTTCAGGGCCACCCACTTTAAAAAGGATTTTGAGGTACTGGATCTTGTCCAGAGAAGGGCAACAAGGCTCATGAAATGTGTAGAAAACACATCTTACGAAGAATGGCTGAGGAAGCTGGGGTTGTTTAGTCTCAAGAGCAGGATCAGAGGGAACCTCATCACTCTCTACAACTCCCTCAAAGGAGGCTGTAGTGAGGTGGGGGTCAGTTTCTCCTGCCATGTCTGCAGTGAGAGGGCCAGAGGAAATGGCCTTAAACTGAGATGGGGAGATGCAGGTTCCGTATTAGAAAAAATTTTCACTGTTAGGGTGGTCAGGTGTTGGAATAGGTTTTCCAGGGAGGCAGTGGAGTCACAATCCCTGGAGGTGTTCAAGAGGCATCTGGGTGATGTGGTTTAGGGGTTACAGTGGTAGAGGCAGGCGAATGGTTGGACTGGATGACCTTTAACGGCTCTTCATCAACCTTGATGATTCAATGGTTCTATGATTCTAACACCCCCCAAGCACCTCCAGCCAAATCCTAACAAGCACACCACTAAAACCTGCCTACCCCTGAAACATTTTTAAGAAACCAGCTCACAGGTCAGGTATAATTTCTTTAAATAAACCCACTGCACCTCCACAGTGTACTGGATTATTACACCAGGGGAAGAACTGGAACACAGCCAGGCTGAGTGAAGCCAGCACATGGCAGCATCCACAATCCCAGTGTCATCTTCCACACAGCTTGCAAATAAATACCAAGCACCCATCCTTCCAGCCCTTTACAACTGTGAAGGTTCAAGGGGCAATGTCACTTCTGTATCCTTGCAGAGAGAGGAGGGCACAGTCTTTGCACACCTACACCCAGGAAACGCAGAAGAGGCTCAGTTACCTCAGCAACTGTGATCACAGAGGAGGGGAAGGCAGGGCAGGCACAAGAAGCGCTGCCCTCTTCCTCACCCCTCACCCAAGCAGGGTGTGTACACGGAATTAGGAGACAGAGGAATAGGTTACCTACCTGGAAGGCACCCCTGCTGCACCTTCCCACTGCCTCAGAGGAAAATATACCACACTTTAAAACAATAGTTAATGACACTTTGGGCGGGATGTTCTTCAATACCACAACATAACTGAAGACCATGTTAGGTGCACTGAAAAAGAGGAGTAAGAAAAGCAGCGGAGGTGCCAGAAAAAACCAACAAGTAGTATCAGGTGTTCATTCACTATTTACATAATGTGGCCTAGACACGTGTTAACTGTGTGAAATCCTGCTCCTGTGCATCAGCGAAAACTGTGGTCACACAGGACACAAGGAAGGGGGAGAGGTCAGAGGATGCCCAAAACTCTGACATACAAATAACAAGGAGAGACAACTGTTTTCTTTTGAATATTTTATTTTTGCATTGCCTTCATAGCGCAATTAAAGCAATCTTTAAAATTCACTTATTACAAATGTTTGTCAAGTCTGTTTTTCCCCAGAAACACTTTTCTTGCTTCCTTGCACATACGCCCAAACACACTATAAAAACCTCATTCATAACATCAAAGGAAGGGCAATCATCATTCACGTAAACATCTTTCTTAGAGTTATCCATTTTTTAAAAGTCATGAATAAACTTACAGATGTTCAGTAAGGCTCATAGTTTGAGTACAAATGTCATAAAACACCTATCAAGTACTGTATACAAGTTAGATACTCTGGGGTTAACTGTTAACACATGTATAAGCTTACCCCAAAGATTATTCTTTAGCACTTAGTTCTTCAGAACAGAGACACCCAGTAATTTAGGGCTAAAGAGTACTAAAATAGCAGAAGGCCCAGCAGAAACTGTTAAGTAATACACAATTTTAGTCTGGATCTTAGCTCAGAATCAAATTTGTTACAGCTACAGTAGGAAAAGTGTTCTAGAAGGGAATCTGCAGAAAGGAGGGATGTGTCGTTTGTATGATATCATGAAGGGACAAGCTGAGAGGTATGTCTTGAACATGTGACTAGCCTTGCTATTGCAATTATTTATGGCAACTGCATGTAATGCTGCATAAATACTTCTCCAAATAGCAGAAACGACCATCTGTAATTGTAAGGATCATTTGTTGCATCTCTCCTTAAAAAAAAAAATTATCTAGTTACTGGTATTCAATTACACTTGCATCTTACAAAAAGACATCCCTTTAAATCTGGTTTAGATCTTACCGGAACTTTTTGGTTTAAAAATTCATTCTACCATGAAAATATTTCATACAAACATCATTTTACATACAAATGTTAAAACTTGTGAAGCGGGTCTTCCCACACCTATGATTTTATGGCTTGAACATTTAATTGCTTATAGTTTTTGTACAGATATTTCTCCTAGGGGAAAAAAACACAGAGTTACAATAAAATGGTAAAGAGAAAAAGGGCAGGAAGTTCCATTGCCTGAAGACAGAGGAGGGTCCATTCAAGAGAGAGTGACCTTAGTATTCAAAACCTTTGATCTGGGGCAAGTACACATGCACTCAATCTTGCACCTTTTTTTTTTCTTAAAAAAAAATCCCCTATAAGACTGCTTAGAAATTATTTGTCCAAAAATATAGTTCTTATATTTCTAGTGCATGAAGCAAAAGGAACAAGTTCACTGCAGGTGAAGCCTATTTCCACCGGCAGGTGAAGCTGCTCCCACGCCTGCTTTCCTTGCTCAGATGCTCTCGGCACCCAGCAGTGCAGTGGAAGTGAGAACAGGCCTCTACGTGCACCACTCCAGCATGTAAGGAGACACTTCAGTAACATTGTTTCCAAAGCAATTTGGTCTTTTTAAGTGCTTGGAGGTGAATTCCTCAGGCACCCACAGCTCCAGCAATTCTGATGGGCCACAGGAGGACAAAGCAGTAGATACCTGGCTCTGTGTAATGCTACCTCATGCAACGGCAGTGCTTTCCTAAAGATCATCAAATTAAGTGAAGGGACACATATCACAGAGGTCTCTGGGACAGAAGCAACACTGCTGCACCCGTGGCACAACCCAAGTGGTGAGCACTGGTTTGACTGGAGGACAAGAGCAGACAGCTGGGAAGGAAACAAAAAAGCGGCAATTTCCATAATTTCTCAGTTTCTCTTACCAGATGGGGTATGTTGGCTAATCTGCTCCTCCAGTGCCTGGAGAAGGGTGAGAAATCTCTGACAGAGCTCTTGCTTCCACACCAACAATATGCTACAAGAGCCCCAGGAAAGAACCCACTGCCATCTCTGTGCAACACTTCTGCATCCGGAAAGCCTGTGCCAAGGAAAAACCCGCCTAGTCGCTCCCAAAACACACAGCCTCACCCCATGGCCTCCCAAAGCTCCAAAAATCTCCCTAGGAGCTCCATCTGATTAAAAGCACGGGCCATCCTAGCAGGTATCGTGGCAACCGTGGAAAAAGTCAAAAAGCTCTCACAGCTCTTACTGCTGGAAAGCCATTTCCATGTATTTCTGTTGACTTTTTCAGCAGTCAAGATTTACAGGTATTTATGTAAAGTAAGTTTTTTATAATTACTACCAAAAAACAAAAAGGAAAAAAATCTTTTCCAGATTTGTTAAAAGAAAATCAGGATCCCCAAAAGTAAAATTATAGCACAAGACTCAACTTCAGACACCCCCTCCACGGCCTAAGCCCTTTTCTTTCTTTTTCAGAGGAGTGACCCCAGCAGCAGGCAGCTCTCAGCTCCAACTTTTCTGGCTTTCTTGTCTCCAAGAGTAGCCACTTCTTTGGAAAACAAAGCTTCTGTATTCTTGGTGACAAAACTCTGTGCTGCCATTGCAGGAAGATCCACTTCAGATTTTATTTTTTTTAAAGAGACAATCAGCAGCCTCTAATACAGGGCGATACAGGCTTCTCATACAGGAGCTCAAGTAACCCTCCCATCACAGAGAAGCCACGTGCAGCACTGCAGACCAAGGGCAGATGTTGGGAGCTAATCTGTACCTGAAAAATACAGTATTCCAGGTTCTCCTATGCTATTCTTTAGTCACAGTGGGTATCCCGAGAGCCAGCTGCTCACCCAGCCTCAGCTGACAGGCATCAGCTCTCCTCCCAGCTTGTGTGCCGACAGGAAAGGTCTTTGGCCGGACTCTAAGAAGTGGAGCTTCTTTACTTATTGCATATTCACCAGTAGTCAGCTGCATCCCACAGACCCGAGAAGATTGCTGTGCAAGGTGATGCTTCCTCTGCCCCAAATGAAAACCGTGGTAGGGTGTGGGTCTTGTGTCTATGGATATGTCATCACACTACCAGTGAGGAGCTTTGTGAAGCTGGTCTTGCTCTCTTAGTGAGCCCCAGAAACTGAGCTGCAACACACTGACGAAGTTAAGGCATTATTTGGAGTTCTGTAACTAACCTGTGTTTACACCAGGGGCTGCTAACGCACACCTCTGAAGGACACACTGAGCCCTTTCACCACCCAGTGGCAAAAGCCATCCCAGCCATCTCCACTCTAACAGACCAGGAAGAGAGAGAAAATAAAGAAGAATTAAAAGGCTTGGTGCTGAATCAAGCCAAAGCAGCTCCATAATCACAACTTTTATAGAAGGTTGGTTGCTGAAGAAAGGTTCTATCGAAGGACCAACAGATTTTACAGAGCTGAGAAGGACAGCAGAGCTAACAGAGACAACAGCCACAGCTGTGGCACACTACCTACCAGGCTACACAACATGTACAAAAGAATCTACTTGACTCTCACCAAATTTTTTGAGAAGACACAGGATACCTCAGTGCCTCTTTTTCCTAGAATTTCCCTATTTTAGGATACAATCTTTAAGCCTGATGCACAAAGAGCACTCATATTCTATTTATCTCAAAATCAGGCAATATGAAGACTTACAAATCTATTAAAACACAAGCAACTCCACACAAAGAGGAGATTAGCAGAGGAATTGAAGACTGATCAGGAATGAAGGCAAAGGAGCTCTAGAGATCAGAACATTTTAAGCACAATTCCCCAGCAAGCACAGAGAGGCCAGCAGTCCAAAGCAGGTTATCAAGATTGTGGAAGGAGTTACCATCCATTCCCAGCAGGGTTCAGTCACATCTTCCTTCTGCTCTTCCCCGCACCTAAACTCAAGCCTCAACTTTGCAAACTTCATGATCCTGGCAGAATAATCCCCAAGATATACATGACAGTTCCCTACCAGAAGACTTCCGGCAAGTGGCTGATGACCTACCCATGGGCAGGTAGGGAAAGATGAAGTCATGCATGCTTCTTTTTGAGAATCATTTACTGAAGCTGAGCAGCTGACTGACCTTTGCCAACTCTCCCTCACCTGTGAGGTTAGTTGTGTCTCTGCACACTCAGGTTAGTCCCTGAGCTGTCACTCAGGTTAGTCCCTGAGCTGTCACTTCTGACTTGGACGAGACGCAGAGCTGCGACGTGAGTGTCCAGCATGAGGAGATGGGAGGTGTCACAGCTCACGTGCAGATCACTGCTGAAAGAGTGTCACAATACCCTGAGCCTGCTACTCCCCTGTCCCAGCACATGCACACAGTAGCTTCTGTGCAAACTGAAATGGTGAGGGGATGGAAAATGTTAGTGAGCAGCCACAGGGACTAATCAGAGCCCCATCTTGGAACCCTAGGTTCTTATGAGTAATTCCTAACTTTCCTCAGATGCCAGAGCAAGGATTCTCAGACTCCACATAACAGCAACCTCATCCTTCTACCTGCAGGTACCCAACACATTCTCCCTGCCCAGCTCCCCAGACAGCCAGACACCTCCAACAGTTCAAGCAAGCAACCAAAATGTGTTGCAATAGAAAGGCAGGTCTGATTCCCAAATCATTTATGTTACATATATACAAACTTTTAAAAACTACAAACATTTAAAGAAAGTGTTGCAAATGCATTTGAGTTTCTCCTAAACTGCTAAACCCAAAAGAGAACATCAGCGTCACAGAAAGGCTCCAGTTATCCAGACCAAGACAATACATTATTCCTCTATTATACAGCATTAGGCAAGACCAGTACAGTATGTGAAAAACTGCACAACAATTTCCCTACCCCTGAAAAACTCCAGAACATAGCCCTGCAGATGAATATTCACAAGCTCCCACTGTTGGCTGCAACAAAGCTATGGATTGACTGCTGTTTCTAAATATGAGCACTGAGTGATGTTTTTACATTCATTGTTTGTCTTTCAAGAACAATCTTTTGATATCTTTTCTTTTTTTAAAAAAAAAATCTTATTTTGATACCTCAAACTCTATTAATTCACTGTGTCTTAAACCAGAACTACTGATGGCTATAAGGCTATGTTGTTTTGTCAAGCGAACACACAGAAAAGATACAGCTCTCCTTCACCAAGCGCTACAGTCTGCCCCCAAATACATGCACCTCCTTTCAGAGAATCCAAGCATCTTTTGCCTTGAGAACTGGCCACTTGAACAGGTGAAATACACAAACCAACTCATGGACACTGATGCAAGTAATGTGCTTGCCTTCCAGAACATGTACTTCTGAAAGTCTTTCAACAGCAAATCTGTTTTCTCCTTTTCACAAAATCTTCATGCAAAGAAAAGCTTCATTTGCATGTCATAATAATAAATTAAATCAAATAAGCCAGCCATAAAGGCTAGATAAATATTAGGTTTAGACTTGTTGCTATACTATTTAGAGAGCCACAGAGACCAACACACAGCACTCTCACATACACACACAAGTCTTTCCACTAGTTAGAAAGGATTTCTCCTGCAAAAGAGAATTTGTAGAAAGAAAAACGTTCAGATGAGGAAAGGGGAGTTAAAATCCAGCCTCTTATATGCTAATAAATAAACTGCTCTATTGCAAGATTCAGATCAAAGGTTTAAAAAGGCAAAATTATGCTACTATTAGAGAATATCAAAATATTACTTTTATCATCACAAGTGGCATATATGCAAAACGCAGTTGCACAATAATGCCTAGGCAGATAGAGAGCAACACTAAGTCTGCCGACTAAAAGTGAATGATATACCCATTTTAGTTTCTTTCTAGTCTTTTGGCATCTTTGTATATGGTGCAAAAGCAGAAGCTACCAGAGAATACCACATCTTGTATAGAGTATTAAATAATTTCTTCAGATAAGACTGGTGCAACGCTAGCTAATTTATAAATCTGCTATGAGTAACATAGTCAAACCTAGTTAGTATGCAATAAACTTATCTCTTAACACAGAATGCAAAGTTATGATGCAACAGCATGAACAATCCCTGGTTGTCCAGTTTTCAGTATAAAGGTAGTGCATAGATCCAAGTTTCTGTTTCAGTTTGCTGAATGGAGAAAGCGCTCCCATTTCACTTCTGCTGAGCAGCCTGGAAAGCTTTTAGTTCCAGCTGGTACCACTCTGGTGCTTCTGGCCCATTCTGCCCCACAGGGTTGTGATCGTACCCATAAGCCACTGTCAATTCCTCATCCTTCTCCACAGCCCTGATGGTACGGATACACTTGATGGGCCCAAAACGAGGATGAACAAACCTAGGAAAAAAATGCTGTTGGCTAGGCTCAGCTGTCAATTGACATACTCTGCCAGCCTTTTACAGTTTCAGAATTCACTCCCTTCACAGCAATACTGCATAATCTGATATCGAATTAACAGACTTGAGTCAACCTCATAAAGAATTAAGAATAAGAGCAAAAATATTGATTTATCAAAGCATCGGTACTTCAGTAAATACAGTGCAGTTCTAGCCAAACTACAATTTAGAGAGCCGTGATTATGCATTTTACAATCAAGAAGCAACTCATAAAGTTCATGACAAAACTAACAAGTTGCAAACTTCAAGATACTCCATGGTGTAAGTCCCAATAGACATCAAGCACCCATAATGCCAGCCCATTTCCAGCTCAGCCTAGGTGAGCAGAAACTCCTTCAGTGCCTCAACTCTTTACTCCCAGCCCACCACTGCTCCTCATCCAGCTGCCCAGGGCCCCACTGTGAGCCCAGACAGCCAGGCTGCAGCTTCTGCCCCAAAACACAGCACTGTACTTACGGGTCATAGGTGCAGTTAGGAGTGAAGGAATGGTTGGCCTTATGCCCCAGTGAGGCACAGTACTTGGCAGCATGGTTGTAGGGCTCTGGCACGTCTATGACTGTTTCATCATCGAGGGATATTGTATTTCCATTGAGGGCCCAGTCTCTGCTGTCTACCTAGTTTGCAAGGCAAAAATCCAGTGTCTGTGTGGAGGGGTCAACTTTGTCAGCAGTCTGAAAGCCAACATTCAAAATACACGCAAATAAAGCTTTTCATGGGTGTAAGTAATTAAAAAAAACAACCCACACTTTTTAAAATCTGTACATAAGTGAGCATGCACTTTCTTTCAATTAAACTCCATTGTGTTAAATCAAGGGTGGGAAGGCAGTGGGTGTAAGATCCTACTATGAAAAGAAAATTTCAGAAGGAGCAATGAAAATTCAGACTGACTTTTTTCTCTTCTTTACCTCCTGGTGTGTAATTCGCACTCCGTTATAGAAGGACATCACTGTACTGGCTTCTGCTGCTATTTTTGAAAACAATCCTTCTCCAGCACTGGAAATGAGAGAGACATCCACATACACCCTACAAGAGAAACAGGGCATGGAATTAGTGACTGGCTTCAGTTTTAATTTTCAAGAAGTACAACACTACTGGGATAAAACCTAATAGTTCATAAAGCCTAATAGTTCAGTATAACAATAAAGCTAATAATAAAGCTAATAACAATAACAACAACAAAACATGTAATAATAATAATAATAAGAATTATTATTATTATTATTACTATCCTTTATATGGAAGTCCTTCCCTTCCTGTCTTCCATATATTCTCTCTATTTTGCCAAAACTGAGATTCGGTAGGCAGTTTGGGCTGACTTAGAAAATTTTTTTTTTTTTAAAGTGCCAATCTACTATTACTCCACAATGATGGCTTCAATTCAGGAACACCCTCAATAACATACAAGAACCCCAGAAGTCCCCACCAAGCTGGGGTTGTGGGTATGTATATGCACTGAGGAGCAAGAGTTCTCAAGGTGAAGTGCCACATCTTCAAGTACTCAATGCAAATTAAAGCAAGCGTTTTACTAATCACTTATTTAGATATTTCAGAGTATCAGAAAGGGCCTACAGTTGAGCTACACACAGAGCAGGGCTTCCATTCTACAAACCCTTACACATCTTTTAAGTTTTAGATGAGAAAAGGTTTGCAAAATTAGGCCCTAAATATGTAACAGTAAAGAAATATGGGGAGATGAAAAAAAAGCCTACCTCTCTGATTCGTAAGGATCAGGAAGAAGGGCATTTGTAGAAATGCAGGATGAAGTAGATTTGTCAAAACTGTATACTGGGCCTAAAATAATCAAGAAATCAATGAAGGAAATAAATTAATTGGCAGTACTGAGAGTATGCAATCCTTAACTTCATCAAGCTATTCAAAAATTTAATTTTAATGGCTGTAAAGAATAAATGTTACACTTCCAAAATAAGGTATTAAACAGAACTGCACCTGTAAAAAGCCTTAAGTCAGATACTGCTTCTTGATTGTTTTTTCCCCTCAACATTCTAGAGTAACAGTACTAACACAAAAAGGTGATACATTTGTCCTTCAAATTATCAACTTGTAGAGGACTGGGTAGTCTTTCAAAACTGACCCTCCCAGTTAAAAGTAAAGCAAAATTTAAAAGGATATTTTCAATAGCTCATTAAAAAAAAAACAACCCAAAAACTTGATTACTTCAAATATGAAATATTTTCTAGTCCAAATCCTGAAGAGACTTCAGCCAGAAGATAATGTTCAGTAACCAGAAAGCTACAGTTATTTCTTGCCATTAATAAGTAACTCAGTGGTACAGCTCTAATTATATTCTTATAGAGGACTATCTGGAAGATAGACTAAGAAGAATGTGGAAATAAGATGGGAAAAAACCCCACAGAACAAAATACTACAAAGTTTGATAAAAGGCCTTTGCCCCTGGTGTCCAGGATCTGTTCTGGCTGAAGGCAGCTTCCTCCAGAGTATAACTTCATCCTATTTACAAAGCACAACTGTACTGTCTTAGAAAATAAGTTTTAAGGTAAATTTTGACTTGCTATCATAACTGACTGATTTGAAAAATAAACTCACATGCATTTGCTTGTCAATACCTTTTCACTGAGCTTTATGTGCTTATTTCATATCAAGTGAGACAATTTTTGCTGGCAGGGCAATAAACGCTTTAGCACAGTCCCTGCTTGTTACTGCAGCTTAACCCGCACTCCTCCAAAACATCACATAAACCTCAGAGCAACAAACCCACTCCAGAACTATAGGTTCAAGCCATTGGAGAAGGCACCACCCTGCCCCTACACAATTCACAGCCACTTTCTGTCAGCAGGACCAGACACACTCAGGGGTGCTGGTGAATCAGACTGTTACACAATGACTCTATCTAGTTCACTAATTCCAACCTCAGCCCAGCAATGCAGGTGCCAGAACATTCACAGTGCACTGACTTGGACAAACCCAGCTGACAGAGCTACAACCAAATCAGGGCCCCCCTCTCCTCTTGCAGTTATTTCACTAACTGTGGCTGTGCCTGTAGCTGTGCCACTGTTAACAGAGTGAATTGAGCAGGTTTTCCAGCTGGCACAGAGGGCAGCAGGGTGTGCGACAAGCAGGACTGTGCCCATGAGCACAGGAGTGAGGGAAGGGCTACGGAATGCAGTTGGGCAGGACCACGCAGGGGACACTTCCATCTGGTCCCAGGGCAAAGACCACCTTCCTCTCTGCTCAGTGTTGTAACTCGGAGAAAAGGCCCCTCATTAACATCCTGTGTAATCACAGCCAGTCTGCAGCACGGAATATCAAAGAAACCAAGCTGTCTGCAGCAAAGCGCTGGTAGCAGGAATATAAGTTTGTGTTAGCTGAACTTACTGCCTGGTACTACTTCAAATTGAGGTTTCCCATCCTCAGCAGCTGTCAGAGTTGCCAGTTTTGCTTCTATCATTTCTCCATCTATAAACCTTCCAGAATATGCAGTCTTTCCATCAGGATACACATAGGCTATTTTCTCTCCAGTCATCTCCCCTTCTTCATTCACCTCTCCCACAAGGCTGCCTCCATCCTGAGAGCACAGGCAAGAAAGAAAAGGCAAAGCATTTAGTTATACTTTACTATCTTTCATGCCTAAGAGTTTTATCTTTTTATATTTTTCACGTATTTGTAACTTTGTAGATTGCAAATGCATGGCTGTAGCTTCTAGTACTTTTCCCATGCTTTTCCCCTACATTTAGGAACAATAAGCTAACCTTCTAAACACATTCCTAAAATATTCTTTAGTCTTACTCCAAGAAGAGTACCAACTACAAGGACGTTCTGTTTTCCAACCAGAATCTGGACCAGACAGACATAACAAAAGTGGGGCAAAAGAAGCCTCTGGACTGCTTCCAGTGGTGCAGAACCCCAGGAATTATTATCTAATTGACTAACCTTTTAAATGGACAATACATGATAGGTATACTAACCAACAAACCTTGGAAAAATGGTGGAATTACTGTACCACGTGCTGTTTTCGCCATATTGAGTACCTGAAAGCTTTCAAGTAAAGGTTTGCTTTTAAATTCCCTCTAATGTTGTTGGGAAGATCTATTTTCTAGGCAACATCCTCAGTAAATGAAAAGGGTTTTCCCCATCTTTTTAAAACTGCTACAGTAAGTTCAGATGTGAAATTATGAAAATGAGGGAGAAACGGACACACGAAGAAGCTGGATGACGTCATTCCAGTTAGGATAAAACTGATTTTCTATGCTGTTTGGCATACACAAAACCCAAGGTCTCTCCTTCCATGTAACACAAATATTCAATTTCACTTGGTGAAAGTTTTATGCGTACAAAACAAGGACCAAAGCCACACAGATGTCCCAGTTTGATTACTATGATACTATGCTGGAGGAAAAAAAATTTTACACTGCCTTTCTAATTCATGGTACCTCTAAAGACTTGAGCCTATTAAGGAAAAACGATTCCTGGAGAGTTTCTCTGTCCTAAAAAGCTCCCCATGTCAGGTGGTGCTCAGTGAGAACAACTATTCGTGGAAAGCATCAACAGTGAGAGGAAAGATGTGTGCTAACGTCTTTACAAACAATTACACGGGTGTAACATCTTTGAAATGGGTCTTAATGCCTCTACTGACTTTGGGTAGCAGGTTCGTTATGGGGCCCAGACAGTTTGGCTCCTGAAACAGACAAGGGTCTGCACAAGCCTGAACTTCTGAACTTTGGGGTAAAACAGTAGGTTCAAGGGGGGATATGGGGTAGGAGGTTCTGGAAGGCTGTACCTTCCTAGTACCTCAACCAATGGGGAAGAGGGCAACATATGGCCGGGAGTTTAAGATAAAAGGGAGGCTGCGCCCTCTGAAACCTCCAGAGAGAAAACCCAGTGGGCGTGTGTCCCAGTGGACTCTCTCCCTTTGTCTCCTTTTTGGACATGCACCTCTGGCGTCTGTGGATTTTCCTAACATCAGCACTTTTCCTCTCCAAGGTTTACACGTTTCAGTCCTGGGCTTTGCCATCTGTGATTTGCCTGCAGCTCAGGTTAGGTCTATTTCCAGAACTGCAGGATGAGATGCATACATTAGCACAGGTCTAACCACTTATTGGGGGTTAGGATTTTTCCTTCTGTTTCTTTCTCCCATTGAATTTTGTCCCACCTGTTGCTAAGAAACAGTAACTGCTGATACTTAAAAGAACAAAAGATGTGGCTGAGAGGAGAAGGGGGGGGAAGGGTGTAGCTGGCTACTCTCTTTACCTGGAGGAGGGTTTCTCTTTAGAAGGGCAAAGAGATTTTGGCTGGGTGGCTGGGCTCTCTCTCACTGTCAGCATCGAAGGGGAGGCAGGCTGCGGTCACTGTGGGGAGAATTCGCCACCACTGCAAGGCTCTGTCTCCTGCTCTCTTCTCCCACCGTGAGGGAAGCTGTGCTCGTAAGAGCAGACATAGCACTGGGACCTTATTAACACCCTACCTCACTAGAAAGGCCCCTCACCATCCACTCGGGTGCCTCAGGGGAAACGCCAGGACCCCGAGCTGCTCCGAGGGAGCTTCTCCCAGCTGTGTTTGAAAGCCTGGCTGCTGCTGCCCAGCCCTGCCGCTTCTCTGCCACTGCTCTGGGTTTTTTCACTACACTGTAGCCCCGCATGTCCTGCCTGCCGGGACACCCCGCAGCTCCTGCTACAGCTGTGGAGTTTCTGATCCACTTCGTTTACTCCTCGGGCATATGCTTTTCCCTGCCACCCCAGCCACTGCTCCAAGGTTCCTGCTGCAGCCCGTTTGCACCATCCAGCCTGCCCACCACTACCACGTGAGGAAGATGCAGCTGAGCTCGCGCCACAGCGCCCCCTGCAGGCGCGGGGGAATCATTGCTCCTGCCCTGCCCGGCCGGGAGCCACCAGCGCCCCTGCCGGCTGTGAGTGTAACTGCACCCAAGGGGAAAGGGCCTGTGGCCGCGAGGCTGGCACTGGGTTTCTGGTTCTGTTTGTTGTTGCTGCCACTGTTGTTGTTTGTTTGCCTTGTTATACATGTAAAAACTAGCAAAGAACTGTTATTCCTTTTCCCATATCTTTGCCTGAAAGCCCCTTAATTTCAAAGCTAAAATAATTCAGAGAGAAGGGGGTCATATCGTCCATTCCAGGGGAGGTTCCTGCCTTCCTTGATGGACACCTGTCTTTCAAACTGAGACACCACTTCAGGTATTTACTTCAAAAAAGACACAGAAGCATCTCCAAATAACACCCTGGAGCAACACCAGCAGGTATGATGTAGAAACAAACTGATTTATATCAAGACCACTGTGCACAGGCTCTATTTCAAAGTGACACCATTTTGTTCAACTCCAAGGATGAAAGTTTCAAGCATGCTGTAATAGGGAAAAGTGAACCTTAAGTCTGGGGAAACAACTGTGCACATAGCATCCTGCACAGAGTCATGAGGAAACAATTGGTTCTATGGCAAAGGAGTTTTTTTGGAACATCTTGCATCCTTTAGTCTGGCAAGATGGTAATGATAAACAACCTCTAATTATCCACATTTCCAAAACGTACAGCAACGCTTTGTCAGCTGGAAGATGAAGAAGGAGATACATGAAGTGAAGAAGGAGATACATGAAGTGAAGGGTCAGCAGTGTATATTTTATACACTAGGACTGAAAAACTTTTGGCAGCATATACCAAGCATTTGTTGATCCTAATACATGCTTAATGGCAACAGTGAAAGCCAGTAAACAAACTGAACAGCCAGTGGTGGTAAGCATTTGGTAATCAATCTGCAACTAAAGTTTGTGCCATATGTAGCATAGAATTAGACTGGGTTTTGACCAGCAGCTTAATTACATGCAGATATTACCCCCTTCTTGACACAAGGTAAGATTGAAAGGTTCAACTCTGCTGTGTAAGGCTGAATAGGAATGATATTTTTTAAAAATTTGCATCAAAAACTCCCTAAAAACTAGTACAACAGCCATTGCCTTAACTAGCATGGTTGTAAAAGAACATACAAATTCAAAAAGATAAAATACTGGCTTGATTAATTAGCAAATCTCTTGTCCACAACTCCATTCAGAGGCACAGCTCTCATACTAGTGACATCTGATGTGCTGGGCAAAGCCAGACTTCACAATATAGTCTGCAGAAATGAGCCTCTTCCTACTTGAATAAGAGCAGCAGGTTGCAATAACTTGCATGGCTTCCATGCTCCTCACCTGCAGCCAGCACTACAAAGTGGCAAAATCATTAGTCCAGCCTTCCTAAAGAGACAATGCATAAATTATTAGACATCCTATTTTTACATTACATACAAAGTATATAAAAATGCACTTCCAAGGGGCTGGGTTTCCTGGAAGATGAAAATTGTGGAGGGCATTGTTGCATCGGCTGAACCAACAGCTGTTGTGGCCGGGGGGCCCAAGAGCCCAGGTACAGAGGGGGCCCGCTGGTGGACAGGCTCCAAAGTGTAAGACTCCCCCTTACCTCAGTGAGAAAAGCCTCCTCCATTGAGCTTGTGACCCCATGGCGATTCACTGTCTCTGACTGACCAGCAGCCAGACCCCTTGTATCCCTGAAGAGGATGTAGTCCAGCCCCCACTCCGCCCCCTCCTTATCCCCATTGGTTCTTGTATTACCCTACCTCCCTGCTGTACCCCTTTAAGAATGAATACCGATCGGAAACACACCCCTTCTCGCCCGAGACAGCACTGAGGTAACAAGAAAGTCAGGTGCTCCGGCGGGGGCCATCTCTGACTCATTTACTTCTAGTGTCGCCAGAGCTAGCTGGCTCAG
Source organism: Rhagologus leucostigma (assembly GCA_013397725.1). Lineage (NCBI taxonomy): Eukaryota > Metazoa > Chordata > Aves > Passeriformes > Rhagologus > Rhagologus leucostigma. The sequence goes on from VZTD01004415.1 coordinate 173,341, forward strand.
TGTGAGCGTGGCTGCGTGTATTCATCGCACGGGTGAGAGAGCTGACTTGCGAGGTGCCAGGAAGCACCGCCAGGGGTTCCTTAGCTAAGGTTCCCCTTGGAACAAGCAGCAGTTCTCCATTGACACCCACACGGCGATAGGGCATCTTGCAGCCTCGCTGAATCTCATCTACTAGGCAAACATTCAACACCAAAAACTTTTAACTTTGTGTTGGATTATCCAAAATCAGAATGCACAGATCTTTGCGTGCTGATTTTTGGATAGCTGGGTCATGGTGGGTATTTGTTTCAGCTGGGGAGAAAAGAAAGGTACCTAATTCTACAATAAGGAGAGCAGGTGGTCAGGTTTACCGGGTAATAAATCCAACAGACTCCATGTCGGATGTTGTCTTTATACTGCCCTTTGAATATCAGTCGCCCATCACTGTCGTACTCCTGGGCTGGGCCGTTCAGCTCTCCATCCACGTAGGTGCCATGAAGGACCACTCCATCCTCGTAGGTGTAGATTCCCTGGCCTTGCAGGGCATCATCAACGTAGTACCCCTCCAGGGTGCTGGTGAAGAGACAAAGAAAACAGCAGTGGAAAACTGTTCACCTCTCAGGGGTGAACCCAAAGCCTCAACACACTGGAACACCAAGGGGAAAACCAGGAACTTCATTCTACAGAGCTCCAAAGGCAGAAGACAACTTACAGCACCCTTTCATCAGGGTGTGCTGCATGGACACAGCATCACTCATCTCAATCACATGCTTGGCATTTTCTGTAGGCTGGAATAGTCAGCAAATGGACACTCCTGGTGAAAGAAGGAATTCTTCCTCAAGCAGGCTACTCTCACATTAGGATTTTCTAATTGCTACGTGTAGACCTTTACTGACATGTCTCGGGCGAGATGAAATTGAGCTGCTGTACAAATGAACCACTATAGGGAATGAACTGCAACCTGCCACAGTTCAGTGTCAGCTCCCCAGCAATACGCTTTGCAGCCATTTGTACAGGCCCTGCTAAAAGCGGTCATTTTTCATGTATTTCTCTAAAAATGGAACACAGCCTGTCAAACAGAACTAGTGCTGCACTTGGATTTAAACAAAGAAAATTTTCACTTTGGTTTTGTCTTGCAAACCCTTTAGAATCACCATAAAAGAGAGTCTATTTCAGGTATTTCTTTCTCATGTTAAAATTAGCATAAGGGAACAAAACCTGTTTAGCTTTTACTTCAGCACACTTAGCTAACAGCCAGCTGTCAGCATACACATATTTTCACTGCATAATTCTTTTTCAGATGCAGACATCTAAGGTATAAGTTTTTGTGAGCACATGACTCTAATGTTTTACAAAATAGATTTGCAAGAGTTGTTGAAGGAATGTTTTTTCAGAATTCACTTTCTCATTTCTTGCTTCATGCTCTGTTTTTACATAACTTTGGCAAGCTGGATGAGGTTTCCATGGGAAAATACATTACAGTAAAAGCCTCGGTGCACACCAGAAGCAAAACAAGAAGGGGCAGGAAAGCTATTTTACTTTTCAGTCACATGGATTTCTTGGTCCAGGTTGCTACAGAGCTGCACAGATCACTACGGCACTACAGCACAGGGAAGGATGAGGGAAATCAGTGCCCTTACTTAACTATAAATGATGCCACTTTCCCCTCTAATTTATCACACATCACTAGATTTGAATTCCATTGTAGTGACAACGCACAGAGCGTCCACTCTTTAAAAAGAAGCAGTCATCCCCAGTTTATGTAATGAAAAACACCAAAAATCCTGTCTTGTTACCTTTAATTGCACTAGTTGAAGTTAAAACATTGCTAAATTACAACAGTGCTTCAGCCCTGGAAAGAATGTATTTTCTTCTACTGTAACTCAAACTTCTGTGTTTTCTCTCTTTGTATTAAGCTCCAAACAGTGTCCAAAAGATTCACCTCATCTAACGAAGTCAAAAGGATGATACCTTAAGAAAGAAGCCTGTGTCCTTCAAGCTCACCTAAAAAGTCATGTTCTCTGAAACTTTTATGCTGTTCACAGTTCGAGTTATTTCCACCCTGCTCCTCCCTTCTCTCTTTATAAGCTCTCGAATTCTGGTGTCTGCAGCCAGACACAATAATTGCAACTAAGACTTAACCAGCATAAAGAGGAATAAATAGCTTCTGTGTCTTCCATAAGCAAAACCTTTTTAATATGAACCCTGAGCTAGCCTGTATTTCTCTGGTTTGCATCTCAGTTGATCATACTTCTGACAACATAAATTCTACCAAAGTCAAGATTTATCAGATGTACTGTCTTCCCATTATCCACTAGATAACACCTAGAAGGGATTGAAGATACTCCTTATCTAAAAATTAAACTAGTGATATGAACGGGGTGGGAAGGGGATACTTACTCCAGGGATTATCCTTCCAGGGATTAAGTTAATATTGATAGAGACCGATCCATTCATGTCTCGCTCCCTCTCTGTGGGAATATTGAAAACTTTTTCCCTAAAAATAATAGTTTTCTACTGTGTTCTGAGAGATGTCAGTTTATAGGAGTTTCCAATTAAGGAGAAAGGGCAGCTGCAGCTCTGTGCCAAGCACAGCTCTCATGCCTGCCTTTATAGTGCAAAGTGTTCTGCAAAGTACACTCCAGAAGCACTGGCACCAAGGAAAGTTCAAGTCCACAATCCAAAATAGGGAGTATGCCAGAGGTGAAACTTCTCTCTCTTAAATAATATGCTGCGATTTGTTGCATTTTCTTGAACGGGGAGGAAAAAACCAACTGATATTTCATTCCAGGTTTCCATTCCCTTAAATAATCAACAGGCAGAGGGGAAGCTGTTCCAGTAAATGGAAGAATTTCCTTGACCAAACAAGGCAGCCAGGCAGCCAGTCCTATTCCCCAACACTCAAAAAATGAGAATGCTTACACTGCAGACAGTCCTGTATTTGACAGGACTCAGCTGCTCCCCAACAACAGAGCTACAGCAGTACAGCTGTCAACCTTCACCCAGCAGCCTGCAAGGGAAACACACCCAGGTGTCTGTTTTGAGACATTTTGGATATTTATCCCTCATCTTCATGAGCACTCAGCCTTGCCCATGGCACAGCTAATGGAAACAGCATGTCTTGTTTTATGCCAGGTCATTCTTACGACACATCATGATTCCTGAACCATCCATTTCAAAAAGCAACTTAGTCTTGCTAGCTGGGCATAGCTAGATAAATGACATCTTCAGTAATTAGTTACTGCTCAGTTAAGGCTGCTATGGCTAAATTAAATTATATACTAGTTAATGAAAATATCCCATTTTCCAAAAACACACTGCAGACTATTTTTGCTTATTTTCATTCTGCTAGTTCCTGAAGTCATCAGTGGCCAACTGTTCCACTTTTTTAAGGGTTATGAAAATTGAGAGAGAGAAAAAAAAAAGAAAAAAGAGAAGAGAAGAGCTGGCAACACTTAAGCAGTACGGAAAAGGCTCACCAGCAACCTGACTCTTCCCACTAAATGCCACCTGTACCCTGGATTACATGGAGGAGCAGCCCCACAAACAAAATAGCGGGTCAGTTCCTCTGACTGTACAATCAGCAACTACTCTGCTGAGACCATCCACCAGCACAGAAACATTATGTACATGTGTCCATAAAGATGCTGTCTAACAACTTAAAAAAAACCAAAACTATTTTAGAGAAGTCAGCTGCTGAGCAGTACTGATTTTCAGTTACTCAGAGAAGATTTAATAAGGCCATTACCAATAACAGTGAGGATTTTTCTTCATCCAAGCTTGGCAGCCTGATCACTTTCTGCATAACTGAATAAATATATTATCTTTCTCATGAAAAAAACTCCACAATCCCCAGTATGAAGCAAGTGCAAAGGCAAGTACAAACAAGGAGCTGACTCACTGAGACACCACAATTCCTCTGCTCCTGCTCAGAATTTTGGTGAGCAGGAGGAGAGCAGACCTGGCACGACTGTCAGTTTAACAGCTGCTATTCATAGTGTCACCGACAGCTGCAAAGCCATGAAGAATTGTGCCATTTTATACATCTGCTGCTCTCTCGGAGGAAATTCTGAGCAACTGCAGACAGGAAGGCTGCAGTGGTGGTGGGGGGGAAGACTTACAAGCTGCTCATAATGAGCATCAGAGAAGAAAACACATGCATAGGCATGTTTGAAATCAGACTAGCCTGATTTCACTGTCACAAATTCCAGTGAAAAGAGGGGAAATAATAGGGGCTTTTCTGAAAGTAAATCAGGCCACAAGAAGATTAACTAGAGTTGCTAACAAACCTGTATTTAACTCAGTCCTTTAACTGATAAACAATTTCACAAAGCAGAGGGCAAGCCTCTCTGTCAAGGTCCTATGTCTGTGTGTGAGGGCTGGCACAGGGAGCTCCTGGTCCGGTTGCACTCTCTGTGTAGCTCTATAAGGCAAAGAACTCCACCTGCAGTTAAGAACTTTGATGTCCAAGTCATTGTCGGCATGGTTTTTAATAGTTTTGACCATCTCACATTTCTTTTGACCATCTCTGATTTCTAGTCAGCTCATAACTTTACAGTGGTAAAAAGAGCTCACACCACTGCACTATCCCTCCAGGAAACAACTACAGGCACCTCATTACACACAAAGCCCACAGAGGAGTGGCTACAGCAGCAGCAAACTTTTCAGCTACAGTTTTTAATGAGAAATCTTATCCAGAAACTCAGCAGCATATAATCAATGTGGATTAGTTTTGCATCTCTACAAGCAGAAGGAAGAATACAGAAGAAAAATCAAAGAGTCAGAATGTACCTTCCATCAAAAAAGAAGAATTTGCCCCGGCCATTCTTTTCTCCATGCACAAAATTTCCTTCAAATCTGTCTGTCGATGAATAGGTTACTGTACAGAATCCATGTGGCAGTCCATCATCATCTAGATGCCCTGAAATAAAATCCAAACAAAGAGCAACAGAACACATTAATTATTATACAAGATTTCAAACCTGCTGTAATTCTGTAGCTGCTTGAAATGCAGTAGCTCCCTAGTACAAAACAGTAATTCAGATCATTGCTGTTACGAACAGTGATCAGAGATTCTGTACAACTCAATTTTGTACTTGTGTAACACACAGCTTAAAATAAAAATAAAAGATAAGGATAAAAGAAAAGGGATGAGAGACAGGAGAGAGAAGAGAATAATAAGGAAAACCTGTTTCTGAAAGAAGCAAGGTTTATATGATTCTAACTTGTATTAATATACATCTTCAAAAGCATAATAATTCTTTACCTAAAACATGTATTTATTGGTGAGAACAGGATAAGAAAAGGTTTGATTTTTTCTTTTGATAAACACATGCCTTATGATAATGTGGGTGTGCCACCCTGCAGCCGTATCCACAGGAATTTAAAGAAATAAAAGTATGTAATATCCATAATGCTGTGCCCTTGCAATATGTCAGTTAACTTGGTATTTAACATTTTAAATGCTGTTCTCCAGTGCCTTTCCAATGTGTTAACTTTATATCCTGTTCCCACCCCTAGCTGATATAGTTTTCTCTATTACAGCTGTTGCACAGAGGGAAAGCAGAGACAACACACTTGGATCCTCACCTGCATGGTTTGTGTTACTGAATATAACTGGCCAATCCTACTAAGTTAAAGCACAATAAGGCTCCTGTTGCATCTCTAACTGCCTCTTCAAAGCCAAAGGAAAATAAAAGAGAAGTGTTTTAAACCATGGTTATTCCCTGGTTTAGCTGTGCGAGCTCTGGCTGCAGAGCTCAGGAGGGCTGCCCTCAGCACAGGGCCACACCTGGGCATGTGCTACAGCTCCCACAGTGACATTTTACCAGGTATAAATTTTGCATGAAAACTGGCAAATAAGTAACAGCTAACCTATATTTATGTTCTTCCATGCTTCTAACTAAAACATTACCTCCGATTCCCCCACTCTCCTGGTGACGCATACACAGCCTGTTAGAGAATGAGTGACAGCATATGCATCCACTTCTTCAGGCTTTGGGTCAAGCTCTTCCCTGACCAGATTTGCCCTAAACTGAAAAGGTTCATCACACATATGGAAAGGCAGAAACAAACTTCAGTGTGAGGGGGACTGATCTACAGCCCAGGCTGATGCAGGCAACAAGAGACACTTCAGTACTACCAGATCTCGAGTCCTGTGCCCAGAGAGAGAACAAGCTGTGCAGACGTCATTGAGTATGAAAATGCACCTAGAAAGGTGTACAGGAGAAAATAACAGCGAGGAATCTGAACTCATCCAAGAGCCAGGATTCCCTCCCTCACCCTGCCCTTGCATGCTTCACAAAGTTTCTCTTGCAACTGCACATGACTGTGCTCTCACTTCAAGTCCCCAGTCCAAACTAGACTGAAAACAGTTAAAAGTTTAAGAAGTTAGTAAAACCAATCAAGCACTGCTTATCAGTTCAAAGTGAGAGGAAATAATAGAGAAAAAAGAGAGAGCAAAAGGTGGAAGGGAAAAAGCTCTATCACTAAAGGCTTTTAATTACTTTGAAGAGGAACCCTTTAAACAGAAGCTGTTTTTTCCAAAGAGAAGAAAAGAAAGGCTTACTTCCCTCCCATTCTGTCAGGACATCCCTTTTTGTAGAAAGGACAAGTTTTAGCTACATTTAACCAATTATTATTAATGCTTAAATATTAATAACCAATAAATTAATGACCAAGTTAACTAAAACGTCAGTAACATTTCTGATGTGGACACCTCTTTTAGATCAAAAACTATGTCAACATTTATAGTGCTAATTAAAAGCCTTTTTAATTAAAAGTTTTATTAATATAGGAAGGGTACACTGGTGTAAGTTAACAAACCCTAAACAGTACAATACCAGGTTCCCCCTCACTACAGTGGCAAAACTTTTATAAAACACTTGGATTTAAAAAAATACACTGAAAATATTGGTACATCATGCTATTTAAAAAAAATACCCAAAGCAACAACAACAACAACAAACCCTTGCAACTTTGTTCTCTGTGACTATTAAACTTTGTCAAGATTTTGCTGGAATGCAAAGCCCAACACAAAAGCTGCCATGCTTGTACACAGAACACATGTCAGGACTTTTGCACAGTAGGATACAGACTACCTCTGAGCTTTAAATGGTCAGCTTTGATCCAATGGCCTCTATACAGGGTCTTAATCTCAGCCACAATACAAAGAATCCAATTATTCTAATGTGCTAGAAGTTTCCCCTTATTAAAAAAAAAATGAAACCATCCCCCCACCACTGCAACAAAACAAGAAACATGGTCTCTCTTAGTCAACAACATGGGGAAAAAAAGCATTTTCAAGTTTCATAACATAAATAAAACTTTTTTCTGTATGGCTGAGGCCTTCAGCTATAATTCTGTTTCAGATTAAGTCAACAGAAAAAAATCCTCATTATTTCATGGGGAACAGTGTGTTCCACTTTCCTTTCTCATCACTCTCCTCCATTTGCAAAAAATAAAACATCTAAACATATTTTTTAATTATTGTAAAACCTCACTTTTGTTGCTTCATTAAGGGTCTCCCAAGATTTCCTCTTAAGCTCAGACAACGAACTTTTCAAGAAAAGGAATTACCCTAATAGGGGCTAGTTCACAATGGGGTCACTTACCAAAACCACTGATGTACACAAATCAAAGCTAAAAGCCCTTTACTGTCAGTACCACTATTACTTAACAGATGACATACAGCGTGCATCATCAATAAAAGATTCTGTCCACAAAGATGCCAGATGGATGTATGGGAGATAATAACAATAAACCAAACTCCCGCCTACAAAAATAAAAGTGCTGATTTCTATGATATTTCTAACTTCCTTTGGGTAAGTACAAAATCCTATTCAGCCCCAAAGAGCACCCTGCTTCTGTCTTGATCAGAAAAACACACGCAATCATATACACTGCTGAATAAAAGATGCTTTAAAAATTTGTTTCCTTAGCCCATGGAGATGCCGAACAAATCCAAGATACAGCAGAACACTTTATCTGTGATATGAGGATGAAAACTACGGCTCCTTGCCCCAGACAACTGCAATCCACAGATTTGAGGAGTGGGGAGGAAAGGCAGTGGAAAACCACATCTGTTAGGGCACAGGACACACCCCATTCATAGCAGAGCCTCGCGCCCGTCACACCCATATTCTACACAACAAAGCTTCTCTTTGGCTCCGACACCACACACCTAGACAATAAATCCAGCTCCGAGCAGCAGCTGCTCAGCTCGCATCTGCTGTCAGACTAAGCTGCCGTGCAAGACACCTCCTCCGGAGCAAGTCGCTTTGAGGCCTAATCCTTCCGCCACAGGAGACACACGGCCCATGGCGAACATGAGCATTACCCGCATCTTAGACAGCTCCTTGCTCCCTGTCCCAACTGCTGAACACCCTGGATTGCTATTCCAGGCAGGACCACGGTCATTCTGCGAGGAACCTTTGGGGAGCCGGTGCTTTCCCACAGAGATGCCATTCTTTGTTTCCCTGCTCCCAGACGCCTCACGAGACGACAGCGTGCTGGGGAGCTGCATCCCTGCCTGCTAAGGTTTCCAGCAGCAATTCACTTCCAGAGGGCATTTGCCTCTGGGTTTAGAACTCTTAAGGGTTAGTTATCCACACATGAGAGGTGAACTGCACACACAGGGTGTATATCAGCTATAAGGTGGCCCGCCCCGCTCCCATACGGATGGCTCCAGCCGTGCTGCCCATGGATATGGCAACAGTGTCTTTCTGGAGTCGCTCTTTCTTTCCCCTTCTCCATTTGCACGTATGTGACTGCAGCCCTGCCTTCCTGGACTCTCCCCACGGACGGGCATTCCCATGTCCCTCAGCCGCCGGGGGAAGAACCGGGCACCGGCCGCACCGCCCAGGGAGTGCGGGCTGCAGGCCACCGCCCGCACGGGGGCACAGGAGCGGCAGAAAACCACGGTCATGAGTTATTTTTGACAGTAAGAGGTGAGCAGCCGCCATCCTCGCGCCAGAGGTGGCGGAGCCTCCCGCTGTGGCCGGAACGCTCGGCGGCAGAAAGCACCCAAAGCGCCCGCCCGGTACCGGCGCCAGCGCGGCCCCGGCTCCCCCCGGCCCCGCCACGTGCGCGGCCCCGCGCTGCCGCTCGACCCCGGGCGCCCAGCTCCAGCCGCCGCCAGCGCCCCGCGTCCCCATAGCTCCTGCAGCAGCGCCCGGCGCCGGCGGACTCCGCTCCCCGAGCCGCGGGACACGCACCTTCCACGATCTCCTCCAACGTCTCCTCGTCGCTGTCCATGGCTGCGGCGGCGGCCGGCGCGGGCGAGGCGCAGCCGCGGTGCTGCGGACGCGCGCTCTACGCCCCACCTCCACCATAGCCCCGGGAAAGGGGCCTCGCCCTCGCCCCGCCCTGAGGGCGTGTCCGAACGCGCCCCCGCCAGCCGAGGGCCAAGGCGGGACGCGAGGGTGTGGTGACCCCGCCTCTCAGAATAATGTCGCGGGGCTTTCAGCGTTGGTTCTATGTGTCCCCACATACGGCACCGAGGGCACGAGAATGCTAGCCCCATTCAGCGCTGGTCCTCCAGCGCATTCCGTGCTGTCCATCCGTCGGCCCGCTGACCCCGATTGGCGTTGCTGCAGTTCACCTCACAAAGCCGGCCTCGTTGAGGGTCCCTAGCAGCGCCAAGACACCCCTTCTCCACTTCCACACCAGGAACTGCTGACCTTCTGCTCTTACCACAGAATCACGGAATATGCGGAGTTGGAAGGGATCCATCAGGATCATCGAGTCCAACTCCTGGCCCTGCACAGCAGCATCCCAAAGAATCCCACCCTGTGCCTGAGAGCACTGTACAGACACTTCTTGAACTCTGTCAGGCTTGGTGCTGTGACACTTCCCCGGGAAGCCTGTTCAACCTGCTCAACCACTCTGGCTGAAGAACCTATTCCTGACATCCAACCTAAATCTCCCCTGGAACAGCTTCAGGCTGTTTCCTCGAGTCCTGTCACTGGTCAGGAGAGTGAAGAGATCAGTGCCTGCCCCTCCACTTCCCCTCCTGAGGATATGGAAGACCACACTGAGGTCTCCCCTCAGTCTCCTCCAGGCTGGACAGACCAAGTGACCTCAGCCACTCCTCATACAGCTTCCCCTCAAGGCCCTTTACCATCTTCATGGCCCTCCTTTGGACCCTCTCTAATGGCTCAATGTCTTTTTTATATTGTGGCACCCAAAACTGCCCCCAGCACTCGAGGTGAGGCTGCCCCAGTGCAGAGCAGAGCGGGACAATCCCCTCCCTTGCCCAGCTGGCCATGCTGTGCCTGATGCCCCCCAGGACACAGCTGGCCCTCCTGGCTGCCAGGGCACTGCTGACTCACATTCAACTTTCCATCAACCAGGACCCCCAGGTCCCTTTGCACAGTGCTGCTCTCCAGCCTCTCATTCCCCAGTCTGTCCATACATCCAGGGTTGCCTCATCCCAGGTGCAGAATCTGGCCCTTCACTTGTTAAACTTCCTACAGTTGATGACTGCCCATCTCTCTAATTTGTTGAGGTCTCTCTGCAGGGCTTCTCTGCCCTTGAGAGAGTTGACAACTCCTCCCAATTTACTGTCATCAGCAAACTTACTTAGTATTCCTTTGAGTTCTGTGTCCAGGTCATTAACGAAGATGCTGAAGAGCTCAGGGCCAAGGATGGAGCCCTGCAGAACTCCACTAGTCACTGGACACCAGCCTGATGTCACCCGATTCCCTATAATCCTTTGTGCCCGACCCATAAGCCAGTTGCTCACCCATCGCATAACACGGTTATCTAGCTGTGTGCTGGACATTTTGTCCTGAAGGATACTGTGAGAGATTGTATCAAAAGCATTGCTGAAGTCCAAAAAGGTTATGTCTACTGGCTTTCCTAGATCAACTAGATGGGTTACCCTGTTGTAGAAGAAAATCGTGTTGGACAAGCAGGACTTCCCCCTCATGGCGCTGAAGGATTTAATTCACAAAACACACAGAATCACACTCTTGGATCTCAGTGTTGCAGGAAGGGTGACAGCCCCAAACAGAGGGTGCAATTTTGGAGCTCTTACCCAGGGGATGTAAGGATGGTGCTTTGTCACCACCATGTCTCACTGTACTGCGGAGACCTTCCTCTCCACCACAGCTCGACAATATGCAGGGATCACCTTAAAGGAAAGACGGAGTGTTTCTAGGTCTTCCAGACAGCTGTCTTGGGAGCACAGGGAGTGTCTCCATCCTACTGGAGGTGACCTAGACACCTCTGTAAGGTGCTCTGTGAGGACAGACTGATGGAATGAGGCTTCTTCAGCCTAGAGAAGAGACAGATTCAGGGGGACCCAGCAGCAGCCCACCAGCACTTACAGTAGTGCTACCATGCAAACAGGCTCTTCACAGTGCTCTTCAGGGAAGACAAAAGACAATGGGCATGACTGAAAACATGACATAAGACACGACATATTGAGAAATTTGCTCCCCGTGAGAACAGCCGAGTGCAGCAGATTGTCCAGAGAGGTTCTGCAGTCTCCATCCTCAGCAGCATTTAAAGACTGACCTATTAAAGCCCCAAGCAGCCTGACCTGACCTCAGAGCTACCCTTGCTGTGAGCAACAGGCTGTAGTAGGGACCTCTGGGGGTCCCTTCCTACCTGGAGGTCTCAGTAAGTCTACGCTGAGTCAGCCACATGCTGCCAGGCAGTGCTGCTGAAGGCAGGGACAGCATCCCATCAGGAAAACAGGACAGCTACAACTTAACAAAACAAAATAATTAGATATGTCTGCAGAAAAAGAGTTTGGAAATCTTTGAACAGTAGGATAATGAGGTTAGTATTTGACCTAATTGACATGAGAACTTATTAATCTCGACAGCTTTGGGGAAGATTCGATTTTTACAGGAAGCTTCAGCAGAACAGAAGGGCTTGCCTCTATATCATAGGTGGTTAATTTAACTAAAGAACAGTCAATTTTGCTGTTTAGGAGAGAAGATTGTGGTTTAAAGCCCATAAACTTAAAACAATTCTGACCTCAACCCTCTGAAAAGGAAAGAGTAAATATTGAGCACAATAGGAACCCCTATGCAAAGTACTTGTTTTGTTTCACTAATTTTGAATCCCTGAAGAGACTAATTCATAATCAGCACATACATAGTGTTGGAGTTATCAAAGGTGATGTGCTTAAGCTATGAACATACGTAGTAGTCAGAAAGGAGATGAGGCTCTGAGGCTGGAGCTGGAACACGTAGTAGGTACCCCTTTTACTGAAAGATAACAAGAGTTCAGGGAATACAACAGAAAGCAAGGAAAAGGGCATGCTGTGACCTACACACACAAAGTGCAGATCAACAGGACCTTTAAACATGATAGTGTGATGAGCACTCATCGGGATATGAGGCAGCAGCATCCAGACTAAAAGCACACCTTTTGGCCAAAATTGCACAGTAAAAATGCTGAAGTTACAAGTTCTCCAAATATAAGAAATCCCTCTCCAGCTGCAATGTGCCCAGCTCGGTGCACAACTTCTTGTCCTGCCTTTATCTGCATAACCACATACTCTTCTTTCACAGGGCCCATGCCTTGCTCTATGATTACAGTGCTGCCTTCTGCCCTGGTCATTCCACATACAGCCTCAGGCCTTACTTATTTTATTTCCTACCCTCCACTGCATATAAGGGTGACAGTAGGAGAGCTTCTGCGCTTCCCTCTCCTTGCCGCCCAGCTTCCTCTCACGTTAATTAATATATTTTTGCAGCAGTGATGGCACTAGGCACGTTATCCTGTCTGCAGCAGGAGAACTAAGAAGCTCGGGCTGAAGCTATTAAAGTGTCTGGCAAATATCAAGTGCCGGATTGTTGTCAAGAGTTCTTAGCATTACACAGTGTCTCACATGTTCAAAGTGTAATTTGCATTAACCTCAAATGCAGCTCTAAGAACAGCAGAGCAACCCTAAATGAAAATGATGGTAATCACACTGTTTTAGCATTTCATGTTGGATATTAAGAAGTGGGGGAAAATTTAACATCAAACTATGAAAAGCCCACCCACCCATTACCTAAAGCCAGGCTGCTACAGGAGAGCTCAGGCATCTGCTGAGCTATTCCCCAGTGCCCCTTGTGGAGTGGAAAACAAGTGGCTGCCAACAGTTTGGTTCAGCCCATGTGTCCACCTTGGGAGCAATCCCTAGCAAACTCTTAGTAGGCTGCAGTGTTTAGGGGTCTCATCAGTTTAGACGTGGCAGACCGCAGAGGCACCTCTAGGCTGGTGTTCAGCTTTATTAACTGTCTAAACAGGCAAGCAGACGTGTTGGGGCTCACAGTGTGTCTTCACATCATTAGGCATTGTTCAAGCTTCTTCCAGCTACTAGGACTGGTTGCAGCTGCTAGGACTGGTTGCCTCTTTTATTTTCATCTAATTAGGGGCTTGATGCTGGCTTGCACTCCTTAAACGTTAACTCCGCATCCAACAGTCTAATGGTATCATTGTTTATACAATTCCTTGCCTTGCCTATTATTTAATGCCAACCTCTGGGAGGGAAAAAACACCCTAAATCTCCCTGCACTACTCTGACTTTGGTAACGATCCTTTGGCAACAAGCTCATAATGAAAGAGGGCAGCAAAACACACAGAATAATGTGGTGAGTTTAGACATGCAATTTCTGTTCCTTTACTTCCTTTGTATTTCAGTTCGGAAGAGCATTCTCTTTAAACATAAGTTCATAAGATTTCTAAATAAAACAACAAAAAGTATCACAGTGAATCCCAGCTGTGCTCCTAAGGTTACAGAATTAATGCAGGAACTGGTAGCACCAGGACATTGTCACCCGTGGGGAGGAGATGGTTGGGCAAGGTGTGACTGTTTTCCAAAGGGCTGTTGGAACTGCTTGTTCAAAGCAACTAGAGGATCCAGAGATTTGGTATCTTTGAGATTTTGGAAGATTTTTGCTGGTTTTAAAATCAACAAGACAACAAAACAATATCCCTCATCATCTGCCTTCCTGCCCCTTCCTAACAGTTTTCCCCCTCTTTACTCTTCTGATCGTTTTCCCTCCCCTCAGCACTGAGCCCTGCCAGCTCTCTCCCACGCTCCCAGTGCACCAGGCTCAACTGCCCTTTCTGCCAGAGCTCAGGTCCTGCCACCTCATAGCAAATGGCTTTTGGCATCTCTAAGTAGGACAAGCTTTATTAAGGCAGAAAAGGGAATGACTGCTTCCTAAAACTACTTGAAATGCTAAAATAAGGAATAACCCTTTCTACACTCCACACTGTGCTTATTTAACCTGCAGTGTGTTTACAAGATAGTCTGTTTCTGGAAGGACAGTACTTAAAGGCTTAAATCAAGGCAGAGTGGATTGTTCTTTGGTGATTCCTGACCTGTTCCTTCAGACATTTGTAACAAAAAAATGGCTCCTCTAACACACGAAAACTTTTTCATCTTTTTAACAAAGCAGCAACATAATTTATTAATCCAGTTTACATTTTAAACTCTTTGTCATTTTATTCTTATTGCTGAAGTTGGTTATCACTGCTCTTTTGTCAGGTTGGTATTTCTGGCTAGGGCTGTAACAGCTTGGGTCTCTGCTGAGGGGCTCTAGCATTATGGATGTGCTATTATGGATTAAAGTTGCAACATCAGCACATGTAGAGGCAGCCATTTATCTCTAGTTTTTATAGGAGGCTCCCAAATTCAGGGCTGCTGTCAGGCCCTCAGGGCTGTCTGGGTATGAACACCTTGGGATGGAAGGTTTTACTGGATAGTCGGACAGAAGTTTCTTCTGTTTTTCTGCTGTGGGAGGATCAGAACTACCCCAAATAATGCCACAAAAACTGTGCTATTAAAACTCCAGAGACTGGGTAAGTCAAGAACTATCTTGTCAAACCCAGGGAGACCCAGAGCTGAAAGAGACAAACATGTGTCCAAGTTCTTTATCTGGAATGAACACTGAACTACTTCCTTGGGAACGTTTCACTTGATAGACTGACAAAGCTTCAACTTGAATGCCAAATTTTCAAGATACTTCTTTACAGCTTGGTTAATGGAGGCTGGGCTGTTTATTCATGAAGCCTGAGCCTCTCTGCAGGTAATTTACAACTCCTGTCTCCTCCATGCCTTACTGGCTTCTTGAGGTACTTCACCAGGTGCAGTGAATGCCTTTTGCAGGTCAGAATTTTATGAGCTGCAGAAACTTGTGCATCTGAAACTTGTGCATCTGTGCACAGAAACTTTATTAGCTCAGAAACTTGAAGGATTTATGTGGATGATTGCCTGTCTACAGGCTTAGATGGACAAATCCAGAGAAAGGATGCTATGGGAAAAAATACATACAAGTTCTCAAGTTCTTTCATCATAATATCATAGCATGCTGTCCCGTCCTGTAAAAGGGGAGTGTCCTGGTTTGGGACAAATTTGGAGGAAACATCCAAAATGAATGTTTTCTGATAGAAGGCAGGTTTCAGCAGCCCCCGCCCCACCAAGTTTGAAAAGAATTTTCTAGCACGAAAGTGGAAAAAAACCCAAACCTGTTTATTTAACAACCAGGGTGCACACAGGCACGAGACAGGGAAGAAAAAACCAAATGAATAATGTTAAATAATAAAACCTCTTGCTATGGAGAAAACCTGGTAAATTCAGAGTCCTGTCTGTAGGTGTGGTTCTGCTCCCTCCGGAGCTGCGGTGCGGTGTTGGCCCCTCCAGGCCGTGGTGTAGGGCCTCCCGGTGATGTTCTGGTGTTGCTGTACAGTTCCAGAAGAAAAAAGAAGAAGCCAAAGTCACAGGAAACTCCTTGCTTCAGCTATCAAACAAGAAGCTAGCTAAAAAGCAAAAGAATGCACCTCTCTTCCCTGCTGCAGAGTGCCGAGAGCTGGGGAGAAGAGTGAGCAAGTTACTCGTGTTTTTGAACACAGGCCACCGAAAGAATTCCACCACCTTCCCTCCCCTCCCACCCTGCCCAAAGGTACAGAACTCATGTCTGGCATAGAGCAGGCGATAGGGGATACCGCATCATAAAGTCACCCCAAGACAGGAAGACACGGAGGATTCTTTTTGATAGATTTCTTGGATGAAAATAAAATGCAAAAGCAGCAAATACTGTATCTGAGAACCGTTTATTGATAAAGAAAGGTAAGTGTTCCTACCGAAAGGGGATAGAAAAGGGAGCAAAAAGGGGAAAAGAGAGATGGCGAGAAGAAACAGAACACCAGGACAGATCATTACCGCTGTACCCCGGGGCGCTCCATCAACATCAGCTTGGCAGATGGAGTGCGTGTGCTGCAAGCTGTGATGAGTCTGCGTGGCTCCCATGGCGGCTCGGTGCGATTTCCAAACAGCAGCAGGCTGTGTGTCTCTTCCATTGGCAACAAACAGGTTGCCATGGCCATGGGTGGAGCAGCTGTGGGTTGTCAGGGTCGGGGCGCAGGCAAGGTGCAGGTGGTGTCGCCTCCATCGGGAAACATCAGAGTGCTAGGCTGCCACGGTGTCGAGCTGCCTCAGGGAAGCGGCAAAGCAGGGCAGACAGACAGGGACGGCAGCCAGGGAAGAAGCAGAACCACAGGGAGAAAAAGGCAGGGGGAAGGGGGGAGCACGCACGCCGCCACGAAACCCAAAGAAAATGGCACCCCGTTTGTAGCAGTTAACTGCTTTTATGTGCCAAGACTCCTCCCATAGCCTGATTTCTGGGGCATTTTTTTCCAGGCATCCGGGGCTCTGCCCCACCGGCAAGTGGCAGTTGCTTGCAGCCTGCTTGTGGAAGCTTCCTCTGCCCTGATTGGCTGTCAGGCAGAGTCTCCCGGGGACATGGCTCACAGCATGTGTACAGCCCCTGTAGTAATTTTTCACCTCATGTATAACGCATATTGAGGCATAAATAAAAATCAAATTGGTCCTTCTCAGATGCACAAACTGTGCTTAAGACTTGTACTATACAGATGAATATACTGGAGGGCAGAGACTGTGTGCCTCTTACTGCTTATAGATTCACGTGCTCTTCCTAGCTGCTCATTCAGTATAGACAGAAGACTTCCCTCTGCAACTGAGTGCTCTGTAAGATATGACTGTTTAAGTTGAGAGGGAAGATGTATGCTAATGTCTTTACAAACAATTTGATGAGAGAAGGTATGGGTGTTAACGTCTTTGAAATGGGTCTTAATGCCTCTACTAACTTTGGGCAGCAGGTTTGTTACAGAGCCTAGACAGCTTGGCTCCTGAAACAGACACAAGCTGGGTCTGCACAAACTTGAGTTTCTGAACTTTGGGGTAAAACAGTAGGTTCAAGGGGGGGAATATTGGTAGGTGGTTTGGGAAGGCTGTACCTTCCTAGTACCTCAGCCAATGGGGAAAGGAAGAGGGCAACATGTGGCCGGGAGTTTAGGAAAAAAGTGTGATAAATACATATTATAATATTGGCTTTCTGCAAATATTAAAGTGAATGCTGTATGTATAATGTTAAAGTAACTTTGCTATAAAGATATAGTTTTTGTAACAATAACTAATGCCTTTATTTCTGTTATTAATAGTAGTAAAATAGCTGATATAGTTATGCTTGTGGTAATTGAACTGTCTGCTTGGTTGGATAACATCCAATGAATGTATAATGAAGACCCCTGCTACTGACTTGTCCACTATCAGCAACTACCGTCTGCAAAAGCCATGGACCAAAGCCCAAACTGGAGGTGATAATAAAAACTAAAACCACAGCCAAGAAAAATGCTCTAAAAAGGCGGACCCGAGGAGGAGCCATGCTAAACAGTTCCTAGGATATGTAAACTAGTTTGGAGAAAAGTTTGAATATGTATAATTGTTTGTGAATATGCATTATGCTGATGCAATAGTAAAGGTGTGTAAAGGGTGTCTCCCCAATAGCAGGGGTGCTCTTGGCCGAGTGCCAAGGGTACCCAGAGCTGTAAATTTTGCTTTATTGTTTTTGTCCTTTATTGTCTTCTTACTAAAACTTTTAAATTCTCACAGGAGAGTGAACCTCGTTTTTCACAAAAGGAGGCTGCACCCTCCGAAACCTCGAGAGAGAAAACCCAGCGGGCATGTGTCCCAATGGACTCTCTCCCTTTATTCGAATAAAATTGCAGGATTCTCTGTCTCCTTTGTGGACACTGCTTTTCATAGCGTGATTTTCCATACAAAGTGACACTCCTGAGCAGATGACATTCAGTTCCTAATACCAACAATATGCATCTTTTCTCTATGGCTTCTTGCTGCCTGCATCAAATAATAAATACTGCTTGATGGTTGCTGAGGGTGTCAGAATTTTTCTTTTCTGTATTGCAGTTCTTTCTTTCCTCAGAGACAGTGGAGGAATAAAAGAGATGGATCTCACATTGCTACAAAAACCTGAGTTACTCTTGAGATTCTTCTTATCTTGAGGGTTTTTTCCCAAACAAAAAGTGCCTGTATCTTGCTATATCCAGTCATTTTGCCTGCCTGTGACAAAACCTCTAAACTGAGTACTGGAAACGTAGAGAAGCATTCACATTAAGTAATGGAGTAAACGGTGAGAAAAGTTTTCAGTGCAAAGCAGAGTTTTAACTTTTAGTCCATAAATTCTCATGGCTGATCAGTGGAGACAGTCTTGTGTAACAGATAAGGTTTACTTGGTGTGTGCATTTCTTACTGTCCTCTTCCGTAACATTTGAAATTGCCTGCCATGCCTGAGATATAAGAAGTTTATCGTATTTCCCAGCCTTTTGAATAGAGACATTACCTAGAAGCTATTCTCTTTTCTAAATCAAATTCCATCCTAATCTAATGGCTAAAGAGGCTCTACATCTGCCGGATGAACTCCACAAACAACAGCATGTTGTCAGTAACAACATCTGAGCTACACTCTGTTCTCTTGTTTAGTCTGGGAAATTTGCAGTACTCTTTTCACAGACCACAAGCCTTTAGACTAGATGAGAGTAAAATAAGGAATAAGGTAGATGGAAGCATAGCAACCCTGGTGGAACTTCTCTCTCAATGACAGGGAAAGGATGTGTCTTTTTGTCTTCACAGTGTCACTTTACTAGGTTCACGGGTGGTTTTATGCATCTGATTTACAGCAAATTGTACTGTGGGAGTTAACAGCAGGTCAGCAAGCCTGTCTAGCTCCGACGTTGATCTTAGCACAATTCATTTGTACCCGTGAGAAACTTAGTGTCAACAGAAGCAAGAAACCTAAACAGCAGAGCTACAGATGGTGTTTTTCTGAATGCTTAGAATGCTTAGAATGCTTATGTTACCGGTAACTAATAATAGTGTGTTGTAGCTAAATGATAGCCAATGAATCTATTGTAGTAGTTAAACAACCAGCGGATGAGTAACATGAATGATAAACATGGCAAGTCTATAAAATGTTACTGGAATTCTGGATAAAGAGCCTTCTGCTTGAACCGATTCCTGAGGTTCATCTGTGTCGTGTCCGCCTCTACAGAGACATTGTACCATGTCTAGACTTCTGAGAGAGGTAAAGCAATAGCCAGTGGGGTAGCATGGACACCCAAAATTCAGGTAACAACTAGTTTGAATCCAGTTTTCTCATCTGCCAAATAATTAGTGGCTGGCTCCACATAGTGGTTTCTCATGTAATTTCTGAGTAGGGGTTTGGTATTTGGTATTTTCTCTCTCAAAATAACATCGCATTAGTTTTCCAGTGATGTGCCATTTGCAAGCCTGAACACTCTTGCAGCCTTTGCCTTTGTAAGCCTCTGGACAGTAGAGCAGTGAAAGCTGGCTGGAGTCCTTCAGGTCACTGCCAGTCCCACTTCTGGCTGGAGAGATCAGGGGTTAGAAAGATGGTTGTGTTACTGTGCACATCACTGAGTTTAATATCAGGTGTCTGCAGAGACATTGAGTAGCATATCAATGAGTGAGTTTGCCCTCTATTACCTTAAGGATCCCCTGAGATTTCTTATTAAAAAATAGCAGAGAGATAAATGTATGGAAATACTATACCAACCCCAGTCAGTGTCTGGCATTTAAGAAATAACCATGCACATCCCATAGCCTTGGCTTAGAGCTCATATGGCAGACAAGCTTTTGACATATGGTTATGGAAAAGTACTTGACAGTCAGAACTCTTATTTCATTTCCATCTCTGGGGCCTTCTTCCTGGTAGGAAAAATCACATTAAAGTTTTAAAACCTCCTTTCTACTGCAGCTGTCTTATTTTCCTCAACTCTCAGCTATTTAGCAGTGACTGGAGACACATAAATTTATCCTTCATGGTCCTCCAGTCCCACAACCATGACTCAAGAGTGTGTGTGTCAGAGAACATACCTGCTGATGGGATGGAGCCACTGACCTGTACTTCTAGGGTGCTACAATGCCAAAGATACTCCTGTGAAACATCTTTCAGAGGCAAACCTACCTACCCGTCATTCAACTCATTGCAAGCCAGTTTTAAAGCAGAGGGCTAAAAGAAGACGAATAAGGCATATGCCCATTTTTATTCCCAACTTCCAGCTTTGTGGGTGACCCTCTTTCTGCACTGCACCTGCCTGTTGCTCAGCCAAAGCCTGAGTTGCTTACAGGGCTACAGCACAGCACCAAATACAGTGTGCTAGAGTATAATCCCAGCACTTCAGAATAATTGCCTGGTAAAGGAAAAAGGCCAAGGAGAGTCTTGGACCTTGCTGTTTGTTTATTTCTACAATGCCCTTGCCGATATTTATTTGCCCATCTGAAAGTGAAGATTATTTTCAGCACCGACTGAGGACTTTTAAAGCTGAAAGTCTGATAGATCTGTCTGCTAGAAGGATCTCATTTCAGAAGCTGTGATAAATGAGAAGTTTTACTGTAAAACCTTTGTTAGCATGTGTGTGTTGCACAGAGCTGTGTGATTTTTTATCACCTCGTTAATCTGTGACCCTCCCTGTGCTATTCAGAGGCTTTGATTTCATTTGTGTAAGCATCTGTGTCAGCCTGAGAGGAAGCCAAGCTGATCCACACAAATAATGCTGGACTTACCTACTGTAAAAAGCATGACTAAACTCAAATTAGAAACTCTGACACTTCTTAACAACAAGATGAGTTCCTGTCTGCTTGCAGTTTTGCAATCTGGTCTCTCTGAGGGATGTGCAGAGTTAATTGTAGCTTTCCATTAAAACATGATTCAATAACTGGTACCAATTATCGTTTCTGGGAACCATTTGTACTTCTGGGACCAGCCAGTGAGAATGGAGGCTCTGATGCTCCTTTGAAGGTGCCAGAACATGTGACTGGCTGCTGAGTCTTCAGCTTACAGCACCAACAAGCTCTCTCCTTGCACTGAATGTCCTGCTGTTTCTGGGAAGATGTGTCACGATGCAGAGACCATGAGGCTGTAGGTGCAGGGAGTTGTCCATCCTTGGCATGGACCAGTTGTAAAATTAAACAAGGCAATGCACAGGTGTTTGAGAGGGCAGTGGAGAAAAAGAGAGAGGAGGGAGAAATAAGATTCCTCCTTCCTGAGGATGTACATGTAATGCATAAAAGCAAACTCAGTCAAGATCTGATGGGGTGGGACAAAATCTTGTCTGACTAGATTGTGTTAACACCTTTACCAAACAGTGCTTGCCCTCTGGAGACCCAGCTGACAAGTTTGCAGTGGCACAACAAGACCGTGGTGTGGAAACAATGGCTGTGTATGTGCATGGCCATGGAGTGGGACTCGGGCTCTGGAATGTAAGGGATCACATCTATCAACAGATACTGCAACAAGCAACAGAATGGCAACCTGATGTCACTCAGGATGAATAACTGACATGGTTAATGTGTACAAGCATCTGGATACTACTCTTTTAAGTTCTTGCCTCTACCACAGGGATTTTTAATAATCTGTCTCAGTTGAGAAGCAGATGGGGATGCTTAGTAGTTGCATCTTCTATTGCTATAAGTAATATGCCATAAGTGTGTGCACAAAATATCCCAAACATCTATTCCTACAGAAAATCAAATTTTCATAACCCTATCTTTTTAGACAGTTAATGATAGATAAAAGTTGTATACTCAGTTGTGCTACTACTTAATTTTAAGTTTCACAGCATCCAAGTGTGCAGTCTTAAGCTGTTTATTGCTACATATTTCCCTCCCTTTTCATTGATCTTCAAAAGGACCACTCTTTAGAGAAGCTAGTCTGGCTTGCTAACAAAAGAGAAAGAAGGTCAAGGTTCAGTATAGTGCAAAATTCACTCTGTAATCACATCCTTTCAATTCATTGATGCACAGGCTATTCAGACCACAGCAGAGAGAAAATAATTTATTGCAGATATTTGTAGAGGCATGGCTAGCATTTAAAATAGTGCTGCAAGAACAAAGTAAGAACCTGTAAGTTTCCATTTAATCTTTGGTCTACAAACCTGCGTTAAGACGAACAAGCAAGTCTGATGTATACACAGGCACTGCCATATGGGGGTTTTAATTGCAGCTGTGAATCCTCACAGTGCTTGGCTGCAGCTGTGTTCACAGAGCCCATGTGAAAAGCTAGATTTGTTCTAGTCACCAGCACACCAGTCATGTGGAATTGTCATAGCTTAAACTCTCCATGCTGCTGTTGAAAACATGTCTCAACAATACAAAATTTATTTGGCATCATATGGAGTGGGAACTGCTTTTGCCCTCCTATTGCTCCCACTTTGAGGTAGCCAAGGTCTTTGAGCCAACTACTTCACACCAGTCTGTCTTGGGCTGAATTTTCCCTGCCAGTTTTTTCCTTCAATATCCTCGCCTTGTTTTGACATTGTCAGGGCTGTCCTGACACTGTGCAAACCCACAGTTAATGTTAGTTCAGCTATGCCCTGAAACAGCAGAGAATTAAAGCCACTGCTGTGAAGCAACCGTGCACACTACCTGCTGAGAGCACTCACTACTTTGTTCCTAATAGTGATGCTTCCAGATGCTGCTGTCAATGTAGTATTAAATGTTTTATATGTACACATCTAGTGCTGACAGAAGGGCTGCATTCTGAGCAGTTTGCACAGAGAAGCATGCAAAGAAAAGACATTTAAATAAGCCCTCTGCTTAGAGTACCCCAATCTTGTTAGCAAGGACATCCACACATCCACCTGCACAGAGACAATGCTCAAAATAACTCAAAATTTGGGTTAACTCTCAATTAAAAATGTAGATGGCAAACCCTTTCCTCCTCTGAAATGCCAGGTTGGTGGTATCACTGGACCTGAGTGCAGACAAAATGCTCCTTTGATGAAGGATATTATTCTAGGCTGTATGACAGACCCCCTAGAGAGCCAGCTACAAGGCATTTCAGGCAATGCTTTCCATAACATTTTGCCCTGATTCATGTCTACCTACTGCCACTGATGTCTGCTTGTGCAGGAATAAATCACTTCTGCAAGCCTGAACAAAGTCTTGAGCTTGACATGCTTCTCACTGACTGGAAAACTGTTCTCCTTTTCTCTCTCTCCATACCTCATGTGCGTAGATGTGAAGATGTGGGATCCCATTCACATACCTGCTTTGAAGCTAAATTAATATTCGTAAAGCATTGAGATCTTCAGCCATGTAATCTGAAGTATTGCTAGAATATTAGAAGCTCACAGCTTCTTTTCCTGTGGACCTACCAAAAGAGCACAGAAAGACTGTGTGGGCAGATGCCCACTGAGGGAGACCCAAACCTCTGCTGAGCTTTCACATGCTGCCACTTTTACCTTAGTCTGCCCCAATCCATTAGTTACCTGCTACCATGAGCTCACCCAAACGCTGCCCTAACACCCTCCCATTCCGAAAGCTTAGGGCCAGCCTTAGTAATTTTGCTGGGCCAGTGCTTTTCAGGTAAAACTGGCAGTAAAACTCATCAAATGAACTGAGTCATTCTCCATGTATATCCTAAAAGGATTATGACCAATGGTAATTGCTTGTAATAAACAGGCACCCATGTTTTCCAGAAGATTGTCTTCTACTGCACAGGGGTGAGGTAATCTGCACAGGTTTATATCATGCTTCTTGCTTATGCCCAGCTCAATTTTAAGATGGATCTCCTTCCTCCAAATAGCTCATAAAATGCCTAGTTCTTGTCTTTATTTCTGAAGCTCCAGTGGCTCTGTTAGACAGATGCATGGCTACAGCAAAAGGCTGCACGTATAAAATGCAAGGCAACCGGCTTGATAACTCCTGGAGCAGGGAGAGGGCTCTCTTGGCATGGAAGGAGCTGTTCTAGGGGGTGGAGGTAAGAGTTCTGTTAGAAAGGCCACTGCACAAATATGGGACCATGCAGGAGGGATCAGTCTATGCACATCCTGATGGCCAGCTTGCTCTGGCCATTCTTTCCTCTGAGCACTGCTCTGATACAGGTAAGGAAAACGTTCTTTGATGCACCTGTCTTGGGCAGAACCTTCTGCTAACATAAACAAAGAAAGTTGATGTCACTTCTGGAGCTCCTGATCTCCTTATTAGGGTGCAGAAAGCCAGCAGCTACCACACATTCACTTACTCACTGCCAGTGTCCCACAGGGTGGAGGCTGAAGCACAACCCCTGGCATGCTTTTGCAGTCCCACATGGCATTCACAGCTGGTTTGCTGCTGGGGAAAGGCAGGAGTGAACAGCAACCGGTGCTGGCTACAGGCGCAGAGAGGCTGTAGAGCTACAACACAGATGTTCCATGCTGCTGTAGGCAATAACTAAGGGCTGCAGATCTGCATGCCCAAGGACCTTATCAAATTATACTAGGACCTACATCCCCCTCAGTAATCAAGGCTCTGCTGGTAGTTTTAATTACAAACTCTTTTTATCATAGGTTAGTAACTAAGCTGTAGACTCTCAGTCTATGGCAGCACACTGCAGCAGCAAAGTCTTGGAACATTTTGTTCTTAAAGTATGTGCTGTTTCTATGGAGTTTGTTTTTGAAGAACAGAGATTGCAAATAGTAGAAGAAACAATTAAAAAAGATACACTGAGAAGGTCACTAGGTTCATAACATGAAAATCTGACCTGCTTATTTTCAATATTTTTTCACTAACCAGTTACCATGCATTTCAGTGTAATTACCTACTTCCCTATTACCACAAATGGTGCAGCAGTAAAGTCAGGCTAAGGAGAGAAAAAAAAAAAGAACTAGTGGATAAGCTGTCACGTTGCCATTCCTACTAAGCCTGGTTTTGAAAGTGTCCACGCATTTATGAGGCAGACAGACATTCAAATACCAAATTAAGGTTACCCGCCTTGCCCCCTGGTCTCCCTCTTGCTTCCTGGCTGCTTTGTGCCTTCATTCCTACAAGCCCTGACAGGCAGACGACAGAAGTTGCACACCAGCATATACAAGTTTGTTGCGATCATTTCAGCAACCTGTTTTCCTAAAGTCTTTTGGGGCCACCGCTTTTCCATCCTGGGGGATTAAGTGTGGAAGGTTGACACAAGGCATTTCTGCAGCCATGCAGCCACACATACACACACATAAGTGTACTTCTCTGCAGTAAGGATCAGGATTAAAGTATTTAAGGGCTCAACCCAATAAGCTTTGGAGATTCCCTAAGTTATGGTGTGTCTAGAGGATGCTTATTTTTCAACTCCTAGGAAGTGCTCTAGCAATTACAGGGGGAAGGTTTTATTCAAACTAGTGGTTTTGGTTTGTGCTGAATCTCAGTATTTGTCTAAAATATTTAATAGGAATAAAATAACATAAGTGTTTCCCAACTGGATTCAGTAAAAGCAGTGGCATCTAATTAGTTCCTGTCACCAGAGGGCATTGGAGGACAAGCTGATTTT
Source organism: Rhagologus leucostigma (assembly GCA_013397725.1). Taxonomy (NCBI): domain Eukaryota; kingdom Metazoa; phylum Chordata; class Aves; order Passeriformes; genus Rhagologus; species Rhagologus leucostigma. The sequence goes on from VZTD01004415.1 coordinate 198,963, forward strand.
TAGGAAGCACGAGTCCTGTCCCTTCAGTTAAACCAGTAAATATTAATGATGCCAGTGAACCTGAGACCTCCCTCTTGATGGTACAAAAGGAGCAACTCTGGCAGAAGCACACAGAGAATGGAGCTCTGGATTGGCCCCACGCAGAACTGCAGGCTGGGAGCATCTCCTCACTTTTTCCCCTGCAGCTATGAATCCATCTGAAGACAAGCTTGAGCACAAATCAGGAATGTGACTAAATGGTGCTTCAGAGACTGCTGTGCAGCAATGCCAACACTTGGCTGTCGCCCTGAGTTTTGCAGTCTTTTGATGTTTTCATTTCTGGGATGGAGTTCTCACACACTTTCTGTAAACACAGTTGTGTTCTCACATACTTTCTGTAAACATAAGTTATGTTTAGCTAACCATCCTCTTTTGTTTCCATTCTTTCTCCTGAGGCGGAGAAAGTTTGATAGACTTTTCCTTTGACCAGTGTGGTTGGAGAGGTGGTAACTTCATCCTCCAATCCATGGTCATTCCTAGAAGCAGATTTATATGATGTGAAATAAACAACGAGGCTTTTTTGGTGGTCTCATCTCTCTGCCTGACTGAGCTGGGTCTGTGTGGTCCTTTCGTGTCTGAGTACGACACTTGGCAATCAGCCTCTTGGGCCCCATGTGGGTTATTTGGAAGACAGTGTGCAAGAGAGGCAAACAAAGTGTCTGGTGACTTTCCTCCTGGAAACAAGGAGCTGGGAAGCAGATTAGAACTATCATTCCATGGCTCCCCAGCCGAGGCCAGCAGTCTTGTAACACACCTACAGCATACACAGAGCCTATGAGGCTCTCCTAGGCTCCAGCAGGTTCCTTCTAGTTCCTCGTCTGATTGATTCAATTAATTTCTGTGTTAAATATAGGCTCAGAGGTTTACAACAGGAGAGGATTTGCTCAGACTGCCTCACTTGACTCAAGAGTAGTTCTTCAGATTAGCAAGGAAATAAAACCTGAGCCTGGAAGGAGCAATGGCAAGTACTTACTTTTGTGCCAAAATGGCCCTGGTCTCTTATCACTGTATAATAACAATGCTAATTTATAAACTACAACTGTGGCAAATTTATGCCCCATGTCAGATCCCTGAGGGTATGAGATCGTTGGTTTCAATTAGAGAGTGGATACTGCTGTGTAGCAATCAAAGGCCTTTCAGCCAAAGGCAGGGCTTCTTGTGCTTTTCAAGCAGGGTCAGCTCAATGCCCTAATAATAATATTCCAGGTTGTATCAGGAAATGGTTTCATTTGGATTATCTTGTTTTTCCTTTAGACATGTATTTTTTTTTAAATTCCAATTTTCTCCTAACTTCATTCTTGCAATGTGCAACCACAAGCAAGGGAAAGAGGGAAAGCAATGGGGTGTTAATTTATTTGCTGTTTTAAATTCAGTGCCTTGCCAACTATACAAAATACAATAATCAATGTATGGATTTTTCCAGTACATCACACATTCAACAGCATGTCTGCAGTCTAAAATTGCTAATTTGTTCATTTCTCTTTAAAAGGCAGGTGGTCTGAAAAAAAATGAGTACTGAACATTGTCACATTGACATTGTTTCGGATCATGGGAAAGAAAAGGAACTGTCTTAAACCTTTACAGAGAATGCTTCCAAGTTGTCTAAGAAGTTTAAAAGAAAGTGGATCTGACATGAATTCATGACTTGTGTTGATACCAGGACATGCCTCAAACCAAAATTTATCCCATTCTCTTTTCTATATAAATTACCATATTCAAAGTTTATAATCTAGAAAGACACAATTTTTCATAAATACTACATCCTTAATATTTTTAAATAATCAATAAAACAGAGTAAAAAATACAAAAAGCATATATTTAATAAAGAAATATGTTTATTTGGATACCTGTTTTTTTTAGCAGTGATATTAATACTTTCACTAGTGTGCTTTTAGCAGTAAAACTATTTCAAGAAAGGCCAAATTTTAATTTATTTTTAAACTAAATTTTTGAATTCAAAGCACATTTAAATATTTTTCCCCATGTAGAATTATTGGTTTAATTTCGAAATAGACAAATGTTTCTAATATTAACCTGTTTTACCCATTAAAGATTTGGGCCCTTTCTGCTCTCCTTCAGGGAAATGTGGGATTTAAAGTGACAGGTCAAATCTGAGCCACAATCTTCAAATAATGTTAAGCTAGCTGTTTTTAAAAGACAGGTATCTGCCAAGGAAGGTGGGAACATTCCTGTAATGGAAAAGATGATCCCCTTCCTCCAAATTATTATAACTTTGAAATTATGGGGCGTTCAGGCAGAGATATGGGGAAAGAAATATGAGTTCTTTACTAGAATATATATAGATAGATAGATATATAAAGACAGACAAACAACAGCAGTAACAACAACAAAAAAACCCCAGAAAACCCAGTAACAGCCTTTTTCCCTCCTGTCAAGCGCTTTTCCCTTTGGTGTAGTTATGACCATAACTAGCAGGGGGTGCTGATGGCTCCTGGCGAGGCAGAGGGACTGCGGTGATGCCCCGTGACTCGGGGATGCTCCAGTGTGAGCCCTGAGCCTCCCCAGGGGTTTATGGTGGCCCTGGAAGAGAGAGAAGGTGGAGGTGGGGGGAAAGGTGTTCAGTTTCCCCGTGCTCTCATGTGTCTGGTGTGGTACCCTGGTGATGGCCACCCTGGTGAGGTTCCAGTCCACCAGCAGGAGGAGGTGGTCTGTCCAGAAAGAGAGAGAGGAGGTGGGGGCTCAGTCTTTTCCCTTGGAAACACCCACACAGATGGTGGGGATCTCTCCCGGTGAAGGTGGGTTGCAGATGGAGTCCCAGTCAACCAACAGTTCATTGTAAGCAGTGGCCTTACCAATAGGCAGTCAAGGGAAACTTCACAGCAGTGCTGAACCCCTGAGCGGGAGAAGTCCAGCACCAAACACCACAACCATCTCCTCTCAAAGCCAGGCAAAGACTGAACCACTCCCAGCTAAGAAACTACCAAAACCACACTGCTCCCCGCCCCCCTGCCCCTCCCCCAGAACCATTAGAAGGATATGCCAAAGTACTGTCTCTCAATCTTAATGTTTCCATGACAACAAATGGGAAGAAAATTCCCTGAAGAAACGTAACCCCCAACACTAGCAAATGCCAAAAAATTAGATTTTAATTAAGAAATAACCTCACAATAATGACCATAAGAAATTAAAAATGGGCTCATTTCCAAAATGACCTAAAATGCTTTTATTTCCTTTTGAACATTCCTAAATAATGAATGATGCTGAAACTGTACAACTTGAAGTACATTCTGATATTCTCTGCCCATGGTCACACTGTGCTTATTTCAGGTTATGAGTCTTTTATAACAGTGTTTATCCAATCATGCCTGTGGATTGTAATGCACCCATAGCTCTATCCACCAAGGAAACCAAGCACAATTTATATGTTGATGCACTTGAAAGTTAAGATAGTTAATAGGAAAAGCTACTTCCCTACCTGCATCTCCAGATTTTGTCAGGTAGGCATTCCTGCACCATTTTATTTAGTTATTTATTGATCTATTTATTTTCTCCAGTCATTTTTCTTTTAGATTACCTGAGCAAGGCTTCCTAAAGGAACAGTACCTATCAGAGAAAATCAACCAAAAGGCAAGCCTTGGTCCTTCTCTAGGGGAACAATGGGTTACAAATCTCTATGGGGTCTGTCACATATTTTGAGAGCAGCAAGTAAATTTGCCATTGACAGATTTTCAATTCTTTCTTGCTTGGTCCTTTCTATAACACACATTGACAAAGTGTGTTGTCATGTCTGAAGTGTAATGTGCAAGGACTGCAATGTGAAAGCACCAATAAGCAGAGGAGAGCAAGGACAGGAGCGGACAGGAGCACTTTGCACATATTACTGATTGCACAAAGAAGAACCGGGCCACTGAGATCCAGGGCTGTGAAGTGTGTAAGACTGGTTAGGAATAGACAGAAATGGGACATATTGTATTTCATATTGATACAACACATAATGTGCAGTTTTCCACAAGCGTCCTCTTCCTCCTCAGGAACATAACTAATGGATTTTACAAGATGAGGGTTTTTTTTCTGTCAGAGGGGTGAGAGAGTGCTGTGGAATGGAAGGAAATATGATTGCTATGGACAGCAGGGAAGTGCTACACACTCATCTCAGAGGCTCCAGATCTCAGTGGAAGATATTTATAACTGTCTCTGAAGAAGATGAAAGTAGTTCTTATGCTGAGAAAGGGAACCAAAAGCATTATCTAAAAATAAATGTCCGAAGTCAATGCCACCTCTTTCTACATTCCCTGTTTCAGAGCTGGCTAAATGAACTATATCAAGAAACATTTGGCTTGTTCAAAGAGTAATAAGGCCTTTCTGGAACTGGAATGGCTTTTACTCTAAAATCTGCTAATTTATCAGCAGTTTTCTGTACTCTGCAATATCATCTCTCTCTGAGTTGAGAAAGGCAAGTCAGTCAGCACAAGTATGTTAGCTGTTTCAGACAGGGACGGGGGTAAGGACATGGAAATTGCATTCCCTTGTTACTTGGTTTAACTCTTGTGAACCACTACATGAGACTTACTGAGTTATATGTTGAACTGATATTGCTCCAATTCTGTTTCTGCCAGAAAACACAGATGGATTTTCAAGATGAATAAGGCTGAGAACTACCCCCGGCCAGGCTGTGCTCATTCAAGGATTTCAAAGCACTCTCCAAATCTCTTTTCAGAGTTTCACAAAACTCCTGATTTGCAAGCTATTGAACCCAACCAGCATCCAACATGTCCAGAGCCACTGTGAGTAGGTGGAACTGGGAAACTCACTCAGATCTCTGTTTGGCTCTGGAGCAGTCTGTGCTTAGAAAGGGTGCAGAGTAAAAGAAACAAAAACCCATAAAGAATATACTTTTTTCCTCGTCAGTGTAGATTCAGGAAAGAAATGGCTGACAGTGGGTCATTACTGCAGATCACTTCTGTTCTGGTTTGATTTCAGAGAACTCCCTCTCAAACAACCAGCCTGCCTAGGCTAAGTGTGCCTGATTTGGAGCTTGTTTTCTTTCTCTGAGGAACAGCTGGTCCACAGTCTCCTCTTCCTTTTCTACTGGTGAAATCCCACAGAAATGCAAGATGCCCCTTCCTTGCAGATATGTAGTGCCTCAGAACTGAGCCTTCATTTCTGTAAAGGACTTAATTTCAAGGCCTTTCAAAGGTCTTAATTCCAAAAAGCCATTTCAAAAAGGCTGTCCTTAATAAGGCCTGTTGTGGAAAGACCAGATTTTAATGTGGATTCAGGATTGCCACCTAACTGCTTTCAGGCTAAGAGATTTGCAGTTGTCTCTACTCAGCATGAAGATAAGTGGGTGGATGACGTGCAGGCAATATGCTGTGGAGCTGTGGTCAGAAACCATCTCTGCATCCAATTCCAACTGTTCATAAATATACAAACAATAACTAAATATACTGTCTAAGTCGTATAGTAACAAATTGACTCTGTGCGACAGTCACCTGCTGAACAAAACCACAAATCTTGCTTGCCAGCCAGGCATCCTGAGCTCTCAAAGCAGTAATTTTGTAGAATAAAGGAGAGACTCCTCCTCAGGAAATTCCAAGGGTTCCCATGGCAGAAGGCATACACTGGTAGTTCTGGCACATCCCAGCAGAGGGCAACGGCAGGTGTACATCTCAGTCTGGCACTGCAAAGCACCCCTACAATAGAAAACTAAGTTTTCCCTTGCCTATCAGATCTTGTCACAAGCTCGGGAGTCACTTGGCGCTAACAAATGGAATAAATCCTATCTAGAGCTGAATCAAGGCCCTGTAGAAGATCTGGCAGCATGTAACTTGCCAGCAGCATGCATGAACTCTCCAGGTCTGTCCTGAGTGACAACAGTTTGTTAAGTAAAGAAAGGCCTCAGCAGCATTTTCACTGTAAGATCAGAAAACACATGTGGTCTGGCTTTCTTGCTGTGCTCCTTTGGAGAAAACGGATAAGTGAAGCTGTGTGTCTTCTTTGGCACATCCACAAATGCAAACCAGAAAGACTAAGCTGGAAATGGTTAGTGTGGAGGAGGAAACGGCATACAGGAAAAACCCTGTCTGCTTTATCTCTGTTCATGGAAGTGTTTTTGTTTTGAAATATCAGTGTTAGACTTAAGGACCTCCTGAAGGTGACAGAAAGTGATTCAGAGCAGACTTTTTTAGGTATACGTGCACCTAAACACAAGAACCACAATTTGAGGCAGTTGAGCCAGACTCTCTTACACTGGATTTTTGCACTTCTGAATATTAAACCTTGTATGTCTCAATTTGGGGCTTAAAAATAGAAGCACCCATAACCAGGAACCACTTCAAAAAAACCACCAATAAAATTGTCTGTCACATACACTGAAATGCAGTGACCACCCATTAATTATGCAGGCATGCTACAAAAGCATAAAATGATAGCTGTTTTGACTGAGGAAGGAAATGAGGAAATGTTTACAAATCCTTTCATGACAATAACCATAAAGAACAAGTAAACAGCGACAGCAGCAACTGATTCTGTAATATTGCTGTCAGTTGTTGTGCCTGCGTCAGCAGGCACTGTGAGGGAAAATCACTATTGGAGGAGGGAGAAATAGGTTGCCGAGCAACACGAGACCCCATCTAGGGCACCTCCTCCCCTGCTCAGGAGCAGACAAAGCTTCCCAGTACAAGTGCTCTGAAAGCTGAGCTGGCATCCATCAGGGGAGAGTGGACATGTTGTGGAGTGAGGGAGCAGGAAAGGGGAAGAGGGCAGAGCTTCCAGCTGGCAAGGAGAGGCTGCAGAGACCAAGGGAAGAAATGACAATTGTGCTGGGGTGGGGGAAGAAAAGAGCCGAGGATAGACAGGACAGACAGAAGCAGTTCCAGGACGGAGTGGTCAACCTGGGAGTGTGGCTGCTTCAATAATGCTTGGATCAAACCCTGCTCCACTGTGGAAGGGTTGGACGTGAGTGCGGCTTCCCTGGCTGAAGAGAGAGATGGAGGATCATGGTAGAAGGACTCTGGAGGGGTTTTTTTTCTTTTTAAAACATGCCCATGTAAATATGGTGCTCACAACATCAGCTACTTGGGTTATCTTTCTAAAGGGAGCTGACATCTAGGCCCTGCATGCTCTGCAACCTGCCTGACGGGAGGAGGTTGCACTCTGGAATTCAAAGCTCAAGAGCAGCAGCCAGATACCTGGTCTCTGCCATTAGCCTCCTCTGTCAGCACAGCCAAGTCACACTAGACTTTCAAATGAATCTCAGGGAATCAGGCAACACACCTGATAGAAATCTGGGAGCAGCAGGCACCTTGGAAAAGTGTCAGTTTTTCAGTTGTGACAATGACTTGAGCTGCCAAATTCCCACAGTAGCTGGGGTGTCTTAGGTTACAATGTAAGATGTAACCAAAAGTATGTATTCTATCACCATGTTAAAACCAGGTGGGGCAATGTTCTTTATCTCTTCCATGACACATCCCTGGTAATTTTCTCCAGGAGGTATCTTCTGTTAATAAGACGTCTGTTAAACCCAGGTGGGGCAGTGTTCTTTATCTTTCCCATGACACATCCCTGATAACTCCCTCTGGAGAGATATTTTCTGTTAATGGGCTATCAAGCCTTACTGCATGACTCATAAAATTACATCATCCCATTGTGAGATGCTCCACCCATGGGGAGGAACCAAGCATTCCTACCTGGATATAATCTGAGGTTTGAAACACCATGTGCAGCCCTTACCTACTGGATTCCCAGAGGACAAGAGCTACACAACCACCACTGGACCGTCCGAGGAGGACCAGACCCTTCTACAGGATCACCACTTCAACAGAACCACATCTATCACTTCAGGAGGACTGCAGCCACCGTTTAATCGGACTGCTATGACCACCCTGATCAACAGGGTGGCAGGTTGTATTCTGACTCTGTCAGTTTAAGCTAGTGTTTCTGTATTATTGCCTTTATCTTAATTTCCCTATTAAATTGTAGTTCTGATTTTCAGTCCCTCACTGGTTTGCTTTCAAACTAGTACATGGGGTTAAGCAAGCATCACTTTGACACCAAAACCCAACACTTACCAGTAGTGTCTCTGAAAAGTTGAAGATGCAAGCCATAAATCATGGTACACAGCTGTGACTGTCTCTAACAGAAGGCATGCTCAAGAGCAGACCCGTCTTCAGGACCTGGCTTACCAGACTTCTGAGCAAATGCTGAGATCTGCCTCATTGTCTAAAGGCATCAGATAAGGCTGAACACGAGCATGTGATTCCTAAGCACAGCTGATTTCCACAAAGATGAAATTAAACTTTTGTTTGGATGAAAAGCCTGTCTTGAGTGGAAGTGGTTCACCAATTAAAGTAACTGTTTGTCCAAGGTTAGGAAGGCAAAAACCAGCAAGTATTATGTTATCACTAATCTACTAGGTGTTGTGAAGGGAGACAAGAGATGTGCAGCCAACACGTCTTCAAATCTCTTGCTGAATCTTCATTAATTCCCTGCATTTTAGGTATCAGAGCAGTTACGCTGGACTGGGGATCTGCTTCCACTTGGTCAATACCGGCAGGGAAATCTTTAAACCTCCTTTTGATCCAGACATAAGTTGTGCAGGATATTGAACTGGCAGACCAGCCTTTGTTTCTCCCAAGACTCTGCTGCAAATGGGAGACACTACATGCAGGGCCAGTGGGACTGCGCGAGGCAGGAAGTATGCCGACGTCTGGCAGCACCACTGCTTCCCAGCTCCCATCACTTATTGATGAGTTGTTTCTCATTGCTGAAATGCTGCCAATTTGTGTTATACAGGCAAGATGATCATGTTGGTCCTCAGCAGTTTTAGCCTGCGAGTTGTGGAGCGTAAGCCACGCTGATTTCCATGGGCTGGAGAGTGGCTTCTAATCTTCAGGCATCATCATAGGCATTGACTAAAGAAATATGACTTTGCCTAGTTCTCTCCTCAGACATGTGACTGCCGAGATCCATCACATACTGTCTCCAGGTACATAGATTTTGCAGCACACATTAAATCCCTCACAAGGAAAGTCAAAGGAAAGAGCAGCTTTGTTTATTGCATTTCCTCCTCTGCTGCTAAACAGGAGAGGCAGAGTTTGCAGAATTCACGTCTTGTGTTAAGCTGTACCTCTTCTCTGTAGATCTACTGCTTGTTCCAGAAACATTCAAGTTAGGAGGAGGAGAAGGTCTGAGGCATGGGAGATGAGGAATATTCAGCCTCTACCTGGTTTTCTGCCCCAGCTGTTCCCTGATCACCACATACACACAGCTTTTGTACAGCAGTGCAGGTGTTCTTGTGTGTGCACCATTTTCCTGAAGGAATTCTCCCAAGCCTTTGCACTTTTGAGTTCCTCAGAGCTAAGAACAGGTGGAGATTTTTTTTAAAATAATAACCATTTTTTTTAGCAGAATAGCACTGTTTTAACAAAAGACAACCCCACATTGTAATTACATAAGGTACTTCTTATAATAACCTAAACTCCTCTTTTTGCTGCTACTTTGAAAGCCTGTTGTGATTACAATGGGATATCATGCAAGATTGTCACAGTTTATGTTTTACACACTTCTGTTAAAATACATTTTTCTCTGCTGCAGTCAAGAATTGCATCTCATTTATGTTCTTGCAATGACCAAAGTAAAAAAATGTAATGATCTCCAAAGGCCATAAGAAAATCCAAGAGGCCTGTGGGCATGTGGGAATTTATGTGCTTAAAGCACATCCATCTTTTGTACACCCAGATGAGAACGTCATGAACCAGTTCTTTCTTGACTTATATCCAGTACTGACAGAGGTGACACAAGGCTGCAGAAGGTGCAGTTCAGGGAAGAATCCAAACCTCTGTCTATTTAATCCTTCTAAATCTGCTGTGCTGCTGCAGTCATGCATGAGATCATGCCACAAGTGTCCAGAGGATGGGGATGGCAAATGAGGATCAGTTGTAACACTGCCACAAAGCAGGGACTCTGAATAGCCAGACCTTAAACTGAACTGGATAAAATGGACTATTCATCCTCTTCTGAAACCCCACACAAAGTATATATGAAATGACACCAAACATGGGTTACAAGAGCTATTTAGGAGGCAGAAAGAGGAACAATTGAAGGAATAACCATATTTTCTTCCTCTTTCACTTGTCTCATAGTTCTGATAAATTTAAAGCCTGAGTATGATCCAGTGCCACACAGGCCCATATTCTTTGTAATAGAAAAGCAGAGTAAATTAATAAACTGCAGAGCCCGCTACTGTTACTGCTGTAGCTAAACTGCTTTTGATACATGAACCAGCCTCATACATTGTAATAGCATTGACTGACCCTCTAAACGTTTCCAGTGAAATACATGAGAGTTCAGGCATGTTTTCCCTTCCACTCAGAGGAGCCCCTCTGTTCTTCAGAGACTGTCTTCTAGGAGGTGTTCAAGAATAAAAGATGCTGCCCTGCCACTTGTGACTGGTCTTCAAGAAGTTGCACCCCAGCACAGGCTGAGCATTGCCCTTTGCAAAGCTCTTTTCAGCTCTTCCAGAGTCAAAACCTGAGCAGCTCCGGCAGTGTAATTCCATTAAAAGTGCTTATTTGATCAGTCTGGTTTCATGCTTAAAATGCTTTTGGTCTCACTCGTCCAACCATCTGCTCTCTTGTGACAGCAGTTCTGGTCAACAGCAGCTTTGCTAAGAGAGGAGCCAGCCTCTTTGGGAATGTCACCAAGAGGCAATAAAACACCACTCTTTCCAAACAGGAGAGACCTATGTCTGATAAGACATCGCCAGCATCTCTGTATTACATGACATTTCACTGCTCAGAATCTCTGTTCCTGCCTCCTTTTATGTCAATCTTTGCTGGATTTTGCATGTCCATCACCATTTTGAAATTCGCATCTTCTGAATAAAGTCAGAAAAAACATATAACTTCAGTGTCATCTGGCCTTAAAATGTTTAGCCCTTGTGGTTTTAACTTTTCAAATTACTAGCTCTGTCAAAGTTTTCCTTCACATTCATCCATCAGCAAGGTGACAATGCTTCGAACACTTCTGAGCCAGCTCCTAAAAAACACAGAGACTGTGTGGTCAGAAAGTCAACCCATATTACACCAAGAACTGCAATTAAAGGGCCTAAATCAGCAATTAAAGAGTTACTAAGCACAAACATCAAACTACTGTTATTACAGTATATCTACTCTTCCAGCCTTTAGAAAGAACAATATTAACCCCCAAGAAAGTAAAATTTGGCAAGGTAAAATAAGCTCGTTAAAGTCTTTTTTACGTTAGCCCTTAAACTTAGCAAGTTTGATGAAAGGTAATGAAATATCCCATTTTAACATCAGCTGTAGGCAAAATGGATAGATAATCCTGGAGTCAAAACAAACATTGCATTGGTTTTGTTCCAGTGCTCTTATGGAATCGTAAAGGCTAATGACATTAAGCTTCTTGTTAGTTAGGCGATGAAAAAATGTCCCTTCAGAGAATCTTTCCCAGTTTTAAGACTAGGCATAAGCTATAGGAAGTGTGTTCCAGGCAGTACAATGAGGGGAGGTATTCCTTTCTCTCACTGTCAGTTGTTTTACCCTTTGAACTATCCGGAACAGTTCCTTTCTGCAGGCTGACTGCTTGTGTCTGCTGTGCCACCCATCAGAGCCTACATCGTGCATGTTCAGCAAAACCTGTAAATCAAGAGTAGGGACAGCACAAAGATCTGCTACTCCCTCGCATGTCTCACACCTGCTGCTTCTGAGTGGCACTGCTGGTGATAGAATACAGACCCTTTACAAAAACAGAACAAAAAGGCTTTGCCCCCAAAGAGGCTGCAACTGAAATCTAAGGATAAAGGAACAGCTGAATCCACAGAGGCAAGAAAGGCTGGTTTTGTTCTTTCTGCGCTTTCATACAGGCAAAGAAGTAGGCCGGGCTGAACTTTTTCAGGAACAAAACCTGGCAACAATTTTGCACTCCTGTTTTAAAAAGCTACTCTGTTTTATTTCCGGGGTAGGCCTTTGTTGCAATGCTGAAAAGCACTATAAGTCTCCCACCTGTTGTTTTTCCTTATCGCTCACTGAAGCGCTGTCTCCCATATACACATCCTGTTGGCATACCGAAACTGCTGGGAACATGGCTGGTGATTTAATTTTGCTCGTGGCTGGTGGCTGTCTCTCTTCTTTCTGCCTTCCAGCAATGTAAGAAAGAGCTATGGGCTGCATGGCTGGGGTTTGGGGAGATTTCCACTGGCTCTGAACCACTGGGAATAATCTTATGATAAATTGGTTGCTCTTAACTTTAATTTCTGAGAAATGCTAAAATTTTTCTCACCAGAGCATTTTTTACCCTCTCTGCAGTCAGAGGGAGTTGGCTCAGTGGGACAGATTACTTTTCCCTGTGGGAGAAACTGATTTGTTTTCAATTCTCTTTTGTTTGTTGACTTCTTGGAATCATACTATTATCAGAGCTTCTAACTAGCTGTAAAGTTACCCTAAAGCCATGTTGTGTCTTGATTTGAATCTTATTTAAGGCACCTACACAACTGAAAACCTCAAAAATGAGAGTAAATTTGTGAAATCAAATACACCAATACTGGACTGAAAGTGCTGTAAAAAAAATACTTCCAGTACCAGAGATACATACTCAGTATCTGAAATGAAATAAGAAAGCAAATCTTTACATCAGGCAACAAAATTATGAGATATTACATCTTATGTTCTCATCATTACATTTCTTTAAGAGGTAAATGGATTTATTTTATGCCCTGCCGATACGCCTCTGAGAATCAAGGATGATTTTTAATGCTTATCATTATTGTCTTTGAAATATGTTGATTCATATAGATGTGTTTACACCAGGGAACAAGACGCATTTTGAAGGCATTTGTTCTATACTAGCATGAGATTTAGAGCAGGTTAAAAATAATTACTCTGCCTTTTTTCCAAATATGTATAGGACTGGCACCTTAGCAAGCAACTCATTAATATAGCTTGATTATTTGTTTATTTGTTCTCAGAGCCTCAGCTACTGAAACAATTGCACCCAGCAGAAAGAAAAAGCTTGAGAATGTGGCCCTTCCAGTTAAAAACCCCCCAACACAACAGAAGGCAAATAAAAAGGAATGAAAATTTACATCCTCTTTTTCTGTCGTCAGATCAGCTCCAATATACCCTGTGATCTGTGGTAGGTTGAAACTTAGCTTAGCTGATGGACAAGTTGCTAATCCAATGAGTAAGCTGGTAATGCCTCTACGATTTGCATATTTAAAGACAGCACAAGGATGGGAAGCTCCTTTTGTTCCTGCTTTCTGGCTGAGGGGTTGGGGTGGAAGCGGGCCTCTGGGCCCCATCCCGGAGCGGGCCCGCAACTCCTCCTCGACCCCTGGCGCAGCGGCAGCAGGCCAAGCCACCGGGAAGCCACCCTGGAGCCGTGAGTAGCTGTGCGGCTGGAAAACCCCAACTGAACTGGGACTGTGCGGCCGAGATAAGATCTGAAGTTGCTGCGGCCCCGTGTAGAGCCTGCAGGAGCTGGCGGAGCCCCCTCCTCTTCCCTGCCACCAGCACAGCTCACACCGAATTGAAAAGAACATCATACACAGCTGACGAGGTCACCTTTTCTTCCAAGTCAGTGAGAAAGAAAAGTAAAGCTAGTCATATAAGGGAGAAGAGCATGGTGACTCCAAGGTCAGAAAGAAAGGGGAGTAAGTCACATGGGACGGAGCCAAGATGGCGGTGGGAAAAAAGAGGGCGGAGGCGTTTCCAACGCTAGAGCTTAAAATGCTTCTTGCAAGCCGTGGTAAAAACTGTAATATCACAAACCATTCTTCTCTACAATTCATTTAAAGTACATGGGAGGATGGAAAAATCCACGCACAACCTGCGAAGATAAGAGAATGCCTATGCCAGGCCATATAGAAGCAGTGAAAGGCTTTTAGAGTTTTTGAAGAAGAGAGCCTTTGTTTCCAGGCTAGAAGAACTCATCCGTAAAAGACTAAAACCCTATGGTATTGTGAACCATGACTGCAGTATGAAAAGACTGTGAGATTTCATGGGAGAGATGTTTTTCCACCTCAGCAGACTGTTTCCTTCTGGGCAGACTGTTGCTGGTGACAGTTTGGAAACCACGTTAAAGCAGAAGAAACTCTTTTCCCTTAAATATTGGAGAGACTTTTAAGAACTGCAATACTGACTGAATCCCACGTTTTGTTCTTTCCTTTTTGCGGGTTAGTGGGATGGAGGGGGTCCTGGAGGAGAGGGGAGTTTGCTTTAATTTCTTGTAATATCTTTTTACTTTAAATTCTGTTAGTAATAAATCTCCTTTATACTATAACTGTTTAAGTGTGGGCCTGTTTTGCCTTGTAGTTTTCCCATTTTCCTCAATATTCCTTATTTTCCCCTTATGCAAACAATTAGATTTCATGTGCTTGGAGTTCAGCTGCATCAAACCACGACATGATCTTAATGTTTCTATCTGGTGGCAGTGCTTATCATCAGCTTCTGAGAAAGTTCAGCTTGCCTGCCTTGATTTTTAACCTGGAAGTGTGAAGGATTAAAAACAACCAATCAAAAAAACCAGACAGTATTTGGAAAAGTATCTTGAAAACTCAAGGAGTTCTATAGATACTGACACTGTGAAGGGAGGTGAAAAATACCTATGTTCTTCCGTATGATGGATAACCTATATTAGTTAATCTTAATTAAAATCACAGAAAAGATGATATAACCTGGAGTTTCATTTACATTAGCAATCTGACATCAAGCCCAAAGAGAAACTTCTGCAAGAATCTGACCAGCTGACCTGATTTAAACTGTCACAGCTTTCCAGCACGGGTAACCCAACACAGATTAATTCATGGGAGTTCAGATGAATGTTGTGAAACCAGAACTGCAAGCACGTGTTATAACCAATTCATGTAAAGGGAGCAGCCCAGCCTGTGAGCTTTTCCTGTGAACTAAATACAACAGGAAGAGCACTCAGTGCTCTGTTTGCTCTTCTGTTTATTCTGCTGAGCCTCCAGTCCTGATTTAAAAAGGTGCTAATGGGCAATATAACCTCTCTGGAGCAGTGATGGAAGTCTGGCTTCACTTAGCAGCCATCAGAGGTACAAGATTTAGTGTCTCAGAACCAGGAGTTATTCAAAGAATCAGGTCAGTTGAAGATTAAGTTGTGCAAGAAATGCTCAAGGGTAGAAAGGAGCAGAAACAATGCAGGAACTGGTTTCTAGTTATGAATCTCATTTTAAGCATTTGAGATTTGCATGAGAGATTAGTGTTTTATAGACTGATGGGAAAACAAGAGAATCCAATGAAAGAGCAGAATGAATCCCAGTCATTGATACAGAAAAGAGCAGGGACACAGGAGTCCCACTGCTTCTCTAATTTGAAGGATGTTTCTGAACTAGCCACTTTAATTTTTAGTAATTCCAGGACGTAGGAAGACATTATTAAAAAGTAATTGATTTGGTTGCATTGATTGGGTTTTTACAGGTAGTTAGACCAGGCCATGCAAATTAATATACGCTATCATACACTGTGATACAGGTAGCAGCTTCTCTACAGGCTTTTTAAACATATAAAATGTTTGAGAGTAATGTTCCCTGAAAGCCTGCTTTGTCCCATGTTTTCAGAGTAAAGGTATTGGCTCAGTAACCATAAATACCACCTGAAGATGAAAGCAAAAAAAAGGCATACAAAGGCAAGTCAAGCATACTTTGTAACTACTTCAGTCATATTTAATTTAGCCTGTTAGAATTGAACAACTTGATACAGGGGGAAGAAAAGCTATGAAAATCTTTACTTACTCCTGCTTCACTGCTTTACTTACTCTAGCTCTGGTTAAACCATCAGCACAAAATGTAAATTTGGAGTTACACTGCTACTTCCCATTCACCAGGGAAGAACTAGAAGGCAAGTCCTATGCAGTTAACAAAACCACAGTGATTATTGCTCTCCTGAGCGGTTTTCACGTCCCTGGTTGGCATCTCTCTTGTTCTGCACACAAGGCTCACCTGTGGATGACCATGTGGATTACCAGAGTCTCCCATGTCCCTCAAACCAGAGCCTTGTGCCTTAGCAGTAGCAAGAGCAAATGGCATTACAGCTGATATACCATGGCCTTGATGATTTGCTTTGGTTAATTGTACTGAACAAACAAAAATGATTTGGCCCTACAGTGCCTTAATGTTCTTATTTCCCTCAGTAAGTTTATTTTGTCCAGCATCCATTCAAGGCTTTTTTTTTAAAAACTGCTTTGGATGCAGTGAGCTGCCTTGGCTTGCCTTAGTTCCTCAGTAGAAAAACCTGGTCCCAGACTGATTGTATGCCTTGAATGGCTCTGCGAAGTCAGAAAATGAGGAACACATTGCTAGCTAAAAATGTCATTGCACAGAACACTACAGCTCACCTACCACTTTGACCAATCAGGTCAGACCTGTGGGAGCAGACGGGGTCCTGCTGGATACGAATACAAAGAAGGGTTCTGTAAACAGGCCTTATAGAGAGATAGCTGAGCTGCCCTGACTGTTTTCTGGAGAGAAAGGTTAAGAGGTCACTTGAGCATGGCTTGTGATTACTTATATGGGGAGAACACAGCTGGGAAAATGCTTTTTTGGGGTAAAGGCAAACAAGGTCACAAGCCACAAGGCTAAGACATCAGAGATGCACAGGGCAGCACCACTAATATCTCTAGGTGTATTTTAGTGCCACTGATCCCACAAGGGAATACAGAAGGTGTCTTCTAGGCTCCCCTCTTAGACAAGTGTTTTTAGTGGGCTCAGGTGGGTGCCTGGTTTCTGGATCCAGGTAGATTAGGTACAAGGTAGGCAGTGAGCTTCTCATACAGGGTGGCTATGACATGGCCAGGAAAATATCTTGGCGATAATAATAATATTAACTTCAGGTACCCAGGGAACTTTAAAGGTGAACAAGATGTTTCCCAATAGCTCTGCTGCATACACCAAATTGCTGTGTATTTCCTTTTGTCCCTGTGACAGCCTCTGTTCAGCTTTCAGGGGGAGACTTCTGCAATGAGGGCATCAGTAAAATGAGGTGTGCATATATGTGAGATGTAATCTTAGAATGCTGGTCAGAAGTGTAGGGAGAGTGTGTGATTGGTTTGAGGGTTTTTGGTAAGTGACTAATATTTAGTCACTATACAGTAAATAATCTCTTCTTGTCATGGCACTACCTCTGTTCTAAAAAGTGTTTTTTACAAGACAGGAAAGTACTACCAGCTCCAGTCAGTAGAGGAAAAACAGCATAGGTCTTCCAACAGATAGCTCTCAGAGCTCTCCAGCAGATCAGGTGGAGAGCAAGGAACAGGCTACAGCCTCCCCAGTTGCAACTCTCTTTGCTCATTCCAACAGACTGAATTTTGACAGTCCAAGACAGATGGAAAATCATGCACTATAAGTTATGGTTAAAAAACTTAAAAAAGGCAGCTACCAGATTTTTGTTTCCAAAGACTGTAATGCTGCCCCATACCTCAAAGCCTCATAGCTCTTAGTGTCACTAAACAAAAATGACCATATGTCATTCAAACCAGTGGGGCAGTGACCTCCACCAGTTGGTTACTGAAGCACTGCTGGGGCCACTGTAGTGTGACTAGGCTGTACCTCAGGGCTGTGTGGTTCTAGGATCCAGATGAGGCACAAGGATATTTAAGCCATAGCTTGCGCAGCAAATGCAAAAAAAGGAATGAATATATTTCTGAAATAACAATTTTCCCCTTTCCCCACGAATCACAGAAAATGCTGAGTTGGAAGGGATCCACAAGGCTCAATTATCAAGTCCAACTTGAATGTCACTCTTGAAGATAAAATCTAAACTTCTCTAAGGAAGAACTAGTTTGCCTAATATTGGTCTTTCTCTGGAAAAATCTGAAGAACAATGACCTCCATGAAAAAAAAAATAAAAAATTGTGTGTTAGAGATGCAACTGAATCAAGGAATTGTGTCATGTGCGAGCCCTTATTTTGGAGTGCAGGTCATTTTGCTTGGCTGGTGGGGAAATTGAAAATGAAGTACAAGGTCATGCCCCTGGCTGTCACTGGAGCTCCAGAATTTGACAGAACATTTCATGCACATTAAATCTAGAGATCATTAAGATGGTGGCAGTGAATAACAATTCAGTCCAGAAGAGAAGCAAAAATTTTCTCTTAAAAAGTCTCTTGCATCTTTTGCTCAAAAAAAAAAAAAAAAAAAAGTTGCTTTTGGGGCGGCCGCGACACAAACGGACACTGCACCAGACAAGAGCGTAAAGCGTTATATTTCAGAAAAACTACATATTTATAGACTTCTGTATGATATCATTTGTGTTACAAATTCATTGGCTACTAAATTACAGCAATGGATTTGTTGGCTATCATTTAACTACAGTATAATACTATCGGTTACCTATAGCATAAGCATACAAGCATTCAGAAAAATAACAGGTGCAGATGTGTTGCTGTTTTTCTGCTTCTATTGTTTGGATTCCGTACTTCTGTTGATACTACGCGTCCACAGGTAAAGGTGATTATTTTCTTCTCGTGGGCTTTTCTCATGAATAGAAGTTGTCAGAGACTGAAATATTACAGTTTATGACTTAAACTTTTTCATGAAGGACTTTTAAAACTGTGTTGCAAAAGCTGCAGAGAAGACTACCACACCCTGAATGGAGCCCTGACTGAGGCCTTACACTGCTCGCTGCTGAAGATAAGATAAAGTAACAACTCAGGGCTGGGGACATTCACAAAGCCTAAGCTTAACACTTCCAAGGTGGAGACCACAGCCCCAGGGCTATCAGCTGCCAGGCTCGCACATACCCTCTCACCAAAGAGTAGGGGGAGAGAGGCTTTGGCTGTGGGCTGGAAAAGCCTCTGGTGAGAGGTGCAGTGACCGCCCATCCTCTGCTGTGCAGAGGAGCCCAGCTGAGGGGCCCTTCACCGGGAGGATAAGCTTATCTGCAGCAGAAGGGGGTGTCATGGCCCATCAAAGGGCCCCCCTCAAAGGGGTCCCCAGACCCTGCACCAGAGCACTAGAGATGATGCAACAGATCCTCAGTGTTGCAAGGGACAGTGTGTCAAGCCAGCCCCTGCAAGGGAGACACGTGGGCATTCCCATCTGCCCAAAGTATATATTAATCCACAGGATTCTTTACTCTTCGGTGTGTACCGGCATGTGGTGGCGTGTGGCCATTGTGGTGTGGCATGGCAGTGGGGGACCCTCACCACCAAGAAGACCAGATGGAGGGGAGCAACGAGACATCGTTGGGACCCTCGGATGGGTGATATGCTTACCCAACCCGTGTCACCTCTCCCTGTCCCCGCACTCCTCCATGCACACTTCTTTCTCCATGTCTTTCTTTCTTTTCTCTTTCCTTCTCTTTGCCTCTTTTACTATTAAATAAAATACATCAATTTTTTGGCACCAACATCTAACCTCGTTTGGTTTTAGTCTTGTTTTTGGGACTATTTTGAACCTTCTCAAAGTTCCTTCTGGTTTATGCACAGAGACTTAGTTTTCTTTGCTCTTCTGGGTTTAAACTGGATTGTAACAGAAGTTAACCATGTCCAAATTAAGATCTGTGAAGAGTTCAGACTAGCTGTTGGCCTCAACAAAAAAAAAGAAAAGCAAGAAAGAAAAACAACAGATTGCTTTTCAAATGGTTCAGCTATTATTTTAATAATAATGGGGTAAGTTCAGGTCATTTCAAAGTCACTGCTCAAATTCTGATCAAACTAGGCAATCAGATTACCCAAACTTAACTGAGGTCTGAGATCCAATTGATTGTAACCTAGGGAATTCAGATGTTCTGGATCTAGCGAGCTGTGCTGTCAGTTCTTGGGCTGTGGCTAACACCACAGATGAAGACGAGCAAAGAAAACCTGTGTCTGCACTGGATAATGGTGCAATATCCTATCTAAGAAGACTGTTTTCCTAAAGGGCTTCAGTTTGTGATTAACTAATAACTCTGTGCAAAATTATTTATATTTGTTTCAAACAATCTCATCTGCTGTAACTGTAGTTGTAGTGGATAACAATAATGAGACATAATATGCGTTAGACAACTTGTTGGATAATATGATTCATTCGACACAGAAGTTTGCATAATTCCTTAAAAAGAAATTCATTCAGAGCAATTGAGAAAAGATACCCCAGCAATATATTGGTGGGAAAACTCATGTCCACAAATAAAGGTGTTATGGTCCTTGCCATAAGAAAATCTATGATGTGCTGTCTGTGCCTTCATAAAGGCAGCTGGCCTCAGCAGAGTAATCCAAATTCCTCTGGCAGTCCCAGTAATGCTGACCCACAAAACTTGCATACCAAATGTGGAGATAAGTGATTAACATCACATCAATGAACTGGAATTCCAGCCTGTCTCTGCCGCACAGGCACTTGATTGAGGATTATTTGTCCTATTTATTTCCATGTAGTTGGGATCCAGATCCTTGCCTAAGTTTAAATGCCAGGAAAATATTTTAAACTGTATCAGAGACTTCAAAAATGAGAAATTTTAAGAGTACCTAATGCTGGCTTGACTGTACTCCCACTGGATATGACAGCATTAACTTCAGTGGCAACAAAACAAGGCCAAAGCTGACTCTCCTTGAAAATCCCACCCATAGTTCTTTTCCTTTCCGGACTAATGTTCTTTCAAGTTTATTCTGCAGACAAAACTGTGTGGAGTTTTACCCAATATTCCTGACTGGCCTCTGGACTGCAGGACGTTTTTCAATCAAGGTAAACACTTTCTGCTTTCATCTCGGACTGAGAAGTTTTACCTAACTTTTTAAAATGTTAGTGTTGTCAGGAAGTAATTGACTGTAGACATCTTTTTTCCTTCTTTTAATTGCATTACCTTAACACAGCCTTCCTAGAAGAACGCGCAGTGACACTGAAATTTCTGATGTGAAATGACACTCTGCATTTCACAGAGCCCCACCAGCTTTCCCTTCTCTCTGCAAACAAAGGAGCTCTCAGAGCTAGAATTGGTGACAGCCTAACCTTTGCGTTCTCCTTTATTAACCATTTCCCAGATAATGTTTTAGAAGCATGAAGTCTGTGGGCTGGGGAAAGGATAACTAGCTCATGTCCAGCACTCCTTCCTAAACAACTTCTCCATTTTCTCCCTTTGCTCCAAACCAGTAATTTTTTGTTTGGGGCTCTCTTACAGTCCCATCTCCACTGTAAGTCCAAAGAAGCAACCACTTAAGTCAGCAAACTGGATATGAAATAATACATGTGCTCATAGACAGACACTTGAATCAGGGAAGATCACAGCTGCTAGCCAGCAACACAGGTGCTGTCACATGAAAGAAATTAAAGATTATGATAACCTCCCCTTGAAGTAATGTTTCAGCTATGTCCCACAGGTATGTTTACAGAGAGTTAATCCAGCACACAGTGAAAACTGTCCTAATACACACACAGAGTTTAAAACCACAAATTTAACAAGCGCTGCTTAGTCCTGGATAATACAACTGACCTCCATACCCTGCTCCATCTATCAAGTGGAGGTGACTTTATACTCTTCCCTCAGGGAGGTCAGAAAGCTAACTTCAACTACAGCTTCCTTCCATGTCCTGGGATAAAAGCTGCTATATAAATGCAAAGCAGGCTATTAACAACATAAATAGGATTCTCTTCCCAAAACAAACACCCTCCCTTAGCACAAACTGCCATAACAATACAAAAGGACAGAGCTGGGTCAAGCCACAGTGCTCTAACCCACTGTCCTGTTTCTGGGATAATCACCAAACTGGGGGGGATTAGGATTCCTGTCAGTTCCTGAGACGTCCTTTTGAAGGAATGCTTTTGGATATTTTTGGACAGTCCTATATCCACCCCTATCTGTAAACCCATATGAAGAGCCTCCTGCAATGACTGTGTAAGAATACATATATCTCTTTTGAATGATTCTTTCCCAAGATAACTTCCCAAGTTAAGGGTAGCTGTAAAAATTCCCAAAGGAATATAACTAGAAAACATAACTAGAGTGGTTAACTGTCTGCAATCCTCATTTTTTAGTTTTCTAACTGTTTTCTCCACCATATTAATATTTTCTTTCTTAGAATTAGCTTCCTTTCTGGGTGTGTTGTACATGTTTGTCCGCTACAAGTACTTCCATAGTTACGTCCAGCGTGTGAAAGGAAGGTAGGAAGTTACCAAGTGGATGCAGGTTAACAGCTCCAGGCTGTGGTCTGAAGCTGGGCTGAGAGCCAAGGACTGGCAGTGAAAAGTGATTGTAATTGAATGCAACATGTGTAAAGTGTCAGCAACGGGTCCGGAAACCCTCAGGGAAGAGGGCTGGGTGTTACAACAGAAGCCTAGGTTAGGATGTGTATGTGCTGCAGGCCAGGAGAGAGAATTGATGCTCATGTTGTGGGCACCTGCTTTGTATTGGGTGTAATTTACAACTACACTCAGAGAGATCTGGAAATAGAAGCACAGTTTTGCATCTCAGGACTGCTGTAGGATGGGAGGCTTGCACCATGTCCGCCTGTCTGCTATCTGCATTTTCCCTCTGTTTGTCACCTTTTCTCTAGCCACACAAGTTTCACTGAAGGAAGCAAGCAGGCTTTGTAGGCTGATGAACCTTCACCAAGCAGATAAGAGAACAGGGTTCCAGATAAGTATACATTAATGAATGTTGAGTGCACAGCATCTCTTGATATGAAAATTCTGCTTCGACAAACATCGGCAGTATACCCTCCACTATAAACACTGAAACACATGGTTTGTTTTGTTTTGCTGAAGGCACTGCACTGTCTTCTGTGTCCTGATCTAAGGCTCTCTTCCACCACCCATTATCAGTCATAAGAAGAAAATAGCACAATATATGCTTGTCATAAAATTAAAAGACTTGCAAAGTCTTCTAGAGGAAAATACAAAACAATCAGACTATTTTGTAGTGAATAATCCTGCAGCAGCAGGAAGACTGTCCTATGGGGCTATTTTCCATGGCTTGTGTACTGATGTTCCCATTCTCCTTCACTACAGCTCCACCAATCCTTTACCCTCTTTGGAAGAGCTGCTGCTGGAGAGAAGGGAGAGGCTGTTTTCCAGAGCAAATATGTGGAGATACTTTTATATCCCCCAGTAAAAGATGCAGTAATTCAAAGAGTGCAATGAACACCTGCTAGAAGACTTGCAACTGCTGAGAAAGTTTGGGGAGCAGAAACACGGAAATAAACGAACAAGCAGAGTATAATGGACTTTTCTTTAATCAACAAATGAATAAGTCCTTTGTTCAAGAAATCTTTCCCATGCTTTACTTCAGTACTCTTAAACCAATAGATTCAGCCTCTCGAGGAAATTGTAGAAGAGTGACTGGCTTCATTATTAGACAGAGCGTCACACTTTGGTGAAACTGATTTTAAATCACACAGAAGGTGTTGACAGCCAGCCTGGCAGCCCTGGGAAATGGTTTTGATCCAAGGCCTGCTAGTTATAAAGACAAACCTGGTCTGCATCCTCAAAGAAGAGCTAAGCTAAAGACTCTTTTCATGCTCTCTTGAAACTGAGAAAATACTTAACCATTTTCATCTAGACATGGCATGCCCCGAAAGGCTGCTTATATCAAGTCTTTAGGCACCAGTGAGATTCTTAGGCTCTTCCTTTCTGGTCCAGAAATCCATCTCCAAGTCAAAGTGATCACCAGTAGCAGATGTCCCAGCTCAGCAGAGGGTACCTGCCCAATAGATGTGGGTGTAAGAGACATGCACACCTCTCCCTCAGTTCCTTAAGGCTTCTTTCCCACACTTCTATACCTGGAGTTGCAATCAGGTGCTCAAGATTTTCTGTGGCTTTACCTACAGGTCTTCATATCACAGGATGAGGTAGCCTCATCCTGGAGCCAGTTAACTTCCACATGAAAATTTAGAAACACTGGGGGAAAGTTTTCCCTTAGAGAGGGTATTAGGAATCTCTTGTCTCTAGCAAAACTCATGCATGGGAATGGTTTATTACTAAAACACCCCAAGGCAGTGTTCCAGCCATGGTCCTTTCTGATTCCATAGACTTCAACTGTTTTGAACCAGCAGTTTCACTATAACATACCATGGACAGCTCATAACAGCTCATAACTTTCTGCGTTCCACTTCAAGGTTAACAGGGTTTTATCTAAGTGTGATAATTCTGATTTGCTTGATAACCCTGGGTGCAGATGGGATTGTCAACAGCTTTCTGGATGAATACCTGGACTTCAGCATAATGGAGAAAGTCCATAAATTGATCTGAAGACTGGTTGTTTTTTTTTTAATAAATAAATAACATGGATGCTTTGCCTGAACCCCAAAAAGATGATATGCTACACATGAATAAAACATGAGAGCTCTTTCCTAACAGCTCATTGCAATGTAAAATGCATGTTTTTCCTGAGCTGTTTACACTTGCTGCTTTCCCTACACTCTTAGAAAAGTCAGTGAGACAGAATGTCATGTCACATCTAGATTTGCTCTCTCAAATGTTCTCTTTCCCCCTATGGTATTGCAACCCCACAAACAAATCACATAAAAGTGAACCCATTAATTCACTAAGTAATTTAGTTGCAACTGGCACTGCAAGCATCAGCCCATTTTACCCATTTCCCCTCAGTTTTGCCAGTGCTTCTGTATCTTCCTGCACTGGTTTTCATTTCCCCCTGCCGTGCCTTCTGTTTTGTGCAAATGTAAAAACACTCTCATGCAATATGCTGCTGCAAGATCCTCATTTTCCAAGTATATCCAATCCCACTGCTGTATAAGCATATATGGAAACACTGCTTACTTCAGAAAAATGTTTAAAGCTTCACTTGGCCCCAAGTTTCTGCAAAGGACTTTTGGATTTTATATTTTGGAATGTGCTTACAGTTCAGCACATGCTCAAACACTCCTCTTGTAGAAGTGGGGCCCTCCTGTGGGCATATCCCAGTCCTCACAGGAAGCCTCCTGAAGACAGGCTGTGCCCAAAACACGCCAGTTGTGAAGGGGAGAGCCAGCCCAGACAAAACGAAGGCACAGATGCTCATGTTGCAATTGGATCCACTGCATTGCCTCCCACCAAGGCACAGATGGCTGGGGTGTGAGAAAGGCTAGACAAACATTCCAGATTCCCAGATTCCCAGAGCATGACCACAGCTCTGGGAATCAGAAAGTCACAGTGAAAAGTAAACTGACTTTAAAAACAGTTTTCTGCCAGAAGAAGGGAAAAGTCATGGCTTACCACTGTGAGCTCAAAGTACGCCAGTGACCAATTTAAACTATGTAGAAGAACAGAGATGCAAGGCCATGCCTGTTTTGGCAGCTCCTGACAATTCAAATTATTTAGGCAATGCTGAATATACTCATGCGAGAGCCAGCAGGAAGAAACTTTCCTTGTCATGCCTCTGAAGACATGATTTGGCCAAAAATACTGCACATTTATAGTGGTGTTCAGTCAAATCTATAAAATGAACATGCTTATTGTCTTTCTGTAGTGTACTGAGGTTGATAACCAGACCACAAGATAACTGAGAGGTGGATCAGGTTCATAATAACCTTTCATATTAAAAAGGTGGACATGTATGGTAGTGGGGCTGGAATTAGATAATCTTTAAGGTTCCTTCCAACCCAAGCCATCCTGTGATTTTATTAAGTTAGCTCATGATAAAAAGACACAACTTGGTGCCTGCAGGTAGCAAAGGTTGAAATGGCATTGGAAACCATAAGATGAAACACATACAAAGATGCAAGACCTGAGTCCAATAATGTTTGCTGAGGGGAAAAGGACAGATCATGATGGTGAACAGGCTGGAGCTGACACAGCTGCAGAAAGGTCAGGTCTCCATCACTTACCTTCAGGGAGAAAGTACATCAGAGACAGATTTAACAACCACAGAAATCCTTAGGAATTCTTCCACTAATTTTCCTTCCATGGGCTAAAACACGAAAAATCCACCTACCAACCTGCCAGTGATGCCTTCAGTCAGTCACAGTGTTGGAGGTTAGGATTTTTCCTTTTTCTTTCTTTCTCTCAGGGAATTTTCTCCCATTTGTTGCCTAAGAGATGATAATGACGATAATTAAGAGACAAAAGATGTGGCTGGGAGGCGGAGGAGGGGGAAGGGTGCAGTTTGCTACCATCTCTTAGCTGGGGCACTTTCTCTTGGGAAGTGCAGGGATACTGTGATATTTTGGCTGGGGGGTGAGGGGCTGGGCTCTGCCTGTAAGACACTGAAATATTATAGTTTATGACTTAAACGTTTTCATGAAGGACTTTTTACAAAAGCTGAATAGAAGACCACCACACCCTGCATGGGGCTCTGAGAGGCCCTGGGCCCGCTGGCTGATGAAGATAAGATAAAGTAACAACTCAAGGCTGGGGACATGCACGAAGGACAAGCTTAACACCTCCGAGGTGGAGACCACAGCCCCGGGGCGGGGCTATCAGCTGGCCAGGCTCGCACAGACTCGCACACCAAAGGTTGGGGGAGAGAGGCCTTGGGTGTGTGTTGGAAAAACCTCTGGTGAGAGGCGCAGTGACCGCCCATCCTCCACTGTGCAGAGGAGCCGAGCTGAGGGGCCCTTCACCCGGGGGGAGCTTATCCACAGCAGAGGGGGTGTCATGACCTATCAAAGGGCCCCCCAAAGGGGTCCCCAGAACCTGCACCAGAGATAATGCAACAGACCTTCAGTGTTGCAAGGGACAGCGCCAAGCTAGCCCCTGCAGGGGAGGTCCGCGGGCGTTCCCACCTGCCCAAAGCGTATAATTAACCCACTGGATTCTTTACTCTTCGGCGTGTGCCGGCGTGGC